>CAHIKZ030001540.1:82500-488557 GCA_903632075.3 Acanthosepion pharaonis | reverse complement strand
TTTTTTTGACTAGACAACGGTCTGTGTTTAATGATATCATTTGACACGACAGTTGGTTGATTTCCTTCCCTGTCCCCCTCACACTGATGAAAAAAGTTTCAACGTTAAAATTCATAAAAAGGATCAACTTTATTGCACGAGCAAAAAAATCTAGTGTCGTCAAAACTAACCTGGCCGCTCGTCTTGTCTCCAATCAGTTGTTAATTGAGGCTTGCTGACCTGAGATGGAACAAATACATTGAATCACCATTGAGATCCTCCACCCCCAGGAAATGTTGGCTCTCTGTGCCGCGCCAGGAAATTTTACTCCCTGAATCGATACTTGATACAAATCAACCATTCGCCCTTGCATGGAATCGTATTGCTATACATATATGGTCTGGTGCACCTTCTGTTTACCTCGGAGTTCTTGACAAGATCCAGAGGCGGATATGTAATATAATTGGCCCTGATCTGGCATCTCGTCTACAGTCACTCTCTCACAGACGCGCCGTCGCCTCTCTCTGTCTTTTTTCTACAAATACTTTCATGGTAATTGCTCCGATGAGCTGCTTTCACTGGTTCCCAAACTCCATGAATTCAAGCGCCCTACGAGGCTGGCATCCCGCTCTCACCCTTTCACTGTAGAAACTTTTAAATGTAGCCGTCTCTTCTACTCCAATAGCTTCATACCTCGCACCTCTCGCCTGTG
The DNA here is from genome assembly GCA_903632075.3 of Acanthosepion pharaonis. Taxonomy (NCBI): domain Eukaryota; kingdom Metazoa; phylum Mollusca; class Cephalopoda; order Sepiida; family Sepiidae; genus Acanthosepion; species Acanthosepion pharaonis. The sequence goes on along the minus strand of CAHIKZ030001540.1, from coordinate 487,866 downwards.
GAACACCCTTCCCAATTACTGTTTTCCCTGAGAGCTATAATCTCCAACTATTCAAATGTAATGTCAATCGACATCTCCAGTTACCTTGATCTATCCACTATCCCTCTCTCTCATCCTTTCTTCTATCACTCCTATCTGCTCTCGCTCCAAATCTTCTGCAACCCCCTGAATCCTAGTGGCTTCACGCCTTGCTCGGGGCGTAATGCTTAAAAAAAAAAAAAAAAAAAAAAAAACGTGAAATTAAAAAAATCAATGAATTTTAAAAGATTTAAATTGTTGGATATGTTTTTATTTTAAATTAATTAGTTGAATTTTACAAAAATGGAATTGTTATTTTTTTTTTTTGAAGTAGCTTCAAATCTACCTCATTAAGAGCCCTGCTTCAACAGATGCGGCCAAAATGAAATTCTGAAAACTAGCATTGTTCGTTGTCTGTTTTTTTAAAAAAAAAAGAAAGATTATATGACCCCATGTTGTTGACGATCATAATATTCCATGTGTTTTTCAAGCAATCATATGATTCCATGTGTTTTAAATCGACTTTGTTTGAATATAAAAATTTATAATTTTAATGTTCTAATGTAAAATAAAATTGACTTAACAAGAAAACGACTATCTGCAGTCACCCGTTTTTGTTCACAATCCATGAGTTGTTTTGTTTTTTTCTGCTAATAAAAGAGAAAGGGATAGGAAAAGAAATAATAATGAGAACAGAAAATTGTAAAAGAAAAATATATCAACTCTGAAACGTGGCATGTTAGAAATGATTAAAGATATCTTACTGGAGAATTTCGAGGCTTTTATAATACTATTTGACACTACTTTCAACAATAACAATGTATATAAAGAAATTGCCTAACAGAAAATTCGAAATTTATTTAATCATAGAATCACATTCAAAGTCAATTCCGATAAAAAAATATTTTTGACTTATCATTTTTAAGGTCGACATAAGTAGATAAATAGTACTATAATTATTAAAATACACCTTTAAGTGCTGAATCTAGATGCGTCATCAGTGTTTTTGTTTCCCATGTCACTAAAAGTTTCGGGTCTAAATAAACAAAGACTTCTTCGATCGGCGACCTGACCGAATATGATCAGTATTCGGCCCTAATTATAGAACAAAGATTTGTCACTAAAATTTTTTTACGTGAATTATATAAGTTGCCCCAGCAAACAATTAACCAATCAAGACTTCATTTGGGCTATTCGAAGTTATAGATTAGGTATGCATGGTTGTAGTGATTTTCCTACTTGAATAAACAATGGGTGTTTTTTGGAAGAATTTAAAAAACAAACCAATAAATATAAAAATTTTTTACATCTACATATACATATACATATTTTATATATACATTTATAATAAACATACATATGGTCTTATACATTTTCATACAAATACATATATATATAAAATAAAAACGAAAAAAACAAACGATTGATTATATTGGCTCGTTTTGCGACTTGTTTAATTCTTACCTGTATTTTAACTAACTTATAACTTAATTTGTAATGGTTTTTATGATCCTTCGATTCGAATCTGTATATATGTATGTATGTATAAATATATATATATATATATATATATATATATATATATATATATATATATATTAATTGTTTAGAAAGATATATATATATATATATATATATATATATATTCTTTTACTGATGTTTTGATTCGAGATTTTATCTTCATTCATGGTTTTTAATGAAGTCCCTTAAAAAATAGATTTTATGATTTTAAACTGATTTAGATGTTGTTGTTTTTTTTTAATTTTTTTTTTTTTTTTTTTTTTTTTTTAACTTAACATTTATTGTCTTTTCTTTTCTACACACAACACACACAGACATACACACACAGATATATATATATATATATATATATATATATATATATATATATATATATATATATATTTTCTGTGTAATTAGGCAAAATTTTTTCATTGATGCAAAAAATTAAATAATGTACAAGATGTCCTGTCTGTTTTATTTTTTTTTAAATATTATTTTCATATCGTCTTAAAATAAATCTTAAAATCATTATTCATTAAAAAAAAAATTAAAATCAAAATAATATTTTGATACATATTTTTTTCTCATGATTTTTATATTTTTTTAAAATGAATTTTTTTTAAAAAAAAAATGGATTATTAAAGATGAAAATTACATTTATATATATATATATATATATATATATATATATATATATATATATAGATAGATAATAGATAAATATGATAGATAATATTTATAGTGGAAAATATACATACATATGCAAAATATATATATAAAAAATCCCCTACATTTATATTTTTCAGAAAAAAAAAATAAGAGGAAGAATTTTAGGTAGAACTTCATTTTTCCTTTCAAAATATTAGAATATATGGATATAATAAAAAGGCTTAAAGAATAATATTCCATTTCATAATTTATTCCATTGGAATCGTAAATAACCACTTCCAAATTTGAATCAGACCTTTTATTTAATTCAATTGATCGTATTTACGATTCCAATGGAATAAAATTATTTACCATGGAATATTAGTAATTTAAACTGCAATTAAATATATATATATATATATATATATATATATATATATATATATATATATATATATATATATAAGTATATAATTGGTATATACGGAATGAATTCCAATAACCAACAATTACTATTCTTAAAAATAATGCTCAATACAAAGTAGAGCAGATATAATTATTTTTATATAAAAAAAAAATTTATAACATAAGTATGTTATAAAATCACTACAAAAATAGCCATTTTGTTTCAACACACTCTGTGTCTTATCAAGTGATGATGTTGAAAAGAAAATAAATGGTTTTAAAAAGTTTCAGATTAATTAACGATCCTACACTAGGGGAGCATTGTTACAAAAGCTAGAATAACCAATCAAAAACGAAGTATAGAAAGATTCAAAAGCTTGACAACAAAATCCTGCTATTATAGCTATTTAGATCTTTAAATACGTGTAATATTAAAAATAATTTATACTAACTAATAATTATAAATTTATATGATAAAATTTAATATTAAAATTAAAAACTGGCAATTTTAAAAATCCAAATTTAATCACTATTAAGTTTAAAAAAACAAAATTATTGAAAAAAAAAAAAATATATGTTTATTCAATTCATTTCTTCATTGAAATTACGTCAGACAAGACAAAACGCTAATTCGTCCGGTCATCTGATAATACATGTATATATATTTTTTTTTTTTTTTTTTTTTTTTTTTTAAAGTTTGTGAATATGGTCTTAAACTCACGCGTGACAAAAAAAAAAAACACAATCAGATTATAATACATAAGCATCCAGACATAATTAGATACATACACACACAAACACACACACACAAAAACACACATACAAAAAAAAAAAAAAAAAAAAAGAGGTGGGGAATACATGAACAACTCCACAACCCTTTACGAAAAAAAAGATGTGGAAACTAAAACTTATACACACACACAGTTAAATGTGAATACACTCTACATACACATAGACACCGATATATACACAAACATACATCCACAATGGCATAGACATTGAGAAATCACAACCAGTAAATATTTCAGACTTAAATAAATGCTAACCACTTATTGAATTATAACTTAAAAAAGCAAATATACAAAGATAAAAATGTTTAAAATAATATTATTTAATATATTAAAACGAAAATTCTAAAACAATAAATATCAATAAAAATATATATATTATTAATCATATAAGTTGATAATAGTTTCATTATATATTTGGCAAAGAAAAACAGGATAAAAATCCATCCACAATATATATATATATATATATATATATATACAAAAACAAATTAAATTACATAAAAAAAAAATATATATATATTCATACATATACATATACATACATAAATACACACAAATAAATATATAAATATAAACATATACGTACATATACATATCTATGATAACAAGTACATATGTACGTACATATATATATAAACCTAAATACACACATATATATATACACATATAGACTTTTATGCACACATACTTAGATATATAAAAAACATCATGATATACCAAAGTTTCCATACCTACACATACACAAACTCATACATAATAGGTTCCAACACACACACCTATATATACATACACAAACATACATAAATATATATATACACATACATACATATCTACAAATAAATATATATATACATAAATATATCTACCTATAATAACAACCACCCATATATACATGCATACATAAAATACAACAACTTTCAACCAAATACATATATAAACGAACTAACATATAGATACATAAATATACCTTCAAACACCAACACACAGCAATATACATATAGTCTAACATACAAATATATAAACACATTCATACAAACAGAAATATACTTAAATATAAATACACATACACAATAAAATAGGACATACAGATATATATATACATATATATATATATACACACGCATATATATATACACATACATACACACACACATACATATATATATATATATATATAAATATATATATGGCACAAAGCCGAAATCAGGGGGCACCCAGTGAGGAACGAACTCATTACTCAGTCGCACCCAATCTAGTGAACCATGCTGGCCAACCATTATACTGCCGTGATTTAATCATATACATACCTGTACATATATATATATATACACATACACACACATACATACATATACACATATACATATATATATGTATATATATATATATTTATATATTTATATTTATATATATTTATTTGTGTATTTCTGTATTTATATGTATATATATGAATATTTTTTTTTTTTACACACACTTAATTTGTTTTTATATGCATATGTATATATATATATATATATATATATATATATATATATATTTATATATTTTTTTTTATGCCAAATATATAATGAAAACTATTATCAACTTATATGATTAATAATATATATATTTTTATTGATATTTATTGTTTTAGAATTTTTCGTTTTAATATATTAAATAATATTATTTTTTAAACATTTTTATCTTTTGTATATTTGTTCCTTAAATTATAATTCAATAAATTAGCATTTATTTAAGTCTTTTCAGAAATATTTATTGGTTGTGATTTCTCATTGTCTGTCATTGTGGATGTATGTTTGTGTATATATCGGTGTCTATGTGTATGTAGAGTGTATTCACATTTAACTGTGTGTGTATATAAGTGTTAGTTTCACGTCTCCTTTTTTCATAAAGGGCTGTAGAGATGTTCATGTATTTAATTTTTTTTTTTTTTTTTTTTTTTTTATGTGTGTGTGTTTGTGTGTGTGTGTGTGTGTGTGTATATCTAATTATGTCTGGATGCTTATGTATTATAATCTGATTGTGTTTTTTGTTGTGTGACGCGTGAGTTTAAGACCATATTCACAAACTTTAAAATAAAAAAAAAAGAAAAAAAAAAAAAATATATACATGTATTATCAAATGACCGGATATATTGTAGCGTCTTGTCTTGTCAGACGTAATTTCAATGAAGAAATGAATTGAATAAACATATATATTTTTTTTTTTTTCTCAATAATTTTGTAGTTTTTAAACTTAATAGTGATTAAATTTGGATTTTAAAATTGCCAGTTTTTAATTTTAATATTAAATTTTATCATATAAATTTATAATTATTAGTTAGTATAAATTATTTTTAATATTACACGTATTTAAAGATCTAAATAGCTATAATAGCAGGATTTTGTTGTCAAGCTTTTGAATCTTTCTGTACTTCGTTTTTGATTGGTTATTCTAGCTTTTGTAACAATGCTCCCCCTAGTGTAGGATCGTTAATTAATCTGAAACTTTTAAAACCATTTATTTTCTTTTCAACACCATCACTTGATAAGACACAGAGTGTGTTGAAACAAAATGGCTATTTTTGTAGTGATTTTATAACATACTTATGTTATAAATTTTTTTTATAAAAATAATTATATATATATATATATATATAATATATATATATATATATATATATTTATTTATATATAAAAAGTTTTAAGAGTATAAATCCAGGTTGAATATCAATGTCCAGGATTTGTAATAATATATAAAACCATAATATATAATATTTTTTTGGTTATAATTTTCATATTGGAATTTTTTATATTTTATATTTATTATATATATATATATATATATATATATATATATAATTTCATTGTGTGTGTGTATTTTTAAACTTTTATTTTATAGCTTATTAAAAAATTTTTAATTTTATATATTTCAGAACGAACATTATATTATATCATATCTATAAAAATATTTTAATATTCTTGTTTTTAAAAAAAAATATAAAACAAAAAAAAAATGTCATTACCTATAGCAACTTTATAATATAATATTTTTTTAAGTAATTAACTTTTAAATTTAATCTGTATATATATATATATGTCTTCCCATCAAAATTTTATCTTAAAGATTATTGTTTCTTCTATCTATTTTTATCTATTTATCTTTCATTATCTATCTATCTATCTATCTATAATCTATATATATATCTAAATGTTGAACAAAAAGTACAAATGTTTATATTTGATTGAAATAAAGAATTTAATAAAGTGAATGAGTGTGTGTGTGTGTTTACGTGTGTATATAAGATATATTTTTATACAAATATATTTATAGATATTTTAACACTAAATAAAAGTAATTTTCTTTTTTTTTGGAAGAGAAAGAAAACGTCTTTTTATTATATTAAAATTTTCAAAACGTCTAAATGAGATGCAATATGAAATAATTGATCATAATCAATAATTTTTATGTTCATTACGATCAGATCGATTAATTTCTGCGTTTTTATGTCATCAATTATTTGTAACCGGTTGACGTTAAGGCGGAGTGTTTTTAAAATTTTTGGTTGGCTCCATTATGAATTTTTCTAGCCAGTTTTAATTATTTGCTAAGCTGATTGAAAAATATAAAGATTTTCTGTTAAATAACATTTTGTGAATAATTAAGTTTTGAATACTGTAACAAATAAATACGACATCAGAAGAATGGAAAATTTTTAATCATAAAACTTCATTTAATTTTCATACTGATATTTTTGATTTCGCCTTATTTCAAAAATGTTTCTAATCATTAAAATGTTGCCCGGGGCCTTTCAAAATGCTCATTAAAAAATTCAAAAAAAAGAATTATAAAATCTCGAGAGGAAATTTTATATGCCAGTTTTTTTGAATTATTCAAATTCCTAAACATAAATCATTTAAAATTTTATATGTCTTTTTTATAAAATCTATTTTTTTTTTTTTATTAATTAAAATTTATCACCATTTCTGAATTTTATTTTTATTCCATAAATAAACGGAATCATTTTTTTTTTAAAGAATATTTCAAATTTAAAAATGACTTTTTTAATTTTTCACCCATCGATTACAGACAATTCCTCTATATTTTAATATTTCATTTTTTTTTATTATTATTTTATTATTTTGATTTATTATTTGCTTATAAATGAATTATATAAAAAAATATTTTCAAATTAATTTATAGATTTAAAAAAGTTTTGGATTACAAAAATTATTCAAACAAAAAAATTTTAAAATTATATTTAAAATATGAAATAATATTTTGCAATTTTAAGTTCTTTTTTTCTCCGTAAATTAAATGTTTATTTTTTATTTTTTCGAATTTTTATATTTCAATTTCCCTGTTGTTATTTGGGCATAGGAAAGAAAATTAATCTTTTTTTGGAAAAAAAATTTTATCCACCTATAATACATTTAAAAAATGATTTCTAATTTGCATTTTTTCTAGTTTTTATTAATATTTCATTTTTCAAATGATTTTTATTTAAATGATAATTCGTTGTATTCAGATATTTAATAAAAACATTATATTTATAAAAAAAATTTTTTTTATATTTTGAAAGTTTTCTATTATTTGGTAAGATTTTATATGAAAATAAAATAGCAAATTGAAATAAATTAGATGTCTTAAACCGATCTTTAATATTTATCTTTTAAAAAAAATCATGAATTTGTGTCCAAGAAGTTTCAATGAAAATAAAAGAAATTTGCCAATTTACAAAGTTTTTTCAAGTTTTTTTTTGTTTGTTGTCCTTTGAAATAAACGTTTAAATTGACGATGAATAACAGAAATTTGTTTATAAAAAAATTTGAAAATGACCTACTATATTTTTGGTCTTATTAAAGGATGGCAATTTTAATCTGGATAAAATATTTGAGCATATGCAATTTAATTTATTTTATATACATACATACATATATATATATATATATATATATATATATCAGGGAGAGATAAATGTAAAACATAAAATTTGCAATATTATAAATAATTGATGTTTGTGTCTCATAATGATAGAAAAAATTAATATAAAAAATATATATAAAATTTCTGTATTCAAAACTTAAAAAAATATATATGTGCATTTTGGATATATGTGATGTGCAAATGATGATTTCATAAATTTTGGATGCAACACTAGTTTTGTGAAAATAATTCAAGTATTTGTAAATTGATTGCATGGTTTATTGTAATCCCATATATATATATATATTGACACAGAATATTCATAATAAATACAATATGTATATATATATATCTTTCATTATTCTCTTTTTATATAGTTGGATAAACTAAATATAAGGTATATATTCTCTAAACCTGAATTTGCAATTTTTATAAATAAAAATTGAAAAAATAAAATTCTCTTAATTCCAATTCTCAATAAGAGCAAATTGAGGATTTATATAATACACATTAAATCTCTGTATACTTGGTAAAAACCACATAAACAAGTTAATAAATTAAAAAATTCAACATAAATTTGTGGTAAAAAGATAGTGAAATCAAAATGTCATATGTGCATGAATGTTTTTTTATCTGAATATTGTTTTTGAAATTTTGAATTTCAGTTTTGTGTATGAAACAGAAATATACAATGGAATTTAATGTCTTTTCAAAAACAAAAAATTATATATATATATATTTCATTATCATTATTCTATTATATGACATTCATTGTAAAAACAGTCAGAAAATATTAAAATCTTTTTCTTTTAAAAAAAAACTTTAAAATATTTCTTTCATACTTTAATCAAAAGATGAAATTATTGCAGGTCCTGCACAATTCTGCAAGGGTAAATATTTTTCCTTGTGTCAGCATTGAAAATATTTTAAATATTAACATTTTTAAAGTGTTAATGAAACAGAAACATTTAAAAATCTTTTATCAGTTTTATATATATATATATATAAAATATATTTTATATAATATTATATAATATATTCCATTACAGAATACAATTAAATGACCAAGAGCAGATAGAGAATAGAGAATTCTAAAACAGTAATTTACTTATATTGAATTTACTAGTATTTTTGTTTTTTCAATGTTAATACCATGGCAAAATATGTTAGAATGATCAGCCTTCTCAATGAGTTGCGTCAGTAATTCTGTTTGCCTCGACTAAAATAGGGAATCATTAACTTTTTTTTTTTTTTTTTTTTTTCTGTAAATCATTTTGCCCAAATAAATGAATGAATTTATTTTTCGTTAATGACACAAAGGGGTGTGTGAGAATATGAGAAAAGAAAATTCGTAAGGAAATGATAATAAAATTAACAAGAATCATTGGGAATACAGAAGATAATGATTGACATTGCATTTAAATTTTTGAAGATTATAGGTGACTATAAGTTTTGCAAATTGAAATGTAAAAAAACACAAGTGTTATTGTTTGAGGTCGAAAGACATGGGAAGAACATACATAAGGAGAAAAACTCCAATAAAAGAACAGAATTCAGGAAGATTGTGATTGATGTTGCATTTAAATTATTGAAGATTGTAGATGACAGGGAAGCAAAAAACTGGAAGAGGATTCCACAGGCACGTATTAATTAATTTAATAGATTTAACTTAAATCATTTAAGTAATAATATTTATTTTAATTTATTTAATTATATAACTAATATAATATTTAAATTGTATATTATTTGAATAAATATTGAATTATTTAAATATAAATACATAAATGTACAGGGTTGGGTTGAAAATTCTCAGCTTGACCAAGAATGGATTCCAAAATAAATTCTAATGTTTTGTCATTTGGCCAGATTTTGGGAAATGGTTTGAGTTAGGAACTACATTCCATTGTAGATGCAGATTGGTCATGAATTATAATTTTTAAATGTTTTTTTTTATTTCTATAGGCCTTTGAATTTTTCATTCATGGTCTTAAACATGTTTACCTCTCTCTATATATATTTTCTTGTTTCCATCTATTCACCTTTTATATCTATATATTTTTCCTTTCAGCTTTTTCTTTTTTTTTTTTCTTTCTTGTCTCCTGCCTTTTTCTACTCTATAACTTTGTTTTCCTCCTTCATTTTCCTCTTCCTTAATTTTAAAATCAGATTGCTTGATAAGTTTTTGCCAGACCAAACTGGGAATGATCTAGAACCATGAAACACTATTCAAAATTCACCTGTTTTCAATAAACACAAAATATTTCTAAAGTCTTCTTAAACCCATCCCCCCAAAAGAACAAACTGTTTGGCCATTGAAATACTGTTGCTATCACCTTTGAATTATTTGATTAGTTCTGGAGAAGTTGCTCTTATGGCTAATCTTAATTTTCTCTTTTCTACTCCATGGATCTCAACTGGAGTATGTTTTTCTTTTATTAAATTGAAAATATCTTTTTTTTTTTTTTTTTTTTTATATTAAACTGAAGGTTACTTCCAGAGTCTGTTCGCTGGCTGATTTCCAGAAAAAGATTCGATGAGGTGGATAATCTGATTGAAAAAATTGCTCGCATGAACAAAGTTAACCTTCCAGCTGAGTCTTTGGAACAACTAAAGAATTCTGCAGTGGAAGATGCCAATGAAGAAATACCAAAGACTTATACAATTATTGATCTTGTAAGAACATGGGACCAGGCTAAAATTTCTCTTAATGTTTGGTGGAGTTGGTATGTCTGATTATGCATTTTTTTTTTTTTTTACAATTATTCTTGTTGATTCAGTTTTGAAGTTATTTTTTTTTTCCTGAGAAACATTTCTCAGAATAGAAATGTGTTGGTGTAGAATTAATAGCTTAGCATTGCATTGGGCAATGGACTTTCCCGATCATTTTCATCACATATTTTCTCCTTGTAATCAAATGTTTCCAAATGTCAACTCATAAAAGTTTTATGGAAAGTTAATGAGTAATTTTGAGAGACTAGCTTTAAAGAAAAGGCGGTAGCAGCAAAGTTTTCATTTAGTTAAAAACTTGTTAGGTTCATATGTATATCTCTGTATGAACTTATATATTGAATCAAAATATAAACTTTATTTATTTAAATATAATAAAAATCCTGATTTAAAATTCTTAAATATCTCAATAATTTCATCTTTATTTTTATGTACACTATTGGTATTAGTATTTAAATTTTTATTAGATAATGAATTGTCAGCCATTATTTTTTACTAGAATTACTTTGATCTTAATTTTAGTTGCCTTTCATCACAATAATTCTATAGTTTAAAAGTAAATGTTGCCAGTTGGATATAAAGGATAAAGTTGAGGAGAGACGCAAATTTATGGTGATATTTGATCTTTCGCTAGCAATCATACTTTCATAGTTAAATCAGCAAGAGCAGCCATTGGAGTAAAATAGACTTCCTGATACAAATGAATGTAAGTTATTGTCATTTTAGATTTTATTTCTAATCCATAACTTTTATTAATGGATATAAAATGAGGGTCTGAGTAGCAATAAAAAAGTATGAAAAGAAATACTAAAAAAAAAAAATTAATGTTTCCATGAGTATTTGGAAAATTTGGTCTTTAATATATGAAATTATGTTTCTTTTCTAGACTTATTTTCCTTTTTGGTTAATTTATTCTTAGTGAAAATTATTCAAACTGGTGGCCTGATTCAACAGGAAATGACTTTATTCTTCAAGTTAGAGCATGGTAATAGTATTGTGCTATACTGGTCTGTATTGCAGTTACAAACACAAAAATCAGATGATTATAATTTAGAAAAACTTATAAAAGTAAATGATAGCTCATTTTCCAGATATTGAAAGGTTTTATTTTAATTTGCATTTATTTAATCCAATTTGGTGATCATGAAATGTTTCTCTTCAGATCCATCATTTGTTTTTTCAGGTTTATCAATGGAATGTTGTATTATGGCTTGTCAATGAATTCAGTTGAAATGGATGGCAATCCCTATTTAAACTTTTGTTTATCAGCCCTGGTGGAAATCCCAGCCTACCTGCTGTGTATTTTTCTGCTTTCATTAGTTGGAAGACTCAAGCCCCTTTTTTGTTTTATGGTTTTTGGGGGACTCATGTGTATGATTGCAAGTGTAATGCCTGCCTGTAAGTAACAATATGTCTTGGCATTTCTTTTATTACTATTTGGTTGAAGACATTTAAAAAAAACCAAAAAAAAAACCCTGCCATTTTGCCTTTTATTAAACAAAAGAAAGATGGCATCAATGGTGATGATAGCAAATAATGAAACTTAATGGCAATCAGAGTTGGATAGAGAAAAATATAATGAAGTGACCTAAAAAGGAATGGCTGAAAAAAAAAAGACATAGTTGCCAACATCTCTTTCTCTTAAAATAATAAATTTTACAATTCATTCTCAGTGTCTTGATTTACAGAGAATAAAATGAAAGTTAGTTTCTACTTCATCATCTTTGAACCCACAGACTGGGTGGAAAAAGTATTTGCAAATCTGTGGCCATTTTAGAAACTAAACCAAAATAAAATTTAGTGTTATTTTTTTTTTTTTTACCATACAAGCTAAAAGATTGATGAAGTTTGAAACAGCTGAATTAAATCTTCACAAATTCTGTTTAAAATTTGCAGTTGAAGATAAGTTTAGTTTTATGGAATTATGTTAACTTATAGGATCTGGAATTCATAAAATTACTATTAATTTTGTTTTCATGATGAAGGTCGTTTGTTAGACTTTAACATATTTTCACATTTGTTGTCAAATGTCAATAAAAAGTTGTAGCTTCCCTTTTAACTTCTTTGGAGATGGATGAGATATTTGATAGCTTGAAGAAATAAAATACATTCTTTAAGAATTCCTTTATTATTGGCATTTACTGAGCTTTAGTCTGGCACAGGGGCCAGGAGTAGAGCTCTCAGTGACAAATTTGCATCAGTAAAAATTTATGTATTTATATTTTTTCACAACATGCTTATTTTGTAGATTTAAATTGGTTTAAACTAATGTTGGCCACTGTGGGTAAATTTGGAGCTACAGCTGCTTTTGGGATTGTCTACATCATGAGTGCTGAAATATTTCCAACAGTTGTGCGGTGAGTTGTCTAAATTCATTGTCTTTGAACATTGTTTTCTTCTCATCATTTTCTCATCATCATCTCATAAAAAAAAAAATCTTTAAAAACAAAAGAATACAAAATTATTCCCTGCTCTAAAATTAAATAAAAACTAAAATCTGTGGTTCTTAGCTTTTCTAATCACTAGCAGGAATCTAGTAATTTGTGAGACACTTTAGTGTTACTATAATATAGTGATTCTTTTTGTGTTTATCTCAGCGTTTTCTCTAATCTTCAAAGAAGCCAAACAACCCCTCCTCTTTTATTTGAGCCATGAAAATATGTTGTTCTTATTCCTTTAGTTGTAATGTCTAGTATTTGCCTCTTCACATTGTCAGTAATTCAATTTCTGGGCCAAGTTGTGCAAAAATAGACAAAGGCTTACTGGAAAGTCAGTAAGAAATGATGAGGACTTAAAACTTGTAAAATTTTCCAAAAAAGGATACTGAGCATGAATAGGTAAAGAATAAGAAAAATATACTTTTGTTTTTTGTTTACACTGCTGCAATGACATTGAAGAAAAGCTGAAGAGTAACATCAATCAAAATAAAATAATTATATCATGTATGTACATTGATATATATTGAATATATGAGAAAACAACTATTTTTTTTTTTACCAATTTTCATCTTATTAGTCAAATACACTTTGACCATTTGAAATCAAAGCTTTAAACTTGGAACTCATATTACCTGATTGCCATTGAAAAGAGTATTAATCTAGAAAATTGTGATAAAATGGCAACAAAATAAATTTTTCAATAACAAATTGTCATCTTGATGCTTTTTTTTTCTACTTGCAGAAATCTTGGGGTTGGGGTATCAACCCTTGCAGCTGGTTTAGGGGGTGCAATTGCACCTTTTGTTCTGGAATTCCCTGGACCTTGGTCATTGCTTGTGCTTGGTTTAGTGTCCATTGTCACTGGCATTCTTGTCCTCTTTTTGCCTGAAACAAAAGATATGCCATTGCCACAGACAATAGAAGATTCCAGTGCTTATATTCGGTAAGAATTCTTATCTGCTTCTAAAACTGACAATTGTCTCTTTGATACTGCTGAAGGTTTCAATCTATTTTTAAGGATTTTAATATTGTTGCAATATTTTACATGAAAATCATGATTAACTATTATCTTGAACACCAGAATTCAATCTCTCTACAATGCCTATAGTTAAGAGGATACCATTTTGTCATTACAGATATTTAAAAAAAAATGTTTCCACTGCCCAAATTGTTGTGTAAAATAAATCCAAGTCTTCTTTCTATCTGGTGATTATGTCACATTTGTATCTTAATTGTTTTTTCTTGACGCTATACTATCTTTTTTTTTTTTTTCTGTGGGTTAATTTGCCTCTGGAGGATCTTCTTTTCACTTATGTAGAAATTGTTCCATTCCCCCTTGTATATCAATTTTTGTTCAATGAATTCCAGAAGATATTTTAATTCTAAATTTTTCTCTTGCAGATCTGATTCATCTGGACAATCTACAAAAAAACTTATTTACAAGAAACCAAAAGTGAACAGAAATTTAAACAATGATTCTTGCACTGAACGACTTTAAAAGATTTTCTTTGTAAATTAGAAAAAGAAAAAAAATAAAGCAAATTATTTCTCCAAACAATGAAATCATTTTCAATTTAAACAGTTGTAGCCTGCACACATTCAATTTGCTAAAAGTATTTCAGAATGTGGATCAAAGCATCAATATCAAAATTTTATTTGGGATTGAATCATTCCCAAAATCTTTCTTTAATCATTCAAATAGTTTATGCAGACAAACAACCAAGTTTCAAGCAAAACTTGAGGCATATTTGTTGTGAATGTAATTTACTCAATGACACTTGAGTAACCCCATGGGAAAGTCTGTTTACATAAGTATTGTAAAGTCTTCTCTGGCTATTAATGTATGGGAAAGTCTGTTTACATAAGTATTGTAAAGTCTTCTCTGGCTATTAATGTATGGGAAAGTCTGTTTACATAATTATTGTAAAGTCTTCTCTGGCTATTAATGTATACTTAAAGATATTTAAAAAAAAAAAAAAATTCCGGTCAAATTAAGATGGGATTTATATTTTTTTTAATAATATATACAAGGAGCTACAAAGCTGAACATTTAGAATGTCTGAAATAAATTCATTAATGCTTGTGATTTCTTAAAAGATATAGGTGATCATGACTCCAGAGATTCCTTTTCTTCATTATCTGTGAAGTGCCATGGATTCTTGAGAATGATAGTGGAGTGGTTTCTTGTTGCTTTCTACACTGTTTGGAATTTAGAGTTTTCCTTCTCTTAGACTTGTTACCTACCAACACTAGAGCCCACTTTACCCTGCTATTTAACCCCTAACAGGAGCATGAGATGAGACAGACTCATGCCTTTTCCCAAGAGTATTAGTATGAGAGTTAGCACAAAGTATCCCATCCCAGAATTTGAAATTAGCTCCAATTCCACACTTTATCAGTCATATTCAACACCGTTCAATTGTATAGAGTGGAGTCATTTTTATGGAATTTTAATTTTTATTACTAAATTTTAATATTGAGTCAATAACTAATCATCAGAATTCTTTTTAAAAATCCTATTTTGGTCAGGCTGAAAACTTCTTTGTACCACTTTATAATAACCCCCAAAATCCAATTTTTAAATTATAATTTAGTTAATAAGTTAACTGATTTGGGAACACATTAAATATCACGTCAAAAATTAAACTTTTCAAATCAACACATTACATAAAAAATAAACAGAGACAAGAGAAACTTGCTTGAGATAGGATTTCATAAATTTTCAATATTTCCATATTTTTGGTAAAATTTCCTGAAGAACAAAAAAAAAAAACTTTTACTTGTCTTTATTTCTTTACTAATGTTTTAGCTGTGTACCATATAATTTCTGAATATTTGTTGGCTTCTGAAATGTTGAATCCTGTTCTGTGGGAGTGTATCTTCTTTGCTACACATCAAATCCAGTGCTTGAATCTCTGAATTCATGTCCTTCTGTGGAACATTGTGTGCCAAAATATCTTGGAGAGGGAACACCAAAAACAAGGAAATTAGTTCAAAGAAAACAACATACAGTGATAAAAAAAAAAAAAGTTTTGTTTTTAATTTCTGAGACAGCATTTTTTTTTTTTTTTTTGTAAAATACAAAAGTATTTATTTGCCATTGCTGAAACTCAAAATATGATCCACGTATTTATTAAATAGTGAGAAAAGAGAAAAAGGTTTTGGATGAAAGCCTTAAAAGTAAAATCTTGTTTCTAAAAAACATTCTTTCACATTTATTTCTAGCATTGTTTTTTTTGAAGAATGAAAATCTTTATGCAATCAATTTCTCATGATTCCAAAGAAATGGCATGGAGCACAATCAAAATATTCTCCATTCTGGAATGTTGTCTTTCTAAAGTATTTGCTCAGGTGGCCATATTTGGGCAAGTTTAAAGAATTCATCAGAAACAAAAAAATAAATTTTAATTTTTTTTTTAATAGAATGTACTACGTGTAATGCTTAGGGGAGATAACTCGTATTGTTAACACTTACTAGTCTTAATCACGTTTCTGTCCCTTGTCTGTTTCTTCCACTGAACCAGAATATGGTGGACTTTTCAGCATTACCAAGCATAGAAGTTGAACATGCAGCTGCCACTGAACCAAATATATTTAGCTAACACTTTAATCAAATAGGCTAATCATATATTGATGGGAAAAGGTTAGTTATTAACCTCTGTGGAATGAAGTCAAGAAAATAAACAAAGAACAACATTGGAGGATAAAAATGAAAGAATCAGTACACGTTAGGTACTGATGACCTTCTCAGTAGACCTAGCATAGAAATGACACAAAATTTTTACCATTAGGTTTAAAGTTCAGTGGGAGAAATGGACAAGTGACATAATTGTATTAATTGATGCAAGTGTATTTTCCTATAGAAAGTGGTATAAGAATTTACACTTTCAGATTGAATAAAGAGTTTGATTTAAAATTCCAGGGTTACTGAAGAATGGCCAAATGTGAGTATAACAATCAAGATGAGGATGCTAGTTTGAATGTAAAGGCATATACTAAGAAAGATTCAAAGTTCTATTTGCATTTAAATGCAACAAAATATAAAATCTCTTCAGTTTTTGTATAAAATTATATGAAAAATGACTCAATTATTTCTGAACTTTTGTAATATATTTATGTGTATATACGTATGGATAACTGAAGACTTATTAGTGTGTGTGTGTGTGTATATATATATATATATATAAGTTAACTATTTCATCATCCAAAAAGGCACTTGAATTGACTTTGCTTCCTAAATATGAGAATGATTTCACATACTACAGACTGTTGCTGTCAACAGTAATGGGAACAACTGGAAAGGTGTGAGCAGGTGGTTTTTGTTTTACACCCTTGACCCACTTAGGTGTAGGCCTTGGTTGATGGACAACTTGAGTTTTCTTTATGCTTATAGTTAATCTGAATGCGTTACAAGCAGTGGAAAAACAATTGATGAGTGCTTGAGCTTCTGCAATTGAGGTGGCCATGATCTCAGCATCATAAACAAACAAAAGATCATGAATAATGATTGCTCGTCAGCAATTTTGATTTAAAACGTTGGTGGCTAAAGAGGTCGCCACTTGTGCGGAATTCAAATTTCACACTCATGTCAAGATCACTAAAAGCATGGTGTAGTACGACTGAAAAGAAGAGAGCAAAAAGTACAGGAGCCATGACACTTCCTTGTTTTGTGCCATTTGTTACATCAAAAGTTTCTGAAAACTCTCCGTTAAATAGAACAGATGAATGAATATCAATGGCAACCAATGCCTTTGGGAAGCTTAAGCATCGCCTATAGGATTTTCACGGATTTCACTGAAAAACAAAAATCAGTGTCTATCGTGCAGTCATTCTGACCACACTTCTTTATGGGTCAGAATCGTGGATGCCATACAGGATGCACATCAATCAACTTGATGCTTTTTATAAATGCTTTCTTTGTTCAATATATGGTTATACATGTCAGGACAAAATCACTAACCCTGATCTTTTCATCAAATGTGGTGTTGGTGGTATTGAATCCTTTCTGATGAAATCACAGTTCAGATGGGCTGGTCATGTCTTCAGAATGAGTGATGATTGGATGCCAAAAATCCTCATGTATAGCCAACTTTTTCATCGTAAGTGTAACGTAGGTTGTCCTTGGTTACACTTCAAGGATAAACTTAAATACAATTTGCTGCAAATATCCCTATAGAGAAGTTCAAACTTGCTGTTGAAAACCGAGCAAACTGGAGAAATACCTGCTACTCAACCATCTGAGAGAATTAAGAATTAACACTAAATCTTGGGCTAATACATCAGCTCATATGACTGTCAACTCTAGTATGCCCTTCATGTGGATTTGTTTGCAAATCCTGTGCAAGATTGTTGTCTCATACGAAACATAAAAACTGAACTGAAATACACTCATATGTTGAAGACGACAGGAGAATCCATCAATATATATATGTGTGTGTGTGTGTGTGTGAAGCCTTTCCCCACCCCCCAAAAATCTGATGTTTAATCATTGGTTTAGATTTTGGGAAGTAGGTCAGTCATTTTGGGTGATCAAAATGATTGATATAACAAAATTCAGACAAGAATGAAATGAAATCCCACAAAAGAATTTTTGTTATGTTTACAGGGTTCATACAAGTCATGGAAACCTTGAAAAGTCCTAGAAAATTGACAGGGCTCTTTCCAGTGCTTAAAAAATCTTGGAAAAACAACAATAGCCCAAAATCTTGAAAAGTACTGGAATTTTCTAAATTGGGCTGCACTGCATATACATCCTTTTCATGAAGGTCAAAATGGCAAATCCCAGAAATCTTGATTTTTTTCAAGCTAAAACAGAAAAATGTTTTTTAGTTGTCAGTAATATTTGGCAATTGTGAACAGTGATTTGTTTCCTCGATTTAGAATTCATGACCTTGTAGTTATTTCTGTATTTTCTGTAGGTAACGAGAAAGAAAGGGATGAAAAATATGAAGGCATGAAATTTTAGCATAATCATGAAATAGTTAAGATTTGTAAAGGAAGAGCACGTTAAAAAGATAATTACATTTTCCAAACTGCATGAATTTGTAAGAATTGTCAAACCCAAGCATCCATAGAACAAGCGTAGATTTCTGGAAGATAGGGCTATGCAAAATTTATCCAAAAAAGGAAAAGTGCCAACAAAATATCTGTTTGCATGCAGAACTGCAGCAAAGACAATATTCATCATCATCATCATTGAGAAACTTCTGGCAAATTCTCCTCTTAGATACCCTCTTGTAAGGTCACTTGCATGGCTGAACCTTGGATCCATCTATGAAAAAACAAATTGCCACAGAAAGATGTTTTTCCCAAATGATGAACAGAAAACAAGTCAGCAAGTCTGATTGTGATGACATCATCAGTCAGTACAAAGAGTTCAGGGAGGAGACTGCTGGAATTATTGCTTTCAAGAATTTCAGCAAGCATGAAGACCATCTTTGCTCTACTCTTCTTTGTCTAGCAACAAAGAATGCCAAAAACTGTGGAAAGTTGTTTGCAGATTATTGGTACTCTCTTATGGACAGGCCTCAATGGAATGAGCCTTCTCAGTCAATAAGGGAATTTCCACTGACAATATGAAACAGCAGATACTGACTGTACAGTGCATTATCACGGACTATTTGGCCACAGTTGGAGGTGCTGGGAATGTTCCCATGACTAAGACTCTTCTCTGCAGTGCTTCCAATGCCAGAACTGCATACAACAAATATCTTAAGGCTGAGAAGAAAAAAAGGTAGATACAAGCAAGTGGACAAAAAAAAAACAGAAATCCATGTTTATGGAAATTGAAGAACTGAAGACCAAAAACACAAGTTTGAAAGTTGTACACAAGATTTGCTCAAGTCAGATGACAGCTATGCAGAGAAAGCTGACCAGACTCCGAACTTCACACTTATCACAAAATCCAATGTCATGCGAAAATCTGAAAAAGACATATCAATAGAGATATCAAAATTGCAAGAAAAGCTGAATGCTAAACTAGATGAACTGAAAAAATATTGTGTTCTGTGCCATGTGTAGTAGGGGGTAGTTAAAATGTGTAGTCATTTAGTGAAAATTTCTATTTCTGTTCATTATACTTAATTTCCTGCAGCCAAGAGTTTTTGTGACCTTCACAAACCATGAGTAATCTAGCTAACTGAAATGTGTAGAACTCCAAACTGTGTAGAATGCTACAGAAAATGTAACATTACTAGGTCTTCATTTAGTTGTATTTTAGCCTTCAACACTTTGATATCTTTACTGCTTTTAACTGATTCATGAGACAGGAATTATTGGAACTAGTTGTATCTTTTCTTTGAATATCTCATTTGTCAAACTATTAAAAAATAAAAATCACAAAGTTTGTGTTTTTGAAATTGATGACCATTGTGAGTCTCAGAAACTAGTGTTGAAAAATTTCTTGAAAAGTCCAGGAATTTTTTTTTTTTTACACAAATCTATGGACACACAGGTGTTTAAAGTTCTAGATTCTAAGGTCAAATCTTTGTATTGCTACCAAAATTCAGACCAGGGATTCAGTCTGATCCAACATTCTAAATACAATCTGTTACTAAACAAAGGAAACTCATGAATATCTTATTGAAAAACATGCAATAAATTGATGCTAGAGGTGCACAAACTTCTTAGATAAACGAGATGGGCAAAAAAGCACAAGACAAACAGGACTACAGAGACAGAAGATGACAAGGAGATAGGTCTGTTCATAAACCTTTCTCCCTCCCCCTTCTGTTGCTGTTGCTTCTACCACTAACTAACCCAAAGACACAAGCCCAGATAGACAAAAATACAGTGTTTAAATTCTTCAATTTATTTTCATAAAACCCATTGTTATTCAACAATAGATTTTGTTGGTTTGTGCTGTGAAATTGGTTTTCAACAGAGAAAGAAGATACCATGATGTGAAATTTCAATAAATGTCACATCTGAAATCTCAGTGGAATCCCATCAACCACTGGGTGAAAAACTTGTAAAATCTGGTTAACTTCCAGCTTGCTAATGTCAACATGCAGTGGCTCTGAAGATCACAAACATTGCCAAGTGATGACACCAAGAATAACTGTTTTTGATGGGTAGTGCTTAGGTAGAGAACAATAGACTGACAAAATAAGAGCAGAGGTGATGTTATAAAACTGCCAATCAACATTTGTTTAGAAGTGATTTATAAAAATAAATAAAAAATCTGTTCAAAAGAATAAAAGATCCTAAATTCTAGCCTAACAAGTAGATTATCATCCATTGACAATTCACCTGCACATGATGTGTTAGGAGTTCATGAGTTTCCTGGCTAAGAAATCCATTACAAAAATGAGCCATCTATCTTATTCATAAAAGCTAGATTCTCAATATAGTTTTTGGCTATTTCCAAAATTGAAAAGACAATATTGAAATGTATTTCAGACAAATTCAAAAAATGTTTCAAACAATGGCATCATTATCCCAACAAAGGAAATTGCTTCACAACTGAGTACTTTGAAGATAACAGTAGTCAATAGCAACCAAATAAGCATATTTGACTTTCACAGAGCCATTCCATGAATTCTGTATAATAAAATTCTATTTTCATATCAAAATACAATTTCAACATAGTAGATATCTATTTATATTTAATATCTTTTATACTTTAATTCCCATTGGAAATATGCCCTTAAATATTAAAAAAATATTGAAGAAAAGTGAAACACAGATTCAAATGCAGACACAACAATAAAACATTGAGAATTAAGAAATATTTCTGATAATTTGCTTATTTCACTTTTCAATTTGACAATTTTCCTTTAAGAAATGTCAAAAATTTGAGTTACTAAAATTTAAAATTATTCATGAAAAAAAAAAAAATGTTTATTTAAATCACTTACAAATAAAAGTTCTTAAAATATATTATCAGTTTATTAGAACAAACATCAAGATTGAAATTTACACTGGATATTTAAAAAATACAGCAAAATAAAGGCAGATGAGATTTTTCTTTTTTGGAAGTTGTTTTGACTGAACCGACAACTGATTTCTATGTGAGCTTTTTTTTGCAGTGAGATTTCACTTTAAAGTTATCATCAATAATTGATTTCCTTTAACTTACTGGTTATTTATTTGAGTTAATAGAAGATTTGGAAAAAGAAATCTGCAATTATTTTAGTTTACATAAAAAGCTCACATTCAGCCTTTTATGAAAAGTTGCTAAAAAAAGTTCTTGATCAAAACCACTTTTTAAAATCTGACTAAATGATTAAACATCAGATTGTTTTTAAATATCTTTTCAGCACCTTATAATTAAATTTTTTAATAAATTTGTGGAACATGACAAAGAAGGTTCTTCACTCTGAAAGTCTAAGAGCAAGATAAAAATATTTGGAGTCAGAAAAGAAACTGACTCTTGTTTGCCTTGCAATATGAAGACCTGGCAGAAATTTTATCATAGAAATAAATTTTAGAATAAATTAAACTTGATAAGTTGTTTTCATTTAAATAGAAGCAAGAATATTTCATTCTTTTAAAAACAAATTCTACAAAAAACGTTTCAGCAAAATTCCTGCTCAGATAAAAGAGAAAAAAAAATTCAAAGACATGAAACAAAAATTTTAAACCCATTTCTTGAATTAAAAATCAGACATGGTCAGAAATAAATGAACGTGTCATTGATGGGAGAAAGAGGAATGTATTGTGACAAACAGAAGCAGAGCAGAAATATCAGATCCTTTTATTGAAGTTGAAAAGAAGAGGAATACTGTGTGTGTGTCCTTCACTGAATAATTATGATGGCAGGGTAAAATACACTCCTCGTGGAATTTTAAATTCAGTTATGTATATAGATTTGGATTAAATTCTATGCACCGTTTCAGCATTGGACATTTTGGTGAAAATCTTTGACAGTAAAGTCCAGGTTTGAACATAAAAAAAAATTGAAAACTTACATGAAACTGAAAATCAATTCTATTATAAAAATAAATCGAAATTTGTATATTTAGTTTTGAAAATTTAGACAAAACAAAAATCATTTGGCAGCATTTAAAGCAAATAGGAAGACCAAATTTCTGCTCATGTTCGTACGTTTGTGAGAACATGATGTAATAAATTTCAAAAATAAAACAAAAGAAAAACTGAAAATAAATTTAAAGTAAAAAATAATACAAAAAAAAAAAATCAAAAACAACAAAACAAAAAGAAACTGTTTCTAATTTTTCACCAGGACAACAAACATTTAATGTTCCAAACGTTCATGTCTTTTGCAGACAGAGATGCTTACATGAAAATTTTAATCAATTTTTATACAAAAGTAATTTCTTCTTCTTTTTTGCAATTTTGGTGTTAAACATTTATGCAAAAAGGAAAAAAGAAGAGAATTAAAATAAAATTAAAAAAAAAAAAAAAAAAGACAGAAATTGCATTGAAACGTGTCATTTGGGATTTGCAGTCATGAGAGTGGAATGGGTATTTAGATTTTACCCAAGACTTTGTCTCATTCTTTTCTGATCTTTGCAATGAAAACAAAAGCTGTTAAGTGTTATATGTTTATCTGTTCCTTTAAGCTCTGGAATATATGCTGCTGCTCACTTGTACAAGAATATTCCATTGCCCAGGAAAGAATGTCTTCAAGAAGTTGTAATTTTTCCAAATGATCAAAGTCTTCACTTTTCTGAATCACATTCAATAAGAGTTGAGCAGTTGACAGCGGATGTGGAAAAAGAATCTGAAAGAAAACAAATGAAAATTCAAATAATAAAATCTCATAAATCAAGAGGTATTTGTCATATTTTGTATCATCGCAACATGATGACACCGTAGCACTCAAATTAATATCATTGCTGCCTTGAGCAATAGTTTTGTCTAGTTCACTTTCCTAACATCCTCAGACGTTACTAATATTTGATAATTTTTAATCTTCATAAATTTTAAAATTCCTGCTCTGAATAATATTTTTGTCATTTGATAAATAAAGAAAAGACAATAAGAATAAAATATTTCAGACTAGCACATTAAACCTGTCAAAAATGACATTTATGTCATAATCTGTATGTCTGCCTTGGATTGGAATACCTGTGTGCCCTGTCCACATTCAAAGTGTTATGAAAAACATTACACACATATGCACTAGAACTTGAAGATAGCAACCTAATAATGTATAGTTCCTAACTTTTCCTGAATAACTATATACAATATGGTCTGAAGTTTATGAAGTGTTGAAGTTGTTGCAAGGAACCAATTTCATATCCCCCACACACATGGATGGGAGGTCGCATTATTTTACTGGAAATAAATCATCACTACCACCACCAGGTAACATGGCAAGCTAATCTGCAATAAGATCTGTGTATGTCACAGCTGTCAAGATAGATTCTTGTTTCACTAGTGGTCCTTACAAACTTCACACATGATTTAAAGGGCCACCACTAGATCACACATTTGTTGACAGACTTCTTAACACAAGAACTTTATTTTATGCTCAAAAGAGTTGTTAATATGGCTCATCTGAACAGGTAACATGGCACTAGTCTTCTGTCAAATGGTGATATTTTCTGAACCAGGTGAAGCACAATAACTAATGTCATAATGATAACTTTGCTGGTTAACAACTATGAAACTACATTGAATGTAATCTGTAGTCTGTTAACTTGGGATGTCATTTTATTGCAATTCATTGATTTATTACAATCCATGTCTGTTGCCAGTCAAATGATGTTAAATAAAGTCAGCCTGTCTGTCTGCCATAATGGTCACAACTAAATTACCTCTTCATGTATTATGTCATTCAATTATGAGAGTATTTTTACAAAGAGGGGAGGAGGATTAAATCATTCAGTGTACTGCTGTTTTTAATTTTTTGCATTTTTTTAAATGAAATAGAAACTTAAAGCCTGGAGAGTCAAACATCTGAAATATATTCTCACATTTGTTTTGATTTAAGTAAGAAATAAGTTTTTAAAAATATTTAAAATGAATGAAAAAAGTTACAGACAAAATAATTGTTAGGTTGTATGAGACACTAAAAAACTGTCAAAAGGAATTCTTTATGA
Organism: Acanthosepion pharaonis; assembly: GCA_903632075.3. Lineage (NCBI taxonomy): Eukaryota > Metazoa > Mollusca > Cephalopoda > Sepiida > Sepiidae > Acanthosepion > Acanthosepion pharaonis. Next base: position 462,420 of record CAHIKZ030001540.1, on the reverse strand, counting down.
AATCTTTCTCACCAAGTTGCTTATAGAAAATAATAAAAAGATGTTTTCTTATAAATTTGCCTTCATTTATCAACAGATAGTTTTATGTAGGGAAAAACATGAGGTTTTTAATGAGGTTATATCAAAAGCATTTTCATTTTTTTTCTTTATTGTACAAACCTTAAAAGCTGATGTCATATACACATCCAAATACTATGACTGTGTTATTTTGTTAATATCATCAGCTATACTTTTGTTTCAGATCAAATATGAAGTGCATGCTAAAAAGCTCTTGGTTTGACCCACTTATCAAAATCTCACCATATGACAAAGCATCAGAATTTTTTTAATTCCTTTTTGCTGGGCTGAGAACTTTTAAGTAACCATCAGGATGGTGAATACAAAGAAAAACAATATTTGACTGTAGTTCAATAAAGTGGTTCAAGCAATTCAAACAGTGATTTATCTCTTGAAATACAGAAGTGCATGACAATCAGTTGTCAATTATAATATTTTAAAATGTGAGATACAGAAAATCCCAACCAACAGCAGTAGAAAAGTTTCAGAAGTTAGGCTCATCAAAAGATATGATGTAGAGATCATTGTATAAACTTAAAGAAGCAGAGTTGATTAAAAAAAAATAGAAATACTTTTGATACACTGGAATAGTTTTATCCAACTTTTTAAAATGTAAACATTTTCTCACCTGCGTTGGATTCTCTGGTCCCTGTTTTAATTCTGACATTACTAAATCTTGTTCATCCAGCAAAATGCCCATGTTGATGCATTGTTGACCATATTTCTTATCAACAGGCAAATCATACCATGAATCAGGAACATTGATGTATTTCTTATGCAAGGGACACACCTGACTGCGAAGAGGTGGATCATCCTTCCATAAAATTTTACGTGGTTTAGTTGCAGAACGATAAGATTCCTCATCTTGACAACATGGGGAAGAGCAATGCGAAGACGGCAATAAAGAAGACACATTTGATGAAGGGAAAGAAGACTGTTTGGAAAGCAGTTCTTTTACAAGTTGGGGTGAAGAAATTGTTGTTTCTTCATTTGGGGATGGGTTTGATGGGGAGGGAGATGATTCATGTCCTGTGGGGATCAGGTCAGGTGCTTGCAGACGTACTGCATCTTGTTGGAGTGACACTGACCCTTCCTCTATCATGTTCACCTTCTCACCACTTGAACTATTTACATATTTAACCGAATGGTTGGAATTGCTGACCTCCAAGTCGACAGGCGTTGTTTTAGCAAGTTCATTTTGTGGTTTCTGATCAAGAAGTAGTCGGGAGATTGCTTTATGAATGTATCCCAGTTTTTCTGTAAGAGCAAACCGTTTTCCTTGGATGTCCCACAAGATGCACTTTGATAAAAACCTAATTTTGTGAAAATCCAACCTATAATCTACCCTCAGCATCAATTGTATTTTACAATAATTATCAGAGTTCTGGTTAGCAATCTCACTCAATAGAGAGTCATCGTTATTTGCATCTGTATTATTATTGTTGTTGTTGAGTTCAAGATTTGCTTGATTAGAAATCCAATCAGAATTTTCCACATCCAACAAATTTGTCTGATTAAAAGAATTATCATCTTCAGTTCTGGGACTTTTGTTGTTGATAATCTTTGGCAGTGACTGTGACGAAATGAGCGTAGATTCAGAATTCTGTCTGTCAAGAAGATATCGCAAGACACCGATATAGTAATAGGCACGCACACAATCAAGTTCCCTACAACGGAGACCAGGATTAGAGATGCTATTGTCTTCCTTGAGGTCAGATAAATAACGTTTAGTTGTGTTCAGTTTAAGAGTAGAGTCCAATTTGGAGACATCATCATTTTTATCAAGGTTGACCAATACTCGTATTGCCGTGACTTCTTGTTGCAATTTCAAAAAGTATTTTGGTCCTGAAAAGATATACAAGTATATCAGTTTGGGTGTTTCTTGTCATATCAGATTCATGACACATAAAAGATGAGAAGAACAAAAAGAAAAAAAACATTTCAAATAATAACATTTTTTTAAAAATCAGAACTTAAGCAGTGACTTTTAAGATATCAAGTGGCTTCAACCATTATCAAGAAAGAGAGAAATTAGATTAAATTCTCTTTCTTGAAAATGACTGAAGCCAACTGAAAAATTGGAACATTAACAAGAACTAACACAAACTGTGGATAATTTCAGACACACACAAGATTGCTACAATAGTTTCTGCCATTTTTTAACAAAATCATAGCAACATTATTCAGTAAAAAAACAAAAAAAACATTTCCTCTTTTTATGATCTTATACCACCTTTCAGGCTAGTCTTGCATTTCACAATAAAAGAACAATTCTAGTTTTGATTCAGTGAATTTTTCAAGTTTTTCTTTGAATTTGTTGGAGTTGCTTATCAGCCAAGATATAATATACATTGGCTGGTATGTAAGTCCAACAATGCAGCAAAAAAAAAAAATGAATTGACTAAAGGAAGAATTCTGCTTTTGAGTTCCATCATTGTCTGTTGCATCACATGTGCAAAATGAGAACAAGTATAACCAGGAAGCAAGATCACCGACTTCCTGGTTCAGAAAAATTGTTTTCATTGAATTGGTTGATTTTCTACAAATTCACATGTTCTTTGTGAAACATTTTCATTCTAAATCTTCATCAGCTTTCAACTGTTATTGTTTTCCAAAGAGTTCTTTCTAAAACTTTATAAACCATTCTCCACACATGCTTGCACCTACTGCATTATTATCATCAACTTCAGTAAACCAGTGCAGAGATTCTGTTGCATGAAGAGTAAACAGTTTCAAATATGCATTTGGTATTCACCAAAAGAAAGTAAAAAGATAATTTTCTTGCAATCTATTAAAGAGGATGTTTTCACAAGTAATAAAGAAATAAAGACACTTCTAAAACTTCCCTAACATTAGGCAAAAGATAAGATTGGGATTATAGAGATTTGTTTGGTATATGGCCAATAATATGTGAAAAATTATAGCCAATTTTCAAAAGACATAAATTCAAAACAGTTACTGAAATTTTCAGCACCAAATCTAATTCATATAATTTTAAATATATTTAATTTCAACAATACTTGTCAATTTATGTCTCCACACTGCCTACATCCTAAAATAAAAATGATAGTTTGTTGGAGAATAGTTATTTCCTTTTAACCAATCCAGTTGATATCACCACTCATAACATACATGATTATGGTCATCTGCAACTTCTCTTTTGTTGTTCTCGGCAATACTCATTCTTTTGTTTTTATTGTATGTGTTCCTCTATGCGTTTGCTGAGGCTTCTCTGGCTTTCAATGTGCCATGTTAGTATCAAATTCTCCAAAACTTCTTACCTCATTATATATCCAAAATATCCCACCTGTTCCTTTCTGACTGCTAGAAACAGGATTTTTGGTAGTTATTCTCCTTAAAACTTCTTCATTTGTCACATGTTCAAATCCATTCTATTCTTACCATTTGTTCACATTTCACTTGCTTCAAATTTGTGAGGAAATTGCCAAGCCATTCACTGCTATATAAGAAATTAGGAAATACTTAACACTCCAGCGCTTTTTCCTAATTTCATTTTTTCATCTTTTTATATCTTGCTCAGTTTCTGAAAAAGTATCTTTTATAAATTGCACCTTCAGTTTACGGTGTTGCACTTCTCCACTTCCCTAATCAGATTGAAATATTTCTACACCTGCTTGATTTTGACTTACCTAGTGTGTAACTCCCATTTTTTGCCCACAACTGTTCCTTCCATCTTCTTACAACTGATTTTTATTCCATTCTTTTTGCCTTTAGTGACTTCTTTGTTTCATAAAACTTTCAGTTTTCATTCTGCATCAATACAGTATCATATATTTAAATAATTGCTTTAGTAATATTTCATATTTACAATATGTCCGGTTACGTTTTTACAAATGGTAATACAAGATCAGACACTGTGATGAATAACTCACCTTGTGGAAGACACAATTGAGAAATAACCTGAAGTAACTCAAACTGTCCGACATCATGAAGGCTGGACATCATCTGAAGGAGGTGCTTTATAGCAGAGGTTGTTTCTGCTTGTAACAAGGCCAGAAGACAAAGGGTCAGATCAATGCAGTTCTGGATCATTAACTGAAAATCAGTTAGAAAAATGGTTAGATTTCTATGCATACACAAACAAAAAATGACACATTTAACAAAATATCCTTAATCTTAAAAGATACAAAAATTTAGTGATTAGTTTGATAGATACACTATCAATTGTTCTTTTTTAACCAACATTGGAGTGCATCATTCAGTGGCCTCAATTCTGGAAAACATCATGTTTTTTGGAATTGAGGCTAATTGAATACATTTTTCTTGTTTGAAAAAGGCTTTTTTTTAATTAAATCAACGGAAAAATATTTTCCTTCACACACACACTATATCATTAAATGATAGTCTATTTAGGACATGTAGCATTTCATTTTTTCCTTGGTTATTGAAATTCCAATAAAAGTGATTGAAAAAAGTTTTTAAAAAACCACATCTTCTGAAAGCACAAAAAATAAAATAATTTGTTCTGATATAGCACAATAGTTACATCACATCATTTTAGAAGGGAGAAGGATTATAGATTGACAGTTATTTTTCGTTTCTTATTATTGTATGCCAAAAATTATGATAGACTTGTAATGGGACTGAATATATGGAGAGTTTGATCACTGCTTTTCCTAAGAGCATTAGTTAGTTTCAACCAGAATTTGAACTTTGCCAATTCCTGATTTCCAAGATATAATAGTTCTACTACTTTGAAAACTTTATAAAAACTAATAAAGTGCGGTTTGTCAGATGACAGTATTTTAATGTTGATAACTGACTTAAGCCATTTTCAATCATCAGATTTTGTCATTTCTGATCCATACTTCAAGTTGCCCCATCAGCATATAAATTTAAGTGGACATATATCACCATTGGGAAAGTTAACTCAATTACTTAACTTTTTAACAGAGTTTTGGAAGGATTTTTTATAATGATGGATTTATATTTGGAAGAATTTTAATTACAGTTTAAATTTTTCTACAAGAAATCAATCATGATGTAAATTTTGAATGACAAAAGTTGGCATTTAAAACAGTTTAAACCTATTTTAAACCTGCAAAAGTAATTTTTATTTTATTTTTTACAATTAACTTTATGCTATTATTTTAATTAATGCCAAAATTAAAACTAAAAGAGTAAAATTATTGCAAAATATTTAAGATCATTTCTACAATTTATGTCTATGGTTCATACTGGGTTGAAATACCATTTTATACAGATTTGTTTTAAGGTGATGTAGATAAAATATGAAAGTATACCTGATCTAACATTGGGAGATAAGAATAAAAATTAGTGCAACATGTTTTATAATAAAATAATGGACAATGAGGTATAAACAAAAACTTCAAATTCTTGAGATCCTCTATATCAAAAGCAAGCAACCAAACTGAACAAAATTTACTACAATGTTTTAAAATGCATTTGAATTGACTAATATTTAAAACCATGTTGCATTTTACCATCTCTGTTTACCTCCCATGTATTGTGAACACTTGTTTACAAAACATCATAACCACAACAATTAAGTTTAAAATAATTATAACAGAATGTATTCACAAAAAAATCACCATCAAAATGATTACATTTACATTAAGTTTGTCTTTGCAATTCACACCTGAGGATGATCTCAGAGGAGATAAAAATATACTTGGGTTAACATAAAATACAGCACTTTCCTTGATGATTTTCAACTTAATATCAAGAAGATAATTAGAGAACTAGAAAAGATTAGTATAAAAATATATATATATATATATATATATTCCAAATATATCATTTAATGAAACAGGCTTGAATGAAGATATATGTATATATATATATATATATATATATATATATATATATATATATATATATATATATATATATATATATATATATATATATATTATATATATATATATATATATATATATATATATATATATATATATATATATATATATATATATATATATATATATATATATATAATATATATTTTATATATATATATATATTATATTATATATATATAAGATTGCACTGATTAATCATTTTTTATGAATAATCAATTTCCATAGTCAGCTATCATTGTTTATTGCATCACAGAAATTTCATCCTTGGCTTAAGAATCATCAGTTATTTTAAATATGGAATGAATTTAGATAATTTCATAGTTTCATTTTTTGTTCTTTCTAATCTTTATTGAGAATATTATATCATCTGCATAAGCCAATGCAAGGGAGATAACTATAAAGCCAAAAGTAACAGATATCACAGGGTGTTAAATAGTAAGCTTTATATATGAGAAGTTATGAAAGATTCTCAGTCCAACAAGGAAGGTAATTAAAATTTAAAAAAAAAAACAAAATTCGGTTCAGTCATTTGGTTAGATTCAAGATATTTTCAGCATATTCCTTTATACCATGTTGCTGCAATAACGCACATATGACAGTGTTTCTGCAAGCCCTATAAATTGCAGCAGGCAAGTTAATATTTTAAGCTTTAAGAAAAATCTCACAAATACAAGGACTGAACCCCCACCCCACAAAATGCTAAATTTTACTTCAAAGTAGTAAACAAAAAGAACAGGTTTCTAAAAATTTACTATGCATCACTTGTGATAACTCCTCAAGGTTGCCACAATATATTTTCTATTTAAAACAGTATTGGTGAACAGAGAATATATAAAGGAAAATAAATTATAGTTATATGAATACTCCACCCTTTGTTTTCAACAATAAATCAGAATAAAGCAAGTGGAAACAGAGTGGGGTGGTTCCACCTAAATGACAGGTTTCACTGAGTTACATGCCAGACTAACTTCTATGTCACAATATTATGGTAATTTATTTCTTACCTGGTCAGTTTTAAGCATGTTCTGCCTATTTGAGATGAGAGTGTTCAGTGTGCTATACATTTCTTCAATGTTACTGTTGCTGCTCAGGTCAACATTCATGCAACTGTGCCACATTCGCAAAACATAATTCAGAAATGTATGATTGTTGATCAAGAATGGTTTCCAAGGGCACAATGGATCCATATCACAACTGTCAAGAATGAAATCTGATAAAAAGAAAATATTCATTGCAAATTAGTAATAAGAAAATAGAAAACAAAGAATAATACAATTTACAGAACCAACATATTTTCAGGTTTTGTTGGAGACTCACTAAGAATCAATTGTTTAGCCCAATGATTAGAGTAGAAGATTATAAGTTGAAAAGTCCAAAGTCCCACATTCCAAAGGTGTTTGATAACTGTTGCTACATTTCCATACTTCGGAAAAGAAAACCCTGATATGAAAGCAAGGACAAAAGACTCCTCAGTGATCAAGTGTCATACAACACTTTCTGCAACAACCAGAGTGGTTTTCTAATAAAATAAATCAGCCATTGTAGGTCATGTAATGCCAAATTTAGTTTTTATATATATATATATATATATATATATATATATATGACTTGTAAACGTCTATAAGCTATATAAGCTAGAGCTTATTTGCTTGCACACTGCAAAATAATTCCAGGTATTACTGTCTAGGACAAGGATTTCCATTTAGAATAGACAATTTGTTTGCACAATGTTAAAAGGTAGCATATATTAATTACACATCAGACTACATCCTTGAGAAAAGACCAATTCTTTTCAGTAAGTTTATTATATGACTTGGATCAATTTTTATAAATAGTTCTTTTGTACGCTTAATGTTGTAGAACTTTCTTCAAATGTGTGTAAGGTTTGTGCATTCTACCAGTATATGTTTTACTTTGTATTGGTTTCCACAGGGACATTTAGGAGGAGGCTCCCTTTCTAGTATGAAGGAGTGAGTCAGTCTAGTATGTCCAATGCGTAGCCGAGTAAGGGTGGTTTCTTCTCTTGTATTATTAAGATTCAGTTTCCTTTCTTTTAAAATGGGTTCTATTTGGTAGAGCTTATTGTGGGTATTTTTGTCCCATAGTTGTTGCTATTTTTTAATCATTATTTTCTTAATTTTATGTTTTAGGTCTGTATATGGGATTTTGGAATTCTGGTTGGATGTCATGTTAAGTGCAGCTTTTGCTAAGGAATTGGCTTTCTCATTTCCCTGAATTCCAATATGACTTGGGATCCAGCAAAATATCACCTTTTTATGTCTTATGGAGTTGATTTTGTTTAAAAGTTTGACAATTAAAGGGTTATTCAGTTTTGTATTTTTTATAGATTGTAGGACATCGTCGGTATGGATGATGAATTTTTTTAAGTTGCTTGCACAAACAATCTTAAGTGCTAATTTTATTGCATAGATTTCTGCAGTAAATATGGAAGCTTCTTTTATGAGGCATTTTTTCATTTCCTTACTGAAAACTGCTCCACATTCGGTTCTATTGCTGTCTTTGGAGCCATCTGTGTAAATGTGCGAGCAGCTTGGGTATTTTCCCTGAATATTGAAGAGTTTTTCCTGGTAGGTTAATGGGTGGATTTTATTTTTAGGGAGCTTGTTTAAATCAAAAATAATCACAGGCTGCTTAAGTAGCCAGGGTGGTAAGCTTATTTGAATGGTATCATGGATGTTTGTGATTGGAATATCTATGTCTTCCACTATGGGTTTCATATGGAGACAAAAAGGTTTTATGGCCTTTACTTTTTGATCAAATAGTTTTTGGTGTTGAAAATGCAGTTATAGGCTGGATTGGTTGGTTGCAATTTAATTTTACCGTAGTACTGTATACCTAGTTTTTGGAATCTAAATTTTAGTGGTGATTCGTAGGATTCAGAATAAAGGCTCTCCACTGGGGATGTGCAAAATGCCCCTAAAACAAGTCTTAATCTTTCATGGTGGACTGTATTTAGTGTTTTCAGGTAGGATTTTCTGATTGCTCCATATATGTAGCAGCCATAATCAAGTTTTGATTGAATTAATGTTCTATATAGTTTTAATAGAGTTTGCTGATCTGCACCCCAATCTTTGTGGGCTATTACACAAAGTAATTTTAGGGTTTTGTTGCATTTCTCTTTCAGATATTGTAGATGTGGAATGAAAGTTTTTTGTCAAAAATAACTCCCAGGAATTTATACTGGTCAACTACTGGAATTTCTGTTCTGTCTAGCTTCAGTGTTGGGTTGTTATGCATTTTCCTTAATTGACAAAAATGCACGCATTGTGTTTTGTTTTAGAGATCTTGAAGCTGTTTATGATAGCCCATTTGTTTATTTTGTTGATGCCCTGTTGTAGTTGACGCTCTGCTGTACGCATGTATCTGGATGTGGAGGTGATACAGAAGTCATCAACATAGAAATAGTTATCAACTCCATGATTCAGACAATTGGTAATGCTATTAATTTTAATGTTGATTTTGAATGTCCGACAGGGTAGAACCAATTTGGACTTGGAATTTCCTGTCAGAAAGAAAAGATTTTATGAAGTTTGGTAGTCTGCCTTTCAATCCCATGTCATGTATGTCTTTCATGATCCCATACCTCCAAGTGGTCTCGTATGCCTTTTCTAGATTGGAAAAAATGGCTAGAAAGTGTTGCTTTTGAACATTTGCCTCCCTTATGGAGGTTTCCAACCTGACCACATGACCCATTGTAGAACTTTGGTTTCTGAAGCCGCATTGGGAGTTGGTGAAGAGATTATTCGATTCAATGTACCAAACTAACCTTTTATTCACCATATGTTCCATAGTTTTCCACAGACAACTGGTCAGTGCTATTGGACAATAATTTGTTGGATAAAGATTGATTTTCCCCAGTTTATGAAAGGGGATGATGGTGGCTAGTTTCCATGATTCTGGGATATTACTATTTTCCCAGATGTAATTAAATGCATTTAATAGGTAGTCCAATGATTTTGGAGTTAGTTGCTTAAGAAATTCATAATGAATTTCATCTGGGCCAACTGCAGCGTTGTGAGATTTTTGTATGGCTTCTTTAAATTCTGGTAATGTGAAGAATCCATTTTAGTTTTCAGTGTTGTCTGAATTGAAATTTAGCTTCTGTTTTTCTATTTTGCCTTTGTAGTTGTAAAATTCTGTGTTAATGTCAGAGGAGGAATTTGCCGAGAAGGTCTCAGCCAGTGTATCGGCAATATCTTGAATATTTGTGACCTCATCATTATTTTTAATAAGGTGTTTGATCGTAGTAGGTTGGTTTTTCCCAGCAATTTTCTGGATCATTTTCCATACTGTGGTTGTCTTGGTAGAGGAATTAATTTGATTTACATAGCTTTGCCAGGTAGTCTTTTTGGCCAGGTTAATTGTTTTCCAGGTTTTTACTCAGAGCAATTTGAATGCGTTTAGGTTACTGGTAGAGGGCTATTTATTGAATTTGCGTAGGGCAGCATTATGCAGTTGGATTGCTATTTTGTATTCATTATTAAACCAGGGTGTGTTGTATCTGTTTGATGGAGAAGTTTTTGATATGGTTTCATTTGTTATTTCAATTAGTGTTTGTGTAAAGTGTTTTATTGGATCTAAACTTTTTGAATTTTGGACCAGTCTTGTATTGCACAATGTTTTAAATTGTTGCCAGTCAGCCTTATTTATTTTCCAGTAGGGAGGTCTGTTATTATCCCTGATAGGTTGAGTAATTTCTATTATAATGGGGAAATGGTCACTGCCACAAGGATCATCATGAACCTTACACGTATAATCCATGTAACTTGATAAGGAGATGTCAATAGCAGAATAGGAGTCGGTATATGGATTGAGATATGTTGGAGATTTATCATTCAAGATGCAGAGGTTATTGCTATTGATTATTTTTTCCTTACGGTTAGTTTTCAGACCTCCCCATATGGTACTATGACTGTTAAGGTCACCTAATAATAGGTGAGGTTTAGGAATTTGTTTTATTAACTTTTATTATACACCTCCAGAAGCTCTGTGTCTGTCTTTGTGTAAGTGATTTATGAATTGTAATTTTTAATGTTTAGATGGTTGGTGTCCTTGAGGAATGTTTCTTGAAGGCATACAACTTTGGGGTTAGGGTTTATCAAAACGAGTATTCTTCATAATTGGCTCTATTTCCTCTGCAGTGAAATTGGATTATTTGCATTTTCGTTATGTTAAATTGTTTTTCCTAGATTTGTTTATATAGTTTGGCTCTTCCATCTCCATTCTTTCTATCAAGCTAAATCTATTTTTGGTATCAACCTTTGATATTGATGATTCTGTAGACTGGCTTGTTAAATTCGACAACTTTAAACGTTCCTGTGAGGATGAAGTTGGAGTATTGTCTATTTTGGATTGTGGGGAACGTTCAGCCTTATCATTATTTGGTTCAGGGTTTAATGTTTGATTTTTCCCAAGATTGTAAATTTTATAAGTAGGAGGACGGCTTGATGATTTTTGCGACTTTTATTTCTTAGGAGAAGTGTTTTGTGTCTGCACTGTTGTTTTTGAAGTTGTTTTAGTGGAAGATTTCTTTTGTCTGCAGGATTACTATGAGTAGGTGGTGTTTCTGAAGCTGTAGTTGTATTATTTTTGTCAAGTTCACACAAGGGTTTTACCGTATTAATAAAATTTCCCAGTCACCCAAATCCAGCTGAATTAATGTTTTGAAAAATTCTTCATATTCGTTCTGTTGATTTTTTTCCCTGATGGTTTACTTGGGAATACATGGTAGTGTTAGAAACTATTACCATCTTTCGTGCTTCTTGGTAAGGAATGTAATTTTTGTGCTTTATTGATAGAATTTCCTTTTCCCTTCTCCAACTGTCGCAAGATCTTGTGTAGACCAGATGGTCACCACTAGTTAGCACATTTATTGGGAAATTCACATTCATTCATGTAATGGTCAGGATCTTTTCAGCCACATTTCCCAAACACATCTCGTCTTCTACAAGTGTCTTCAGGATGCCCATATTTTTCACATTTATAACATCTCAGAGGGTTGGGCACCCTCTCCATGGTATAGCCTACTGTAATTTTCTCTGGTATTTTCAGTGAGTTAAATGTCATTATATAGGTGTTTGTTTCTATTGTTTTACCTTCTTTTTTGTTGAAATTCGTTTAACATCAATGACATCTTGTTTTTTAAACTTTCTTAATTTCTTCTATTGTACATAGAGATAGTTCTTTGCTTCTCACAACCCCCTCACTTATGTTCAGGGATTTGTGAGGGTATGTTTTTACTGGAACGTTGTGGAACAGTCATTTTCAGTAGAAAATCTGCATGTTTCTTCTTTTCCACTTCGACAAGTAGTGTCCCATTTTTCAATTTCTTGACAGTTAAAGGTGTGAAGTTGCCTGATATCACCTTTTCCATTATAAAGGGAGATAAATTTGTGATCAATGAGCTACATGACTCTATAATAACAAATCTCAGAAAGGATGATTCCGCTTCATTATCTGAAGAAGAATCAAATTCTACATAGTTGTGTTTAAGGTTTTTATTTGGAGAGGAAGCCATAAATGTTTTTATGTTTTTCGCTGGTCCCATCCTCCACCACCACCCACCACCACTTTGATTTATCCCCAACTTATGTTGGAGATAAATCAAAGAGGAAACTCATTCACCTTGGCTGAGACGGGGATACAAAACCAGTAAACTTGTGCCAAGAGTATGATTCTGAAACTCTATCAAACGCACAACAGTCTAATGTTGGTCAAAAGTCATATCTCTCGACACAATTGACCCTCATCCCCCGCCTTCTAGCATATATAATAGAGGGCTGGGAATAGTTCCACAAGATCAGATCGATAGTTCTACATGAGCAGACTGTATAACATGATTAGGAGAAAATAAAAACAAATATATGTGCTAGGGCATGTCGGGACCAGCCAATTGATCGGATTTGGCCTCTCTGACTGACCATCTAGCCCAGGTAAGGGGCAAAGTGGAGTGTTGCAGTGACATGGCCGCTTTTTCCTGGGTCATAGATTGCTCAGCCACCAGGATCCCGTTTCCAGGCATTATGGGTTGTCACCCACAGCCAACAGGTGGCCCCATTGAGAGGCTTTTACTCTTTGCAGAACATCACTGACAATGCCCTCTAGTGCTAAAGAGCATATATTCAAAGTAGTATGCGCGCACACACACACACACAGAGGACCTGAGTTACAATGGGATTGCTTTTTTGAGTATGAGATATTTTTATCAATGGATGTTAAAGGGGACTGGATGTACCTATTGATGTTCTTAATGTTTTAAAAGGGTGCTGAAAAATTAATGGCTCAACTCACTTTCCAAAATCTGACCAAATTGTCGTGGAGGTAATGGAAATATTTGTGCGTGCATGTATATCCACATCTATTCACTGAATCTTCTTGAAATAAAGAAATGGATATGATTGCATAATATGCTAATTGAAATGTTAATTTATTCTTGACACTCACAATTACTTTTCATTTTTTTTATAAACCTGCTGAACAAGATACTTTCCAGAAACAAAAAAGAAATATCTGATTTCCCTTTGTGTATTGAGTTTAAATCATTTTACTTATTTTTCTTTTCAACAAAAGATTTTTTCAAATAACAACATAAAACAAGGCAAAAATTGTTAAAAGCTAAACAACAAATGAAAGATGTAAATACATGCCAGGAAGCTGGGTTTTTCCATTGTCTGAAGAAGCAGTTTTTATTTCAGGAATCACAAACCCAGGATTATCTTTTACATAAGCAGCATTTGGCATCAGAGATGCTAATACTGACATCATTAATTCATGCAGGCTGGTGACAAGTGTAAAAACCTGAAATTGTCAAAAAATAGAAATTTTATTCAGTTGGTAAAAACAAAGATTAAAATAAAATAGTTTTTAAGTCTGACTTAAATTATTAGAAACTGAAGTGAGAATTTTTTTTATCCTGTCTACTTTAAAATAATTACTAAACAGATACATGTAAAGCAGACTTTTCAATAATATTTCACAAGTTAAAAAAAAAAGTATTGACAATTACAAGAGTTCTACTTTTCAGGAGTTAACTCATGGGAAGCTTGCATTTTTATGTTCTTATTTATTAATTTACTGACATATCTCCAACATATCAATGCTAAATACAGTTTATGTATTTGTAGATGATGGTTTTTTATTACAAATCCATTCAGGATCTCTTCTTGATTAGAATTTTAGGCTTCCAGTACAAAATAATATTGTATCTTTACTCAAATGTTGATCTGTTATTCTAGAAAAAAATATTTTTACCCCAAAAGTCTATCTTCCCTAATCTTGGACAATTATTGAAGGACTAACCAGCCTTTTAAACAAGAATGAAGGAAAATGACAAATTTTTTTTTGCCAAAATTCAATCTTAATTATGGTTTAAGATTGAATGCAAGTCAATTCAAAATTTTTATTTTACTTGAAATGAGGTATTGTATTAATGTCTATATCCATATTTTTGTGTTTTTATTAAAATATTCTGATGCATTCACTGGCTGCCTTCACTTTGTACACAGAATCTGGTAATATTTAAGGATAAAAATGAATAAGATTTTTGTATTTCTGAGAAAGTATTGACATTATTACTTACTAATTTTTCATTTTGCTGTAATTTTTTTGCTTTTATTGTGATTCTACAACTTTTAAGCAAGCAGTACCAATTAGAAATAATGAAGTTGTTTCTGGTTAGATTTGAACTTACATCCATTACCCTTAGAATTGCAGAGTTTTTAATTACAATCTGTGTAACTTACTTAAAAATCAGAGCCTAACAATGTCAGAGTTGTTATAAAACGAGGAATGTAATAAATTTGGGTATGTAATACCCGACAGAGTTATAAGTTACTGACATTTGGAAAAACATGCATGAAAGTATGATTTGAAAATAATAACCAATAATGCATTTTGCCTACATGGCTTCATCAAATGGATAATAAAAAATGTGTTGTCTGTGTATGCATTTGTGTGGGTTTAAAATAATTAAATAAACACACACAAATGCATAAATACACACACAATGCATTTTTTGCTATCCATCTGAGGAAGCCATATAATAGGTGAAATGCATTATTGGATATTATTTTCAAAACATACTTTCATGAATGTTTTTCCAAATGTCAGTAATTTAAAACAAGGAATATAAATAAGATGAAATAAATACTTGTAGAAATTAATAATAATGAGAATATTAGTCTTAATAATGATATAATAATTTATTTTTATAGAATATTTAATATAATGAATGACTGTATTTTACACACCATTTCTTTCTTATTTTTATGAAAAATCTTTCTTTCCTTTAAAGCAGTTCATAAAACTTTCTCAACTTTTTGTTTCTTCTTAGTGTTAAATTTTTGTTTTTAACAAAATAAAAAAAATAAAAATTGACATTGATTTATTTTAATAAGTAATGTAAAAAAAATTATTTAAAAACTGCATCCATTTTTCTTAAAAGAAAATAAAATAAACACACTTCAGTAAGTTTTTTGTTTGTTTATAAAACTAATCAAAATTCAATAGTTACCTCCCTTAGAATAAGGATGCACAAAACTAAACTTAATGACAAAAAAAATAAAATAAAATAAAATAAAAAGCAACCCTGCATTAGTAACATTTCTCAATATTTTTTATTTTTATTTGATAAAATATTTCAAAACAATTATTTTTTCTTTTCAAGATTTATATTCTAAAGATAGCCATCACACATTTAAATAAAGCTTTGGGAAGAGAAATTAACTAATAAAAATAAAAATGAATAATTATAAATTTATTTTTGATGTAGATTTTATTTTTCTTTACAACAAAATTTGAAGTTTATATTTTTTTATATGAAAAGAAATATTTTTCTTTTGAATTCAATGGACAATTTCTTTGAAGTAAATTAGACAATTGGTTTTTCTGAGATAATTAACAAAAATATTATGGAAGCAAGTTAAGGCAACAAGTTATTCCCATCACAGATAAACTTTTATAATTTTAAAAATAATGTGCCTGTGGGGGTCAGGGGTTAATCTTTTATTCAGTTGCACAACAAAAAATTAACCCTTAATCCCACTGACACATTAGTTTTGTGAAAAAGTGAAGACATTTTTCTGCAAAAATGACTGTTTTTATTTCTTAACATGAAAATTGAAATGTTTAGCAGAAATATTTTGATCAAAATTGCTGATATCAAAAGATTAAAGTTTAAAAAAAATGTGGAAAAAACAGAAATACTTGACAAAGTTAAACAATGTTGATGTGTTTTTACAGAAGACATGCTTATATACATTGTCCAGCATTACGTAAAAGTTGAAATATCTTCCATATAAAAATTTAAATGAATGAAGATCACAGAAGAAAAAAAAAAAGAAGCAAAGTATATAAGGTTTTGTCCAGAAAATATTTTACCAGTTAATATTAATGAAAAAATAGCCTACATAGGGAAATGACACTTTAGTTTTCTTCAAAGTATTCAAAACAGTCTGCAAATTCCTTTCAGGATTTCCATCAATTGTTTCATTCCATTATTATCGAAGGCATTTCAATAGCATTTTAGCTTTTGGAAAAGCCAAATGTCACTGTGAGACAAATTTTGATTGTAGGGTGGGTGACAGAAAACCTGAATGATGTAATATTTTAATGAGATATAAAGAATCTCCTTGTTCAGTTACTGTGAATTTAATGGTGATACAATACACAAGTTTTCTCAATAGCATTTCACTGCTGGCTGAGTAACCTCACAGAAGAGTGTTTATGTATGTACAGTAAGGTCCCCTTTTCATTGGTTACCAAATTAAATCAAAGTCATGCAACCGAGTGTTGAGAGATTGATATTTTATGGAAAGACTTTGTATGTATATTTCTTCAAATGCAACATATCATCAAATACAGGACATTGTGATGTGCAATCTTTTGAAAATAAAAGCATGAATTTTAATGATTCCTTGTGCTGCAACCAAGTGTTTTTTTCCTAAAATGAATCCAAACTTGTAAACATCCTAATTGAAAGAATTGTAGACAACAAAATAATAGGTTAAAATAAGTTGAAAGCTCTGTGGAAAGCAGTGAAAACAACATTCTGATTGCTGTTTTTATGGTCAAATATATTTTAGAGCTCCTTAACAGAAAAATTACATGGTTGTGTAATAAGATACCACTTACTTAAGGTTGGCTGTTATAAAGATTTTACCATTGTAAGCTTAAAGTACATTCAGAATAGTGATAAGATAATTCATACAATAAACAACATAGACAACATTTAGCAGTATTCATTAGGATTTCCCACTATAGAATTTGACATTTGTTAGGATCCCCTCTATAGGACTTGATATTCTCATTATACACTGATTTATTCAAAATATTATCTTCCTCTTGTTGTTTTTATATTCACAATACCCTTCATCCAACCGCTGCTGTGGATTACATTCAGTAATGTTTTTGGAATTTTGAACTGAACCCTTCATAGTGCAAGAATAGACACCTGAAGAAGGTCAGAGAGTAAAAGGGCTGAAATATGAAAACTAAAACAACGAAGATGAGGAAATAAATCAGTGAATAATGATAATTCCTAATCTTAGAAATTCAGACAGAAAATTGACATTTTCAATAATTGATCAACTGTAAACTTGAACTTCAAATAGAAATGTTGAGATGATCTCTTTCAGTATTTATAACTGGATGTATGAAATTGTGTAACTTTTCATTTAAATTTTGAATATGGCATTTTTAAAATTTATATACAAAAAAGATTAAAAAAACAAAATAAAGAACAAGAGAAAAAAACTAGTTTGAAATGAAAAAACAAAAATATCCCAACAAAGAAATATTCTGATTTTAAAATAATAGTCTTACCTTAAGATTATGATGTTCTTGTGTAAAGTTGTAAATTTCTTGATATTGCATCTTCTGCAAATATTGACAGATAACCTTATGTGCTAACAAAAATCCATTTTGCTTTTCTGAAGCAATCAAACTTATGTGGGCAGCTGTACGCAGACAGATGGGGTCATTACGTTTACTAAGGCATCGGCTTGCATCTTTTACCTGCTTAATTGCAAGAAAACTGGGAAAAAAACAAACAAAAAAATAAAATATTTTAAGTTAAAATATTACCAGTGAATAAATGGAAGTACAGATTTATTGATGAATAAAAAAACATTTTACAAATGTTAATATATTTTTGGTCTAATATCTTTAACAAATAGTGTATTAAAATAAGTTGGGGTGGGTGTAGATGTCAGGTAAAAATCTAAATTTTGTTGCAAAACTTTATTTTCTTGTTTATGATCAATACTTCCTGAATATTAAATATTTTATTCAGCCTTAAATGATTATGAGGTTTTTAAAATTGTTTGATGATGCAGAAAAAGGTGACACAAAAAATTATATAAAAATACATTGCATTTTATAGACGTGAATTATCCTGAACAAATTTCATTTAATTTCATTATATATTTTGAAGCAAATATAGGAAATCTTCATTCATGCTGTATATTTGTATTAATTTAAACTGTTGGGAATCTGAATATTACATTTGAGGTTTGTGTTGTTAGAGAGAAGACAGCTGAATCTTTATATAAATATTTGCTGGTTGATTTTATTTCTGAAAATTAGCAACCAAATTTCTGACTTTTACCTGAGTTTGAACACTGCTCTTTGACACCATTATGATATATACAATAAGCTGAGCTCAGTACAAGACTTAATTGAAAAAAGATGGAATGCATGGTTGTGTGCAAATTAGACAACTTACACATTGGGGACATCAAAATCAAGCAGGTATAGAAATCCAACTGAGTCATGTAATAATATACTGATATATCAAAAATATTAGGGTGCATGCCTAGTATCATAGCCCAGGAATGAGCAGCAACACAACATAGCATCAATTCCATAAATGGTCAGAAGATTTCAATAGTTGTCAGCAGTCCCCAATATTCACCACATTCTATAAATACTTGATTGGGCAATTGTTGTGGTCACACCATGAGTTGGAAATCTCTAGAATGCTCCACAAACCAATTTTTGCCAACTTGGATCTGATGATAATGATATTTTGGGGTACATAGAGTTGACAAATGGTCACAAACCAATACAATGTAGAGCTCACTGCGCATTTAAAGTCCCATTATTTACATATTCTTGCCATGAGCAGCCTATATATATATATATATATAAAAAATGAAATAGAGTTATACAGTATGTTATATTTATAGATTAAAGTGCTCAATATCTCAGGGATAGAGTATATGTAAATATAAAAGTGGTCTAAATGTCAGAAATTTTCATAGAAAATATGTGTCCTCCGACAGGAATCAAACCTGTATCCTATAAGGAACCGTCATATAGCCTGACGTGCTTTATTGATTTAGCCACAGACATCATTTGTTTACATTTGGATATGCATCGAGCAGATATGAATGTATGAGAGAAAATCATGGAGAATTGTAGTTTTACAAAGTCAATTTCACTGTTTTTACAGTAAAATTGACCTTGCTAACCAAAACACTCCTCTGTGGCTAAATCGATAAAGCACATCAGGCTATATGATGGTTCCTTATAGGATACAGGTTTGATTCCTGTTGGAGGATGAATATTTTCTATGATAATTTCTTGGCCAGTAAATGTCGTTAATACTGTTTATTATAAACAGAGCATTTACTTAAATATTTGTATCTATAAAAAGAACGTATAAACATAATAAATGTCTTAAAATAATTTCATTATATATATATATATATATATATATATATGCCTGACATAGAATTTGAAGTGATGATCAAAGTCTCCTTCCACCATCCAGAGATGATTTGATATACCACATGTGTGGCAGGAAATGCAGACTGATTGCTGGCTTTATGAGCCACTATTGTTCACACAACCAATAAATGCAGTGTTGTGGGAAGAGTTTAAGTGAAGGACTATCGATGATGGTTATACTCACTTTGCGAGTCAACAGCCATCATATACATATATATGCGTGTATTTGTGTGTGTGCATGTAACAATCCCATGAAAATATTGAATTAGTCAACAGAGTTGTTTTTAATCCACTGTTCTTTGTTATGGATAAGAACAGATCTTCTATAGCTCATAATAATATCAAGTTCGACATTGGAAAGACCAGAGTACTCCCTGGAAAATTCCAAAGCCAAAGTAAAAAGATCCCTGAAAACAGATGGGTAATAATCCACAATATCAAAATGATGGTCTGTCTATATTCCAATTTATCATGGCATGAAAAAATAACTCCCCCACCTTCACCCTCTGAGCTTACTTTTCTATTTAACACAGATCTGACATTTAATTTGTTAATCAAGACATACCCACAAGTCTATTTTTAATTTTGACCTTATGTTTCCCTCTACCCTTTTAACTTTTGGAAAAGAAGCAACACTTTGTTTTTAAATTTTCTTAAAAATCATTAAATCACCAGTTACTTACCATTGCCTGAAGAAGTACAATCAAAGTATTGAAACATGAAAGCTTTTCTGTAGTGATTTCAACATATTTTTATTATAATCTCTTATAATAATAATTATATATATATATATATATATTATATATGTGTGCATGTGTGTGTATGATATATACCTCCCCCATTTATTTACAACTTGCATTGCTACTGGAAACCATATCACTAAACATTATTATTTAACTATTCCACTTGAATACAATGTAGTACAAAATTGAATTTCAAATGGAAGTCCCATGTGTACATGGGGAGCCAGAGGCCAAAAATAGTCCAGTAAGCACTACCTTTTTTGAAGATGCCTCCAGTGTCACAGATTAACCGCAGCCACCTCCCAATAGGGAGAGGTACTACTTAGAGGGATTGGCCTCTTGGGATCAGACTTAGTTACTCTTTGTCTCTCTCTTATTTAATCTGCTTGCTGGCTTGCAATAAATAAAATGCTAGCAACCTCATACCAATAAAGATTTGCCACATTCCTCCTTCCCACACACTGGAGGGAAATCCTTTTGAATTCATTCTATTCCCTACATTTACATTACTTTCAGTGGAAGTAAATCTTGATATTAACTCTAACAAAAGAACTAATATAATAATAATGAGCATTAATAACTTTGTCTTTTGTCAGAACTGACTGTGCCATGAGCAACACTCCCATTTTCTATCAAAGAAACTTTATTGAAATGTGATTAAAACTTTGCATTTGTAATAATCTGTATGAGGTATTGTTGAAAAGTTGTTGGACTGACCCACATCAAAAAATCTGACCAAACATCAGATTTTTTTTAATCCCTTCTTGGTTGAGAATTTATCAGCACCCCTCATAAAATTACTTAAATATTTCTTTCATTTTATAACATCAAATAATACATTGTTTAAAAAAATTTAAATTAAAAATAAATTTTTGGTTTTGTAAAAAATAGTAAAAGAAAGAAACTTCCAAGCCATTTAATAGTTTCATGTTGACTGAAGTAAAAGAGTGCCTTACTTGTTTTCCTTTTTAAACTAAGAATCACTAGCTGTTTGAAACGCTAGTGATTTTTTTAAAAGTAGACTTACCATTTTGCTGCTTGTTCATAATTTCCTTCTTTGGCAAGTTGTTGTGCCCAGGAATTGTAGAGATCTTCAAAAACAGGGTCAAAGGGTGACAAACGAACTTTGGCAAAAGCTACTGCCTCTCTGGATTTGAAAAGGAGAAGAAAGAAAAATAAAGAAATTTCCAAATGTATTTTCTTTTCAATATAGAAAAAATGAATTTACAGTAACTGCATAAAAAAATAAAATAAAATCAGCAGAAGTAACAACAAATAGAGATTCCATTTAAACAACAACTTTTGTTATTGTCATTTTGTTTGTCAAATAAATCATTTGCTTTTCTAATATATGACCATGGATCAGATAGAACAAGCAATAAATTTAGTTAAAACATAAAAATTAATTTCTGCAAGAATTGCAATTCCATCAAGCACAGAATATCAATTTTAAAAGAAGTTAAAAAAATTTAATCTTTTTTCCAATCTATCTATATATACATATATAAAAGGCAGAATGTGTGTGTTCGTTTGTGTTTGATCAGATCTCCTATATTTTTCAACCGGTTTCAACCAAATTTGACACAGTTACTGCTAATGGTCCTGCAGAGGTTTTGACGATGCCAAAAATTGATTTAAGTCAATATTTAAATCAATATTATTGATTTTTCATTTTTGATTGGACACACGCATGTGTAATTATGTGCATTCATTGTACACAAGCAGATATGGGCACTTTTCATGTCAGAATTAATAGCAGTAGCATAATTAGAAAAAAGTCGGATTTATATGGGGAAAAAAAAAAGGACAAGAATGGCCATATTTTGGTTTTGGATGCAAAAGTTATCACAATGAAGGATTTCTGTTGCAGTCGAACTTTGTGCTCCAAAAACCAATTGGATTAGTGTTATTAGTCACGCATGACTCGCAGCTCACGTAATGCTTGCTGCTGATTGGCATATTCACGCTCTGGGGTCATGCGAGATCATGTGTGTCACACGTGTGTTCATCAAGCATCACAAATGGGGTAGAGGTTTCAGGTAGCCTACTTTTATTTCAGGATTTAACACTCATACCATGGTTTTTAAAAAGGATCTTTTAATGTTTCAATGCAGGCATGCATTACTTTCCATGTTTTCTGCATTTGCACAGTAAAGTCAAGGCCATTCCAAAAGGGATTTACAGAGCTACATGTCAAATTTTACCAGAAATATCAGTAAAAACCAGGTAAAACTGCTGCTTTTTAGGTGTTTTAAGCCAAGTGGACAGATTTTTCACATTTGATTGCATTTTTTCATTCAAGGGGACACTGAGGGACTGTTATATCTTTTCATGCTGTTTACATGTAGCAAAAGGCACCTACTCACTATAATTTTACTACTGCGCGTTGCTGCCCAAAAAAGTTCTTGCACGTTTTCATCTAAATTCGTGCTACTTAAATGCCTTCATCATCCATCAGTAAATGAAATTAACATTGCTTCAAATTTTGTTCGTAAGAAGTGTAAAAAACACTTGTATTTTCAACTTTTGATCAATAAAACTACCTCATATCTCCTGGTTGCTCAAAATTTTCAAAGAAAAATGAAGCTTGAAAATCCCATTTTCTGATTGGCTGACTTTGAGAGACTGTGCTACATCGGTGACGACATAAATCAAAAAGGCAATGCCTATTTTGGGATAAGGAACTAAATAGCTTTCATATTTACCAATAAAAACCCTGATACAATAAAGTTGCCAGATACTATTTTGAAACGTCATCTGCCACTGTGCACTGCTTTGACTAACCCAGCTGGAGGTTAACCAATCATGTCAACTGTTCAAGGTTGGTGTGAGCTAATTGGCATGGTTGCAAGCATTTAACCTTAGTATGTGCGCTCAAGGTCAAACGGCCAACAGCCTCTTTATACCATAACTCACATGCGTGTTCACATTTCTGTGATTACTGTCCCATAATTGGCTCACTTCATTCACTTCTTAAGGAAACTGCAAGTTGTTGATTACGTACCGAAACTGTTTTTTTTTACTTCTTAGTTATAACTACATCCGTTTTCACATTTATCGAATTTACTTCCCAAATTACCTACTACCATTTTAGCTTTAGTTGAATTTTTTAAACTTCACTTTTTTGTCTTCGATTCCCTTTTGATACAGTTACATACCTTTTTGGGATCCCTCTAACCTGCCTATGTTTTAACTACACATATTTTTTGCACTCAAAAAACCTACATACCTTTTATTGTGTTTGACTTTTTAAAATTGGTTAAAATGCTGCTTAAGAGAAGAAAACTTTTTGGACGGTGCACAGCTGCTGCCTTCGCTACAAGAGCAGCAAGGGCAAGTGAAACCACAGAGCAAACTTCATCGCGCCTTTCTCAGATGGCCTCATGCTCTGCTGCCTGCATCTCCATGGAAAGTACTGCTGAACAGAGTGAAAGGCTGGCATCATTTATGTCATCACGACACGCTAGACTTTCAACTGAAGAGCGTTTAGTACAGAATTCACAGGACGCAATACATGTTTCTAGGGTCAGGGCTTCCGAGTCCCCAACACAGACAATCCTTTGGCGTTTAAGGAATGCCAGTGCTACAGCATATTCTAGAGCTTTAGAAGGCCTTGAACAAACCATTTTGCATCATCTTAGGAATGCTAGGGCTACAGCATCTTCCAGGGTTTTGAACAATCCCAACAAACTGCTATTCATTGTTTAAGAAATGCCAGTGCTACTGGATCTGCCAGAGCTTTAGAAAGTCCTGTGCAGACTGCTAATTGTCATTTGAGGAATTCCAGATCTACTGCATCTGCCAGAGCTTCAGAAAGCTCTGGAGTGCGGTGAGCACGGCTCAACAACAATGGCCAAATCGCAAGGACAGACACTCAGTGTCGCAGATCTGCATTTAGGTGAAAAGTGTTTCGCTCATGGACAGCTTTATCTAGGCTGCTCCCGAGTTGGGAGTAAGGATAACGTTTACATTTATTCTCCAACAAACAAAGCTAAAAATATTACCTATGCAGAAGTCTTATAGCCCATGGTCAGTCACGTTAAATGCAAGGTACACATCTTTATGTCAGCTGCATCGTAGGTTCCTTCATTTTTGAACCTGGTTTATTTAAAGGTTGTCATAGTATCCACTTGCCATTACTAAGACATTTCATTAAAGGTTGTCTTGCTCATCAGATGCTCCCTTATCATTTAAAACCCCACCATAGCTACATTCGCACTTGTATCAACCATATAACCATATTCAATTGCAACACAAAACCAATACATGGAAGGTGGATTTGTTTGTCAGAGAAGTCGAGTGTGTCCATGCAATTCAGGCCTCAGCAAAAAGAAGTGGGATAATAAAAGAATAGCACCACGCAGAGTTATAATATGCATTCTCTGCCATACACCGTTGGTGTGTTTCTCCCCTTACCATACGGGCTGCTTTAGGTAACGCTACGTGCGCTTCATGCTTGCCTCAACTGGCTATTAAAAGTTACAAAAAAATTTGTGCCACTTACAAGTACTCGCCCTGACAACTTCACATACTTCTGTTATGTGGTTTTGTTTGCGGTAGTGGTAGCGCCGTCTTTTGGGAAAAAGATGCGCCTACCTTTCATGCTATTGCATTTTACTACTTTGCAACTGACAGGGATTTATGTACTCAGGGATAATAAAACTATCCCATCGGAATACAAAGCCATCTGCAACAACTCACCAAAAACTTCTGTGTTCATATTGAACTTGACAACTTTTAATTGGAGTTGTCTTAGTAATGGCAAATGGCTGATGCTATCATGGCTGTCCATTGCTTCCTTTTAAGACTTACAATTTTTTCTTCCGTTTTGCTGATGAAATACCGACAACTTGTATACATTACATTTTTTTACGTGGGCAGCCATCAGTTCTACTAGACTTCAGCCTTCCATGCGTGTACAAAATGAATATGGCAGTTATGACCTTCCATTCAGAGGAAGTTTACTCCTGGGCTACGCCAGGCTTTACTGCTAGTATGCTATAAATTAAAAAAATATGCTTCTTCTTTAAGTGGCTGTGTAACTTGTAGTTTTGCATTATCATAAAAACTATGTTCTGACTTTTAAATGAAAAGTTATTTTAAATTAGATAAAAAAGAAATTTTATTTTATTTTTTCTCTACTTAAAAAATACTTTCAGTGACATTTGAAATGAACAGGTCTTGCTAAAAATTATACATATACCTCATTTTGTCAATAATACTTGTAGTAATTTCTGACCACTAATATATATAATATATTTCCTTCTGATTTTCAATGCACAATATTTAGATTGTGTGAAAACTGACCAAATAAAATTTTACATCAAAAAATGCAAAATTTAATGTTCATTCATCAATTTTTCTTCAGCAACAAAAAATATTTGTTAGTGCATACAATGGGAAAAGTTAAGTAAGAGCCTGATGGAGTAGTGGTAAAATTAGCAAAGCAATAACAACATAACCTGAAATCTTGCCTTTTTATACGAGGTGAAAATGTAGTCAGTGCTAAAAAACATTCATGGTTATTGTGACTTTTACTCTACATTTGTTGTATATAAATACTCACCGGAGTGAAGGAAAGTTTTGATGCATTTATTTCATAAATCCTACTCATGATATCACAAGTTACATAAACATTAAATTTTATACTTTTTTTAAAAATTGAAATTAGATGCCATGCTGAAGAGAACTGAATAGAAAACAACCAATAACAGTGAATGACAATTTAAAATGTTTTGCTGATTGAGGAATAACCTTGAGTTTTTGTCCAACATTTCTTTTCTGAGAGGAAAAAAACTATTTGTCTTTGAGTTGACATATTTGTAGAGACACACACACACACATACACAGATGAGAGAGTGAGAGACATATGCACATTTAGGCATCTATCTTTCCTAACATAAACTACTGTCTCTATTCGAAGCTATTTTTTTTTTTTTTTTTCAAGATTTTAAAACTGGAGCAGAAATGGTATTTTCAAAAACCATTTCTTTCCAACCAATTACTGCACCATTCTTCAAAATAAAAAAAAGTAAATAAATAGAAGTATGCACATTTTGTCAGACAATTTTGCTGAGAAAGAATTTTTTTTACAAAGTATCTGCAAATAAAAAATTTGAGGCAAATCTCATTGAGGGGGAAAAAAAGATAACTGCTTGAGTATTTCAATTGTAAGGATGAATTTAAAAGATAAAGGTTTCTTTTATTAAGAGAGAAACACCATTTTATCACTCTTTGTTCTGCTACTTGCTAGTCTATTATATAATCAAATTAAACCCACAAATAACTTCAACATACAACTAAAAGTTCCATGTAAAATGATCAACAATTGCTTGATAATTATTTACTGTGAAACTTTTAGTTGGAGGTTAAAGTTATGTTTTACCATTGCTCAATGAACTTTTAAAAGTCATTATATATATATATATATATATATAATGACTGAAAAAGGAGGAACAAATAGGAAATCTTTATAAATGACATGTTTTGTTATTTAGCTTCAATAGACATTCTGGAGTGGAATCTGATGAGGTGAAATAAATAGCAAAATATTATTTACACTCAGACCATTGTCCTCATCTTCATTTTTATTATAACAACATTTCAAGTATTGTTTCCTGGTTCTTTCTCAGGGTTACCCACATTGACAAATATCTGATGGGAGCTGGAAAGCACAATCATTAAAATGTTGTAATAACATCAAAATGAAGATAATAGTCTATTTGAGTATTTCAAACAGAACTCTGAAGAGAGAGAGAGAGAGAGAGAGTGTGTGTGTATGTATGTGTGTGTGTGTGTTGGGTGCCTCCCTGCAGAAATTTTAACATATCAATAAACCCAAATCTGTTTAATCCCTCAATGATTGAATTTATTTTGAAAATAAATTTAAACTCTGATCTATGTCTTGTCTCTCGGCTGTTGAACGAAGACGCCAAAAGCATGCATCCAATATTATCTGCATTATCATGTTGTAAGTTGAAGTGATTTGCAACTGGGAAATTATTCTTATTGTTCCTGATGGTCTTCTTATGGTTGTTAAATCTTCCATAGGGAGACCTTCAACTAAAAAGAGCCTCACTTCTTTGTTCCTCCGCATCATTGAAGAATACAGGCACGTCCAAAAATTCCGACTTAATTTTTAAATCTCTTAGTGCTTCATTTCATTCAAAAGGTTTATATGAAGTAAATATCAATTTTATTGACAATATTGGGATCATTTTCTTGATTTTTTATCCTTCAAATTTCATTAAATGGCCTATTTATTCTATATATAAAGTATATAAAGATGGGTTAATTTTTGTCTTTTTGACTTTTTTTTTTTGAAAATTTGTAGGAATCCTTCTTAGTTTTTTGTTAAATGTCAAAATTTGGAGTGTCGGGATTCAGTACAATAACATAAAATATTGTTGCAGGACTGCTCATAATTTTGCTTTTTAAAATAATCCCACGATTTTCATTGAAAGAATAAAATCCAGTAGAAAAAACAACATAGTATCAACAAATAAAGAAACTTATGTATGTATGTATGTATGTGAGAAACAATGAAATGTTATATGTAATACAAGAGATAGTTAGAATTTAGTTCTTACTGGGAACTGTGGTGATGTAGTCTGAAGTGGTCACTTTGTCAGTGATGTCACTTTTGTGCGTGGATGTGAATGGGGTCTTGAAGATAAACAGCTAGAGTGATGTGGACCTTGGTGTCTTCTGTTCATGTTTGGGGCCAGACTTTGTGAGTTTTATTTGTAAGAATATTGGTTCCAGAATTATATTTCTTCTTAATTGTCCTTAAAAAGACATGTGGCATGTGTTCTACTACATCCACATGATAATTTTATTAAATATTTTAGTGGACACGACAAATTAATTTAAGTAAAATACCATTAGATTCATAAAACAAATATTCAACATGACTAATGTTGCCTGTAACTCCTGTCTCTCATGATTTTTATTGTTTTAACTCCTGTCTCTCAGGATTCATTATTGTTTTTGAAAATGAATCACTATTTTTTTTTTTTTTTTTCCGAGCATTATGCCCCGAGCAAGGCATGAAGCCACTAGGATGCAGGGGGTTGCAGAAGATTTGGAGTGAGAGCAGATAGGAGTGATAGAAGAAAGGATGAGGAGAAGGATAGTGGGTAGATCAAGGTAACTGGAGATGTCGATTGACATTACATTTGAATAGTTGGAGATTATAGCTCTCAGGGAAACAGTAATTGGGAAGGGTGTTCCACAGGCGAGAGGTGCGAGGTATGAAGCTATTGGAGTAGAAGAGACGGCTACATTTAAAAGTTTCTACAGTGTAAGGGTGGGAGCGGGATGCCAGCCTTGTAGGGCACTCGAATTCATGGAGTCTGGGAACCAGTGAAAGCAGCTCATCAGAGCAATTACCATGAAAAGTATTTGTAGAAAAGACAGAGAGAGGCGACGGCGCGTCTGAGAGAGTGACTGTAGACGAGATGCCAGATCAGGGCCAATTATATTACATATCCGTCTCTGGATCTTGTCAAGAACTCCGAGGTAAACAGAAGGTGCCCCAGACCATATATGGCAGCAATACTCCATGCAAGGGCGAATGGTTGATTTGTATATTTGAAGTATCGATTCCGGGAGAAAAATTTCCTGGCGCGGCACAGAGAGCCAACTTTCCTCGCGGTGGAAGAAGCAATTGACTCAATGTATTTGTTCCATCTCAGGTCAGCAGTCAACGTGAGACCGAGCAGACGCAGGAGTTGCTCTCAAGAAGTTGACTATCAGACATTCTAATGGGGGCAGGGAAGGATCTCTATGGTGATTAATAGAGAGTAGTTTAGTTTTTGAGGCGTTAAAGTTGACCAGCCAATTCTTGCCCCAATTAACAACCGATTGGAGGTCCATTTTCAAGACGCACAGCCAGGTTAGTTTTGGCACCGACACTAGATTTGTTTTTGAGGCAGGAGTAAATTGTAGTGTCATCCATGTAGATGCCAACTTGGGAATCTATAGCGTCAGGAAGGTCGTTGATGAAAATAAGGTATAGAGTGGGGCCAAGGATGGAGTCTTGGGGAACACCTGCGTTCGTGGGATAGGAACTGGAGGAGAATCCATTGAGAACGACCTTCAATTCACGGTTTGACAGGAATTATTGTATCAGATCAAACAATTGACCTGTAATACCATAACCCTGGAGCTTGCGTTTTAAAGGCCGGCATGCCAAACCCTATCAAATGCTTTGGAGATGTCTAGGGCCAAAACAGCCTCACCGTTATTTTGAAGGGCTTGGTAGACAATTTCAGTGATGGCCGTAAGCACATCAGCTGTAGATCGGGCGTTGCGGAAACCATATTGCTTGTCTGAGACCAGATCATGGGATGTAATTTGGTTAACCACTTCGGCATTGATTAGGGCTTCAAAGACTTTGCCATTTAAGATGGTAGGAGACTAATAGGACGGTAATTAGAAGGGTCAGAGGGGTCTCCAGAGTTCTTAAAGACAGGAACAATGGAAGAGGACTTCCAGCAGTCAGGAAAACAAGATTCCTTGAGGCAGTAATTATATAGTTTAGAGAGGGCGGGTGCTAGTTCAGGCGAAAATTTCTTCAAGACAATGGCTGGTATGCCATCTCCACCACTAGCCTTGTGGGGGTCTAAATTGAGATAATGCCCAATACCAATGACGGGGTTATGTGTAAGCCACTCAATAGGGCCTCAGTTCTTAGAGGAAAGTCTGGTATGGGTACACCGGAGGAGTCAAGCGTTGAATTAAATGAGAATTTCTGAGCAAAGCATTCAGCCTTGTCGGTAGAGGAGGTCAAGACCTCGAACTGGTTGAATAAAGGAGGTATGGAGGGTTTTCTATTGTTCAGGACAACTCTTGCAGAGCCGCCAATAATCTTTGGAGCCAAATTTGTAGATGCAATATTTCCTTCATCCGAAAGCAGCAAATATTGACTTATTTGTCTTGAAAAAAAAAAACATTCTGATGATGACATTTTTTACTAATGCAAAAGATATGTTTGATAAATAACCAACATGTATCAAAAATAGTATTTTTCTTTTTTCAATAATGACACCAAAACATTTGTCCGTAAATATGAAAGGATCTAATTGAAAATAAGTAGACAAAACTTTTCTAAATTATTCAATGAAATGTCTCTCAATGAAAACATCCTGATAAAATATATTATATATATATATATTTGTAACATCAAAGATGAACCTGAAAGGTTATTATAGCATTATTTACCAAATTAAACAAAGGATAACCGTGCATTGAAGAATAAGAGTTGATTCTGAAGTCTTTATTTTTCATTTACATAAAACATTGGAGATTTTATTTTATTGTTAAATTTGTTCTTTAGTATTTTAGAAATTTATTGTATTTCATTTGTAAATATATCTGTTAAAATGAAATGTTAGTGTTATTTTTAAATTTTAAGAAAATTGAGACAACAAATTATCACATATTGATTTTTTGTTTATATATATATATATATATATATATATATATATATATATATATATATATATATATAATAAAAAACCCTTATATTTGAATGTATGAGGATCTGACAGAAAAATTTAATTGATTCAGTTATGAAATTTTTATTATTGTAAATTTTAAGTGTCAAAAAATAATGGAATTTATTTATTTTTCAAGGAGGCCACATATGGAGCAAGAGTATCATGAAATCACTGTTAGATTTACTGATTTTTTTTATCTTTCTGTCTATTTGCTTGTGAAGAATCGATTATTTTTTAAAATAATGCTTGAAAACTGCAGAGTCCACTAAAATATACATTGATCTCCATTCTACCTGCTTCAAGACACTATAGAATATATGATAAATAATATGTGGTATATTGAAAATCACAAGTTGCAAATTCCATTTTTTGTCTTTGTATCTATATAAAACATGTCCTACATTCCTGTTCTCTTTTTCAATTGCTGTACATTAGATCTTTGTTATCCTGTCATCAGACATTCTTCAAGACATGACCAGTCCACTGTAACATGAGACTGTATGAGAAAAAATTTGATTCCTTTAAATATTACGCCAAATAAACAGGTCATATTTAGATGTCCTATCTTGAATCTTAACTATCACATATTGCACGATACAGCTTTTTATGGAAAACATCCAAATTTTTTATATGGTACCTTATGGAGTCCACTTAAAGAGCTGTTCAAAAAATTTATAATGAAAAACAGCTCTGTAAACCCTATATATATATGTTTTATATATATATATATATATATATATTATGGTGCTAAAAAAAAAATTCTAAAACATTCAAAAAGAAATTATAATTTATTTTCATTGATTATCAGATGAAAATCCATTTTTTTTTGACAAAAATATGATTTGCATTTGAGATTCACTATAGTGGTGAAAATTTTGTTTCAGGAATTTTTTACAATTTTTTTTTGAAAAAATAAACAATGTATGTATTTTGGAAACATCAATAAATATTGTATAAATATATATATATATATAAATTTATATATATATATATATATATATATATATATATATATATATATATATATATATATATATATATATAAGAATAATGAACAATTGTCGTGGTACATCTGTCCTTTTTTTCTTTTCCATTTTTTGTTGGACAAAAAAAAAATTTATGAATTCAGAAACTCTGATTGGCAACAGAGAAGTTGTTAAACAGAAGGATATCATGGATAAGATGTTAGCAATGACAAATTCAAAGTGAGGAATTATGATAACAAACTTCAATAGGCTTATACTTAATATTCAGAAATAAAAAAATATAACATAATGAGGAAAAGGGCCTGGAGAACCCTGATACAAGGTCTCAATTTTTAATAAAGACAATTGAAAAAAATGTGTGACTTTTCCCATTTGGAATGTTTTATTCACTAGGGTAATAGCAATTTTTTGTTGGAACTTGCTGAGAGCTGCAAAATTGGAGGGAGGTGGAGAGCCATGATCACCTATGTCCTGAAAGGACATGGCACATAAAAAAAGAAAAGAATACTCGACTAGTGTAGTAAGGAATACTTCAGTTTAATCATATCAACTGAAAATTGATTTTTTATAGCCACCAATTAATGAAAATGGGTAACAATTTAATAAAGAGAGAGAGAGAGAGAGTGAGTGAGAACTAGTGTATTATATATATATATATATAGCTAGTGTATTTTGATCCTAAGTACAATCATTGGATATTTTGAAGCATGAAAGCTTTTGTGTAGCAATTTAAAAAATTTTTTTATGATATTATATATATATATATATATATATATATATATATATATATATATATATTCATATATATAAATATATATATTATATATATATTAATATAAAAATAAATATAAAATATAAGTATATATATATTCATATTTAATAAATATTTATAAATAAATATATAAAAAAATGATAAATATAAAATATATAAATAAAAAAATAATTTTAAATATTTTAATTTAAAATATAGGTAAATGCTCTGTTTATAAAAAATTTTGAATTTGCTAAATGGAAAATTTTCTCAAATTTAACTAAATTTTTTTTATAAAAAAGAAATTGAATAATGCAAAAAACTTTCCCTAAGTCGGTTCCCATTTTTTAAATGATTTTTTTAAATGGGATGCAGGTTCAATTTGTCAAAATTAATTTAATAAATTCATTAAAATTTCTATATTCAGGCCGGTTTTTATTTAATAAAAAAAATTATAAATAGAAATTTACTTAAATACAGGTATCTATAAAAAGAATTTGTTAAATATATATATATATATATAGCAAAGTGTATTTTATATATATAAATTATTAATATATATATATATATATATACATATAAATAGTGAATTATATATATATATATATATATATATAAAAATGTATTATATATATATATATATATATATATATTAGTATAAATATAATATATATATATATATATATATATATATATATATATATATGTATTTTGTCTATTATATAGTGAATGAGAAGGAGGGAAAAAGAAAAGGAAATTAAGGGTGAGAAAAGGATAAGAGTAAGCGAATGTGAATGGAAGGAAAAGTAAAAGAAAGTTCTAATGGGGGAAAAGCTAATGATTTTTTGAGAAAGGAAAAGAGGAATGTGAATATATGGAGAGGCAATTGAGAAGAGAGGGAAAAGAAAAAGAGAAAAGTGAAAGTGGGGAAATGCAAAATAGAAGGGAGAGAAAAGAAAAAGACAAAGTGAGAGAGAGGAAACAAATGAGAAGGGTGGGGAAAAAAGAGAAAGTGAGAGAGGGGAAGCAAATTAGAAGGGAGGAAAAGAAAAATATAGAGTGGTCTTTAAACTAATGAATAGATTATGAGCACAATTTCCTTGCATGAGCAGTAAGCAAACAAATAATCCTGCTATGAATGCTTCTTAAAAAGTCTTAACATACTCAACAAAAGAGTGAAGAGGATGCTGAGCAAGTACTCTTCAGTATAATTCAACACAAAACATGAAAATGCAAATAAAAATAAAAGGCTATTTAAGTTGAAATAGAATTCATCTTCAGCCAACAATCTCTCTCTCTCATATATATATATATATATATAGATAGAGGTGTGTATATATGTATATATGCATGATAGAGAGAGAAAGGGAAAAAGATATGTAGTTAGTTAAAGAGTAAGAGACAGGCATAGGGATATCAATAAAATTGCAGTCTACTGATGAAAAAAAAAGGTCTATTATATGCAAAAGTTATTTTTTTTTCGTTTTATTCCTTCCTTGTCAATGAACTCAATTCACTGGTGAATATTAATCATATGGATTAAACATTATATAGTGTAAATTATATATATATATATATATATATATAAAAAGATGATGTGCTGAAAAAAAACCTCCCAAAACAATCTGCTGTTTGGTTTTATCACAATTTAGGATGTGAGTTGAAGCAAGAACTTTTTTTATGCACACAAATATATATGATAGAGAGAAAGAAAAATACAAAAATGTACATATTCATATATAGACATAAGTATTGACACAAACATACATACAACACTAATGTAGCTCTGTTTCTTTTATGTATGTGCTAATTTAGTCAAAAAGTACAATATTTCTTTAATGTGTTGATAATAAAGATAGCATGAGGCTATCATTTGTCTACAAATATAAATTTTATGTCACCTGAAAAGATAATTTGAACAAAGAATTAAAAAATGCTTGAATAAAAAAAAAATACTGAGGTGGTGTTGATTTAGTGCTACAGTATCAGATAAATCAAGTAATGAACATGTGACGCAAATGAAAGCTTGTTGGTTTCTATAGTGATAGGCAGTGAACAACTTCAATAGATGAGAATTAATCAACAAGATGTCTGCAAATAATGGTCAAGGCAACAGAGTGGCTGCAGATGCTGATGGTGACAAAAAGGCTTTCAGGAAAGCCAAAAATTCAATATGTATTTAGATAGAAAAAAAAATGGCAAAAAATAGTTTATCTGCTATTCAGTTTAGTTGTGTTTGTGTATAATATATATATATATATATATATATATATATATATATATATATATATATATATTTAAAAGAAAAAACAGACTACTTTTAAGGTACCATTATAATTTATTATATATATATATATATATATATATATATATATATATATATATATAAATGCACATATACATATACACACATTTCACACACACATATATATATATATATATATATATATCTTTGGGCTAATGAAGTCCTTAAAAATATCTAATGTTTGATTACCTGGTCAGATTTTTGGAAGTGGAATGGGTCAAGAACCTTTCAGTTCTGCTTCATGGGTGTGTGAGTTTGCATGTATACACATTCACTCAAATGCATAAATACTTTCATTACCTCCAAAGTAGGCTACAGACATATCATGTTGAAACATCTTTTCCTGTATGATCACCAAAGTTAAACAATGTCAAGCATGGTCAGTGCCTAGATGGGTAACCACTTGGGAATAGCATACCATGTACTGTAAGCTTGGATGTGCAGGTAGTGTAATGGACAATGTCTTGGAATTGTTAATTTGAGAGCCAAGTTCCAATTCCAATTGGGTTCATTATATTCCCACATCCATAAATACCCTTGGGAAAGCTATCAATTCACCACTTCTCTCCCCAGCTATGGGTTAATTAGTAAGACTTGTATCACTAAATCATTATCTCCAAAAGAATATTCTTATAATGTAAAAATATTTTCTGGCTTTAAATAACCTGCAAAGGGTTGATAAGCCATAGAAAACGAATCAATCAATAAACAATCCAAAGTGAGCACGACAGGTAGCTTCTGGGCGTGGAGGGAAATGCAAATACTTAAAAATTTTAATAGCCATACACTGACTTAATTTTATAGGGAAAATGAATGAATAAATTCATATGAAAATGGGTGATCAATTTACAATGTAAAATTTTGTCTCCCACTTTGTGACACTCCAACATTCAATTTAAACATCTGTAACTCACTTCCATTATAAAAGTTACTTTTCCTCAAAAGCAAAACCTTCCTGAAAGAACCAAAAGGTTAAATTTAGTCAATGCAGTTCTAAAATATATGTAAGAAATTTTTTTTTTCATTATTTTTCTATTTATGTTTTCTTGACCAAATCATGATAGCTGCTTTTGGGTTTTTTTTTTAAACATGATTATAAATGCAGTTCAAAATGTTTTTGACTTAGGAGAGCCATGAAAAGAAACCATTATGCATTAAAAACACCAAGATTGGAAAGTGGCTGGTAAACAATGCGCTAATAAGAAATTATTGGATGACTGCAAAATTTTTGATAGTAGGAAAGCAAAAAGTTAAATAACAATTGTTTTATTTTAGCACAGATTTCATTTAACTTTTTTTTTTTTTTAATAGATGCCCACTAACTTTATTGCTACTTCACCATTTTCAATAGTTCCAAAATGTTAGATAAAGAACAATTCCAGTTTTGATTTGATAAATTCTTTGAGGATTTTTTCATTAACTCAAAATTGGTGGAAATGCTCATTGGTTATTGCATGGAACAGTGACAGATCAGGTGAATATTCTGCAAGTGGAAACATTTTCCAATATAGTGACATGATCGTTTACCATATTTACAACTTGATGACAGGTGATATCATGTAATATGAAAAGAAAATCATTACCTGACTTCCTTGCTCAGAAAAAGGCCTTTTTTCTTCCAATCTGTCATCCAAATAAGAACTGATTCATGCCTAAGTTTTCTGCATATGTTACTTGTACTTCATCTCTCTCTAAAAATTCCTCCAATTCATCACTTTTCAAGTTCTGAGGTTTTCCAAATTATTCTTTGTCCATAAGTTCTAGATCTCTTTTTTCTTTAACTTTGTCATCCAGTGCCAAGCAAATCATTACCATAAGATGGTGCATAAAACTTTTATCCCAGTCTCAAAGATAGAAAAATTTCTAAACACAGTAAGTCAGTTCTGATTATACAAGATAAATGTTGATCATGAAAATTACCTAAGATTGATTCAAGAATCAATATATTTATAAGATGATTCATGAGCATCATGAAATTGCTTGAAAATTTGATATTACTCTTCATGAGCTAAATTGTGTTTCTCTTTAACATGTTCCACACTAAAATGTTCACAATACTAGTTCAGTACCAAATAATGCTAATTACATAGTTTCCCTTTTTGAAATTCAATGTTTGTCTTCCATTTTGTTCTCTACTCCATTTTGTTGTGCCTAATATCAGCTTTCCTGTAATGCTCTGTGGAATCTCTATTGATCGACTCTTGGTCATCAACATACATCCTTGTGCATAATGGTGACGAAGGTGTCAAACATTAGCATATCCACCAACTTGTTCTTTTTATTTTTGACACTTAATACAACAACAAAATGTTCTGCACACACATACAAAAATAATCAATAAAATACGACAAACCCTGTCATATGTATTTCTGGTCAAGAGACAGCTTTTAAATTCTAGTGCTGGGAAACTAAAACACAAATTGATTGTAATGAGATATTTTCCCAAGTTAAAAAGAACTATTATGATGGTCACTTTCTAAAAACTACCACCAAGAATATATTTATATATCTTTGGGAGCTTGGATTTTACATATAAGCAAATGCATTTGATGAGTTTTGGTGTAAAGGATAAAAGCTTTTGAGAAACAATAAGTTTGTTAGTCACATCTTATGTTTTCTAAATTGGCAGTCATAGGAGGACTATGCAAATTACATAGCTGTAAATCTGGAATTTTAAACTGTTTTCTATTGAACATGAATACATTTCAGTTATCTAGAGGAAAAAACAAAATTAATATTACAAGTATAGATTAATGCAATTTTTCCTTTCCCTGCAGCTATAAAGATTTCCTGACAATAATACAATCTTAAATGCCCACTGCTTCCCAACTGCTCATTCTTGCTAGTTTAGGAGTAAATGTTGAAAACTCAGCAATGCAATTTTATAAACTAAAAACAAAGAATGTGTGTGTGTGTGTGTGTGTGTGTGTGTTGATATTTGCATAAAATATTGGATTAAAAAACACACAATGTTTTTCTGCGATTAGAGAGTTGATGATTACATTTAAGTAGAAATATTTTTTATGTTAAATCTCATGAGTAGAATTGATATACCCTCCGTAGCCCTACATAGGTAACATTTTGCACCTAAGGAGACTGTTAATAGTAATTCTCACTTACATGCTAATACCCTTGGGAAAAGTATGAATCCTCTCCCCACCCCTCCAGCTATAGGTAAATAGCAGGACAGACTGGGTTCTATAGCCTTGCATGGCAACTGGTCTACTGCAGAAAGAAATGGCAACCTACTGCAGGAAAAAATTTGCCTTGTCAGTCATGTATCAAAAGATACATGATCACCTAAGCATGTATCACGCATGGCATATAACTGACGGAATTTTGAATGTTGGTTGATTTTTTTCTTTGGTTTATCAAACCATTACAGGTTATTTAAAGCCAGAAAATATTTATAGATGGTAAGAATTTATTTTTTGTGAGATAATGATTCAGTGATACAAGTCTTAATAATTAACCCATAGCTGGGGGAGAAGTGGTGGATCATATGGGAACCAGTGTTTTAATGAGATGTAGCTGTAAGCCTAACTTGAATGATAAGGTGTGGTTGTGTCACACTAGAACAAAGTACTGAGTCAGAAGTGTTTAAGCTAATCAATGGGGAAGGTGAATCCAGATACTGCTGATCAGGTGACAAGACCAGCATCAATTATACAATAAATTTCATTCGACAAAAATATAAGCAATGTTCAGAAAGCAATTGAAAGGACAAAGTCAGATTGTTGTTTAATTTGAAGATCATTCAATTTCATAACAAGCAAAAAAAAAAAAAAAAAAAAATAATAATAATATGAAAATCCAAGTTAAAAAAAAAAAAAAGTAAAAATATGGAATAAAAAAAATTTTTTTTTATTGTAGACTTCTAAAAAAAGTTGCCAATCAATCATTTTAGATAATCATACACAATTAATGTTTCTTATTAATGTTTGCAATAATATTAAATAGAAATTAATAATTGGTTATTGATCTTTACATATCACTTTATATGAAAACCATTTATGGGTTTCAGAACAGAAAGCAATTTTATTCAGTTAAATCTATTAAATAATAACTGTACATTAAGATGTTTGAAGAATTCTCTTCCAGTAATTTATGAAAAAAAACGAATCTGAAAATAACTCAACAGAAAAAATAACTCCTCATTTACAGCAAGAAAAACACAACCAAATTTTAATAATGCATTGATTTCCAAAAACAGTTGACATTAATTCTTCTAGCAACCATGCTAATTAGCATTTTATACTTGCTGCAATTATTAAAACTTGGAAAAACAGTTTCACTTTTAATTTTAACTTTCAATATCAGCAAAAATAATACTAGTGGTTTAGCTTAATGTTGGTTCTATATTTAATATCAGAAATCAATGACTGTAAGAGTTTGCAAATGAAAGGAATATATTTCAGGTTGTTTTTGCCAAATATTTTTAGCTAGAATTTAATAAATCTGCCATGTCATTTTGAAATAATGATGTTTTAATAAAGCATGCACATTAACCATTGACATCTGTACAAGTGAATTTTTGTAGATCAAGTTCAACCATTTTTGTTATTTTCAGCTACAAAATATGCTGA
This sequence comes from Acanthosepion pharaonis, assembly GCA_903632075.3. Lineage (NCBI taxonomy): Eukaryota > Metazoa > Mollusca > Cephalopoda > Sepiida > Sepiidae > Acanthosepion > Acanthosepion pharaonis. The sequence goes on along the minus strand of CAHIKZ030001540.1, from coordinate 422,898 downwards.
GAAAGAAAATTTTATTTTTATTTTATCACCATTCAAATAATTGTTAAAAAAAATTATGAAATTTATGAACTCTACAACTAACTAATCATCTAAGATATCTCATTAATGGTTGGATAACAATCTTCATTGATTATGCAATCAATGAACATTGTCATTCAATCATTGTGAATTTAAAGATTAAAAAATATTCATAATTTAACCTTTTTGAAGGTCACCTAGATCATTGTTGATTTTCAAATTGCATTTCCTCACATTTTAGATGCAAAAGTCAATTGTATATTTGGGTTTTATTTAAAGATTTTTCCTTAAAAAGCACATTGAAACATTATGATTGTTTAAGCTGCAGTTTTTTTCCAAAACAGTTTTACTTTTATCAACCACCATAAAATAACTGCCAAACACACACACAAAACGAAAGAATTAGTGAATCCAGACCAATGCCTTGTGGACAGATTGAATCAGAATAGTATAAACTCATAACAACTTTGCTTTCCATTGCAACTACTTAATTATTTAATGGTGATTAAATTAATAATGGTTGACAATGGTTCATCTAATAAAAAATTCAAGATAATATTATTACTAATACAACAAAGGTGTTGGATATCTCTTGAATGCAACTAATGAAACTGGCAACACCATTCTGGTTGTAAGTAGTCTACAGAATATTTGACACTATATTGTTGTTTTAATATAAAACTAACATGACTTACTCTCTTATGATCTCAATGTTCTATTTCAGATTTAAAAGCTGTTATTTTCATTAAGAAGGGGAATTAATCACTGGGTTTAATTGATATTATGAATTTGAATATTCAGGTTAATTTGTCAATTATTTTGTATGAACCTTTCAGATAAACACAAGGCATTTTCTAAATTTTTAACAGAAAAGACGGAACAAATGAACGCATAATATAAAGTAATCCTAAATTTTGTTATGTCCAAGACAAGACCAACTTGCTCAGAACAAATTCATAAGGTTCAAAAAATTAAAGGCAGACACTTATTTACTCACTTGAAATCCATACCTATCATCAGATATTCCTTTGTATATAAAGGCAATAATGAGAATTGTAGAATAATGTGAAAAAAGTGAAAGAAGCATTTTCAGTTGTGGACAACATGACAGCTCAAAATGCTTCTATTCTTTTGATAGTCAAAAGAGATTCAAGCTTTTTGTATTAATTTTATAAATGAAGTAACTTTTTTAAAACAGTCTGAAACTTTAACAAAATTGTTGCTACATCAAATTAATTTACTGTACAAGTCAAGTGTGTTTTGTAATCGAGGAAGTAAACACCACAAGTTATTATACTAATCTCCATATCTTTTTCGCTTTAGTCATTTATTAGCCAATGAGTTCTTGTCTTAAGTATTTTCTGAAGTTCTGAGATTTAAAAATATTTTGATTATCCTCATTTTTATTGTTTTAATCACAGCATTCCAGCCAATGCATTCACTGGTCTTCTGTGGTGTTTCTCACTTCCAGTAACTTTTAAACTACCTCTCTCACAGTTACACCTTATCCCAGTCTCAGGTCTTTGCAAATATGTTCCAGGTAAATAGTGACAGATACTTTCTCAAACAGATGATAATAGTTTATCTTAAATTTTATTTAAAATTTTTTTTTTTTTTTTACCTCAGAATATAATTGGTCATGAATGATTTTATTTTTTAAATAATAACTTTCTTTTATTTTTATTACATTATCAACCATTATTAATTTTTGGCTTGAATTTCTTTTATCCTAACTTTAGTTTCTTTTTATTCCAACTTAGAATGATCATTTACTAAAAAATTTTGAAAAAATTGCAATGAAAAGCAATTAAAATTAAGATAAATAAATACAAATCAAATATTAATAAGGCTTGCCAATGGTTCAGTTAATGAATAAAATCAAAATAATATTACTACTACTTTTACTAAGGTACATAAAAATAACAACAACAAAAAAAAAAAAAAAAACTAGAAAATAGATTTATGGTATAGATTTGACCTGCCAACCAATGTTCTGGTAGCCCAATCAGTAGAGGAGCTGCTGTATGTAGACAAGCTTCCTGAATCAAAAAGGATGTGAGTTTGTGTTTTGGCTAGAGCTTATTTTGATCTGCACTGTTAACTTACATTCATAAACTGACAACCTGAGCAAGTTGCTATGTGTAACTAGGAGTAAGATGAAAGAAATACTTGTCAAAAATTAAGAATTGTAATATCACAGTTAAAGAAACTTGTTCACATTGCTTTTGGTAGTTTATTGTAATTACACTACATTTTTAACTTAGTAATTTTTAATTCAAACTATAAGTAAAAATAGTATTGGACACATGTCTTTAAGCAGTTATTTAATATAATAATTTAAGCAAGCTATCATTGAATCAATAGATTAACTTTTTAATTACATATTAAAAAAACTAACCTTTGACCTTATGGCTTTCACATAAGTTTTGGTGGGAAAACTTCAATATGTGTCTTTTTTATTTTTATTTTTTTTATTTCCATGTAATCTGTTACCATTATCAGTATTCTCCACACCAGAGTCACTTTCTTTTAATGATCTTACCATTCTCTGCAATTATTTTCTCAGGAAGAATCTAAATCAACAACATTCTCATCATTCTGACTTTAGCTAAGCCCTTCCAATAAATAAATGGCTTCTTCAATTCAAATATTCCTTGACAATTACATCCTGTTCCCACACATAGTAGTTTTCTAGGAAAAATAAGCTTTTATTAGCTGTTAGTGACACCAGGCAGTCATTTATTACACTAAACTGCTTTTTCATGTACTAATAGGTTGTTATCAACTAAGGAAGAGTAAAGCACAGTTTGACGACATCTTTACAAATCATGTATATACTTATGAGACATCATATACAGGTTGTTCATTGTAAACCATTAACATATAACAAGTTTAATTTTTACAAATTGTAATCTTTGAAAAGAAAATGAGACTCACTTGTATAAACGATGCCTTTTAAACAAATCAATGGCATCATAGTTGCGATGACAGGCCATCAGGTAAGTGGCTGCCTTGTGGTATTGACCATCTGATTCCAATTGGTGGGCATAATCTTCACACACTGAAAGCCAGGTTGCATGAGATGCTGAAAGACAAAAGCAACAACAAAAAATGGTAAATTATAAAATATAAAAACTGAAAAATATCAAATGAAAAATTTTTTTATTATTCATTTATTAATTAGTTTTAGTTTTTGGTTTTCATAATAATGTTCTTGACTAAATCATCCTGATTATTAAAATAAGCAGCTTGAAATTGAAATAAAGTAGAATTGAACTCAAACCAGAAACATTAAAATAAAAAGTACCAATAAGATGAATAAAAACAAATTTATTATGACAATGATGTAAGTAAAATGGGTAATATGAAGTAAATATTTGGAGGAGACATTTACAACTGAAGTGATTAAAGTGGGACCTGACCAGTCCTGGCATTCCAAAGTTGGATTGGTTAAGGTGTTATCTATGTAAGACTTAACATTCCTGCATGTAGAGTGTGGGAGTTCAAATCTTGCTGGAATTTTATTTGAACTTTATACTGCTTTTATGGTTGGAGAATATTTGACTTTGAATGTTGTGATGAAAAGTAACAATGAGATAAAAGAAAAGTAGTTGCTAATTAATACTGTAAAAAAAAAAAATTAAAAATTTAGTTAATTTCTAAATAAAACTTTTTGTTTGCAACATTTAACTCTCCATATGTATAGGGCTTTCAGCCATATCATGTTGAAACACCTTTTCCTGTACGATCACTGAAGTTAAGCAATGTCAAGTCTGATCAGTACCTAGATGGTTGGTTGCTTGAGAATACCAGGTGCTGTAAACTTGGATGTACTGGTGGTCTAATGGATGATGGCTTGGAATTGTGAATCAGAGAGCCAAGTTCAAATTCCAGTTGAGTTAGTTTATCTACTTATGCACAAATACACTTGGAAAAGGTATGAATCCACCTCTTCTCCCCACTTCTATGGGTTAATTAGTAAGATTTGTATCACTAAATCCTTACTATTTAAAAAATGTTTTCTGGTTTTAAATAACCTGCAAAGGGTTGGTAAGCTGTAGAAAAATGAATGAATGGATCAAACAATCATAGAACAAATGATGAAAATAATTCTAGAAATTTTGTATGTAAAAAAAAAACTTCTGATACATAATCTTTAATAAATTATCTTGAAAGTGAATATTTCCCAAATTATTCAGACTAATATCTTCAGATATGAAGAATGATCTTTGATTTCATAAATTACTTAATATTATTCTAACTTCTTAAGAATAGCACAACTATTTTGCCATGATGCAAAAACATAAGACGAGCTGAAAAAAATTGATGATTTACACAAAAATATGACTTTTTTATGATTTTCTTATTTCTTATCTAATATTTTTTTTGATTCAAAAATGTTTAGTTGAAATAAATTCAGACAACTAATCAATAAGTCAGATGTACACTATTTTTGTATGAACTTGTTTGATATCTCTTAGTTTATGATAAACACTCTAAAGTACAATAATACATTATGTAGGGTTAGAGTTTCTAGTAGTAAAGCAACAAGTACTTTTCTTTATCATGTGGAAAATTGGGGGTTCAGCTCCTCTTCTGCAAATTGTTATCAATTGGACATCTTTACTTTCTAAGAGTGTGCAACACACACATTCATATACATATACACACACTATATGTATGTGTGGGTGTGTGTATGTATGTATATATATATATATATATATATATATATATATATATATATAGAGAGAGAGAGAGAGAGAGAGAGAAAATATATATATATGTATATATCAACACTGCATGGTAACTCTCAATTTCATACTTTAAGTGATGGAAACCATGCAAGAAATCATCAAATTTGAATCCTATTTTCTTCAAAGATGATAATCAAATTTTTCAAATTTAACTCAAAATGGACCTACTTCAAGCAGAGAAACAAGCTAACTTTGTGTAAATTATTTAAACTCTTGTAAACTTGAAAACTACTGAAAATTACCAGCTTTTATTTTTGTAAATCAGCATTCAGACTGTGGAGCTCAATAATTGTCACTCTCAGGTTTTATTTTTGCCAGAATAGAGACTCTAAATAGCCTTGTGCCAAACTAGATTAGCAAAATTTCTATTATAAAAGATATATAAAGGTACTGGTTGTTGAACAATGGTTATCAAGCTAATCTTGTAGGCCTTTGCTAGTGAGTTCCATCTCCTCTGAGTACTCAATTAGTGTAGCCTTGTACCAGACCAAACTTAGATATTGACTTAAAGTAAAGTACCTACTGTAAAACTATTGTTGATGAATTACACTTCTCTAGAGGCCCAACTGATGTTGGTGCTTGTGTCAAACTAAACATTGATTAGTAAATATTTATTTATGGTGTCTGTTATAACACACTCATTACCACTGTATCTTGCAGGCTAATACCAAAAGAATTTTATCCTCACTGGGTGCTCAACTACTGTGGCCTTATGTCAGAATAAGTTAAGCTTAGTAAGTGTCTACTTTCTAAAAAAACAAAAAACAAAGACATGAAATGTAGAGTGATAATTTATGTCAGAATAAAAACAACCATCTTAACATCTGGGCATGATGTTCCTCCAACTACTTCTGTTCACAAACAGATGCACTGTGCACCAGCCCCTGAGGGACATGTCCAACTGATTAAGGTCAGGCAACTGACAAGCAAATCTGTGATTCAGAACTGGATATTATTATTATTAATAAAAAGAAGAAGAAACCTTACTATTCAGACCAGCAGAGAGATAATCAAGAAGCAACTATTCATAACTAATATGTTCAATTCTCATTAGGTGCTCTATTTTTGTGACCCTGTAGCAGACTGATAAAATGCTTATTGTAAAGTAAAGGTTAACATTTATGCCATTTTTTTTTTTTTGCAATTTTTCAGTTTTCAAACTATTTAGTCTTCAACTCAAGGTCAACAAGAGGAACTGCCTACTGGAAATGCCATATTTAGGAGTTGATTATCTTTTCTTACTCTTTGTAAAGAGCTAAGTGCAGAAAAGAGACACCTATTGGCGCTTCTGAGTAAGATGTCACTATTGTAAGACAATCTTTAGCTGACATAGAATTTTCTAACAACTGACTTGTTTGTGCCAAAGGCAAAAATAAGAAGAAAAAAAAAACTATCTAAACAGAACATAATGACACGTTTCGTTCATTTGCTGTGTATGTTGAGGGAGTAAAGGTGGCAGGTAAATGGAGATCAGTCCCAGTGACCTACTAACATTCTTATAAGCAAAAGATCTGCTGATAAAAAATAAAACTAGCAAAAGGGTGAAGGATAAGAATAATAATAATAATTAAAAAACAAAAACAAAAAAAAAACAAGCATGTTTAAAAGGATTTGCATTCAGTTCTATTTTAAAAGAAAAATATTCTAATCTCTAGAAGAATCTTTAATCTGCTCCTTCAATGTAATCAGTGGTAATATTTTGAAGGTAATTTTTAGGTTGTGTTTTGCTTTGGTTTGGCTAGGAGCCATCTTATAAGAAAGAAAGAAATTATATATAAAAACTTGAAAAGCCTGAAAAATTATTTTATAAATGTATTTTAGTTATTAATTTCATGAGTTTAGATCACTGTAAAATTATTTTTCTCTTGTTAAAACAAGTAATTTTTAATTAAGTATTACCATATTTAATTTTTAATTAAGTATTACCATATTTGAAGGCATATAAGGCCCTGTTTCCTATTTACATTTTACAGTATTCTGAATTTATTTGGTCATCTTTATCATCTGGATAAACATTAACCAAATAGATTCTTCAACTTTAAATAAAAAATTCAGGACATTTTTAAGCTATTTTCAAGGAAAAAAATAGTGTGTGTTTGTGAGGTGTGTGTGGGGGGAGGGGTTATATGCTATTAAAAATAGTAATTTGATCAAATTTTCCTATCAAAATTTACTTTCTGAAATTACAATATGGTACAAATGTTTATTTTATTAAAAATGAATTTATTCTATAATAAAAAGAATGGGTTGTTAAAAGCTCTAAGACTAAAAGTGTTGGGTGGGAAACAACTTCATTAAATTTTATTAACTGACTACAAAAACTAATAAAGAAATATTCTTTATCTGTTTGATTTAGAAAAGAACTTTGTCCCGGAATAAAATTTTAATAGAAATGAATGCTGCTCTTTTTTTGCAAAAGGTTTACACAGATCAATTTAACAAATTGCTGAGAGATAATATTTTCAAATTTGAGCCATTATAGATTAATTATTTCCAAGTAAGAGAAAGATTCTGTTGAACAAGGAGTTTTGAAACTTATGGAAAGAAAACCACAAGAATCTTCAGAGAATAAAAATGTAAAGTATTTTAATTGATTAATAAAAACAATGAAATAGAGAATTTGGCAATGATTGACAATCATTAATTGACATCTGATAAAATAATTTAGATCTGAAGAGAGAATTTATTATTTTCATTTTGTGTAGAAATGTGAAAGGGGAAGGATAATAGGGGGGGTAGAGCAGAGAAGAAGAAAAAAACAAAAAGGAAGGAAGCTAGAAGAAAGGGAGAAGGGAAAAAATGAAAAGGGAAAGGGAGAAGGGAAAAAATGAAAAGGGAAAGGGAGGAGGAGGAGACAAGGAAAGAGAGAGGAGATTATTTTGACATTCTTAAGATGTTTTAAAAAAAAAATTAGAGTTGCTCTCCCTATACGGTCAGTCAAGAGGGGAAAAAACTTTTAAATGAACAGGGACAATTAGAAATTCCATTAGCTTTAATTTTTCAAAATAAAATTATACAATATGATGATAATGAATTAAAAGTATTCTTAGGTTTAATATTAAAAATTGGTAATTCCCATCTAAAAAAAATTTATATATATATATATATATATATGTGTGTGTGTGTGTGTGTGTGTGTGTGTATGTGTGTTTAGGCAGCAATTTTTCATTGATGCATGTTTCATTAAATAATATAGACAAGTTTTTTCTATTTATTTTAAGTAAGTTTCTTTCATATTGTCTGATAAGCTTAATAACATTATCATTGAAAGACGAAAGGAAATCACCATATTGATACATGTTTTAATCCTATCTAAGCTTTCGGCTTACATAAGCCATTATCAAAGATGACAATTACATTTCAATATATTAAACAATACACGGACAAAACAATAATGATAGTCTGTTTTTGTTGCATGAAAAATTTCAAAGCAACGACAAACTCATGTGTATGAGATGCAGAAGCAAAAATCGCATCGCAGCTTGTGACGCCACACATGAACACACAAGAGTGAAAACTAAAACACACCATTGGCTTCATTTCTACCCAAGCCAGAAAATGCAAGCTAACTTGCTTAACAAAAGGGGAGGAGAGAAAAAAAAATTTCATTCAATGAATGGTCTTATTCATTCTTTAATCCATGGTTCATTCCTTTTCAGCCAAATCCACCGGGATACTTCTTCAGCTACATCAGAGCTTTCTTTCAGGACTTTCTTTTTTTCTGCTCCCACTATTCCAGTTCAGATTTGCTAGACTTGGGAGAATGTCATAGACTGATTTTATTAGGAACTGAATTCTACTGAAATCAGTGCGCCAACAATCTGACCAATTTATCTTATGCTGTTCAACTCTTTCCCATGCTCCTTGTTGGCACAGCCCAACCATTCTACTGTAAAGGTTTTCCTTGGTACCTGTACGGATTTCATTTTGTAATAACTGGCACCTTTCTTTACCTTGGGCTTTATCATATCATATTCTCTTCTGCAACAGCTAATTCCTTACTGGCACACCATTTTCTCCCTGTCCAGGTCTCTATTCCTGCTCCTCTCACTTTTGGGTCATTAGATTCTCTGAATTGGAGGACCCCCCTAGTCTAGCATACTAGGAACTCTTCTTTGAGGTTGCTAAGTGGTAGATTTAGTGCATCCGTGTTACCATACAGTGCAGCACTACTTAAACTTTTAGATAACCTAAACCATCTTATCAGGTGCATTGTCATTCTTCTTTCCAAAGTTTCCACCATAGGGAGTGGGACTTCATATAGCTGAAGCAGCCATAGCACTCTGGGTAATAATAAGTGTTGAAATACCCATGCTTCAAATTGACATGGCAGGCCTGATTTATCAGTTTTTAAAGTTGTGTCTAGGTCGTCAATCATCTGGTGGATAGGGGCAGTATCTATCATCACACTACTATTGAAAGTCTTGTCTAAGTTCATGATTGGTTCCCTGAGATCATTGGGATATTTGTTCCCACAACAGTAAATCTATATTTGTTAATGACCTAGACTTTTTTTAATCATTAGAAACCTTGATTTAGCTGGTTTGAATTTCATCCTAGCCCAGTTCATGCCCCTTTCAAAATCCCCCAAGAGCCACTTGCCACCTGTTACAGAGTTGATTGTGACTGTAAGGTGATCCATGTAAGCTCTTTTTGGTGGCTGCTGGCACCCTGACTGACTAGGGTCCACGGCACTCCATCTCTGTGGCTTTGACAATCGTATTCATAGCTAAGGCAAAGAGTGTTGCCAATATTGTACAGCTGGTTATTATACCCCTTTCAATTATGTGCCACACAGACAAAATGTTTCTTGACGTTTTATATATATATATATACACACACACAGAGTTTGGTTAAATACCAACAAAAGTTCCTTGTTAATTATCTTTTTTTTCTCAATGTTTCCACTTATTTATTTTAGTTTTTGATAATGGCTAGCCAAATAGATATAGGAAAATAAAGTTTCAAATATGAACCGGAAATAAAAAATAAATAAAAATAATCAAAGTACATTTATTGGTATTTAATCAAATGTGTATAAATGAAAAAATGATACCCAAATACAGTATATAGTGTGTGTGAGAGAGAAAGACATTAACAATTCACCCATCTGTAAGCATTGAACTCTTCTGCTGATGTGCAAACTGGCCAAATAAGACAGCATAATTTATTTCATTTCAAATTGTTTTTACCTCACAGCAATTCTGTAATTACATTGTATTTATAAAATCTTAAATATTACAGTTATTTTCTGATAGCATGGTTAAACTAGTTATTAATGTATAAGGTAAATATAAAACATTAATGCAAACTAATTTGAATTAACTTGTTAATTGAAAACTTTTAAAATATTGCATGTACAGATTTTTTCAATGGTACTAGAAGATTTCTTGATTCCCAGTGAGAAATTATCAAATTAATGTCAAAATTATTTAACTCCTTGCTAATTAATAACTTTAATTATCTTAACTATAAAATCAAAAGCATACAATTAAAATGTCATAATTGCCTCAATAAGAATAGTATTTAAAATTTAAATTAAGTAATTAATTATGTTTTGAATCAAGAAAGGAATCAAGTAAAGAGAAGAAAAGACTGAAATACTTGATGAAGCATTCTGTAAAATGCATGAAAGGCAAATATATTATTTCTCACTATATAAAATACACTGATAATTTGCCAAGGCATATTTAGGTAAAAACGAATCATATTCAACAGAAGAGTCATCCATATTCATATTTATTTATTATTATGTTAGTAATATTTTGATTTCTAATCATAATTGAATCATTTAAAACTAGATATATTTCCATCAGGGAATGACTGTGTCAAACTGGAGTGTTTAAGTGTAAGTCTAATATCTATAGCCTAACAGAGTGGGTACAAGACAACATAATTTTTGAAAGAAATAAGTGCACCTTATTGTAGGAAAATAGTATCTGTTGTGCACCTTATTGTAGGAAAATAGTATCTGTTGTGCACCTTATTGTAGGAAAATAGTATCTGTTGTTAATATAACTGATAAAATGTGTATGTTTTTTTTAATCCTCAGACAATCTTCATTTACAACAACAAATGAAAAAACTAAGAAACAAGAATTGGTTATGTTTGCAGGTTGGAAGGTGATTTGGAGCAGATAATGTTTATCTGAAACTTGTGGAAATGGTTTTCAGGGAAACATCAGGTTTGCAGAAGTAATTTCAAAAAGAAATAATCGAGAAATTAATATACTAAAAAAGAATTTTAAAAAAATAAAAAAGCTCTATAAAATAAATGCTCTAGAAATTTCTTTGAAATGAATTGTTTGTAAGTAGAGAAAACAGTCTTAAAAAAAAGAAAAGAAATTTCAATTATTGCCACATTAACAACATTTTGAGATTGTTAAAAATATATAGTATGCAAACCAACAAGGCATGTTTATATTGAAAATAAAGATCTTACTTTTGCTTATATATTCTGTTGACTTGGCATGAAATCTATATTTCTTATAAACATAAAATCTGAACTTGTATTTTGTGACTTTTTTTTTTTACCTCATACAACGGGGTCAGATGAGTTTTGGGTTACAAATAAAAGAGAAACAGAACTTCTTATGGATAAAGTTTTTCCATAGAGATTTTTTCAGCTGGGAATAATTTCTTAGGAATAAATATCTCTGTTCTCTTCATCCTTCATTATCAAAAGTTTTTCCTCTTATTTCCAGTCAGAAAATGAAATTGTGAATTAAAATTGAACTGAAAAAATTCCTCCTTTTTTTTTTTTTTTTTTTATTGCCACAAATTTTGATTCAAGTGAAATTAGAAATTAGGAAAATAAATAATTTTCAAAAAAACACATGAAAGATTTGGTTCAATTATCAATCACATGTAATATATACTGAGTGGCTTGACTGGCTAAGAGTTTTAACTACAGTAATATATAACATGCTTGCACTTTTTTTTAAAATGAATTCTGTGCATGCATAAGTAGACAGGTTATGAATTCTTCCCTGTTACTGTTATCATATAATTCAGTTATACCTGTTTCAATATTACTCAGAGAGAAAATGGACACTGTTAAGTAATTGTCATCTTGCTTGAGAGATGTCAGAAAAGGACCACAACTATAGCCTAATGATCTTAATCATGGAACCATCCAATGCAGGTTTTATCTCAGATTATTTTGCATTTATGTGAATGGATTGAATTTCATTTTTTTTTTTTTTTACAAATGTCATCTCCCATTGCGATCCTAGTTCTCCACAGCTTCCTTTTTCTTTAATATGTGTAAATTGTAGATTGCTGTGACTCTTCTCTAAAATGGAAGTGGAGTGCTTTCTGTTGCCTTCTCCACATTTTGAATTCTGTGTTCTATCTCTCCGACATTGGTTATCAGCCAAGACTAAAGAGCCCAGTTTTCCCTGCTATTTTATTTATAGCTGGAGAAAAGATGGAGTTGTACCTTCCCTGAGAGCATTACTGCAATGTGTAAATACAAACTGTTTCAGTCAGAATTTGAATTCAGCTTACCAATTCCATTTTTCAGCATTGTTAACCATTAATCCACCAATAACAATATTTGAATGATAACAGAAAAAAAATAATGAAGTAATAATAACAACTATTTGAAAAAAAAAAACCCAAAAAAAACAATTATGGCCAAGGATTTGTAATTTGGGAAAAAAATAGTAAGCACAATGTTTTTTACAGTATTTACATTATTCGGACTATTGTCCTCATCTTTGTCACCATATTTATCACAAGGTTTCGGCCGTTGTATGCTCTGGCCTTCTTCAGGTAGTTGGAATTTCAAACTGAACCCTTTATTTCGATCACTGGGGTAGATTGTTCTAGTTCCACGTGCCATGTTTGATGGATGTCAGTTATCAGTTATCTCCTGCTAATTTTCCCTCTGAAAGTTCTCCACTGCCTTAATTATAAACCTAATGTTTTCAGCAACCATTTTTACCAGTGCTCATATTGCAATTTTGCAATTTTCCCACCATCCATACAGCGTAAAGAAAAGGATCGTCCGTTGCTTACAACACCGAGCAAAAGTCATAAGTGGCGACCCAGAGACGCTAGATAAGGAATTGGTCAGTATAAGTAGTACCCTACAACGTAACAACTACCCTGGGTACATGGCAGCAGCCCCCCAAAACTGGGATAGGCGGGTACACGAGGAGGAGGAGGAGGACAACAACACTCAGAAAACAGTCTGCCTTATGTGGTTATCAGAGAAAATACAAAGGATCTGTGGTCCATATAACATCAGGACAACCTTCAAAAGCTTGACAACACTTCATAGATATCTCTCTCGAGTGAGACCCCCCATAGAGGAGAACATGACTAAAGACTGTGTGTACGCTATCCCCATGCAGCTGCGGAAAGGAATATAAAGGAGAGACAGGCCGCCCCCTTAAGGTAAGGCTTCAAGAACACCAGAAAGCTGTAACATGAGGGGAAGTAGAAAAATCAGGCATGGCTGACCACATATGGAGAGAGAAGGGAGATCACCGTTCCCTGTGGGATCATGTTGAGATCATAGACAGGGAACACCACTGGAAAATTCGTAAACTTAAGGAATCAGCACATATGCTAGGCCACAAGAATCTCCTGAGCCAACCAAGCATAGAAATAAATACAATATGGGAACCAGTAAAAGTGCCAGAGAAAAGCAATAATAACAAAGTTGCAATATGAGCTCTGGTAAAAACATGCAAGGATAGCAGCAAAATTGCAATATGAGCACTGGTAAAAATGGTTGCTGAAAACATTAGGTTTATAATTAAGGCAGTGGAGAACTTTCAGAGGGAAAATTAGCAGGAGATAACTGATAACTGACATCCATCAAACATGGCACGTGGAACTAGAACAATCTACCCCAGTGATCGAAATAAAGGGTTCAGTTTGAAATTCCAACCACCTGAAGAAGGCCGGAGCGAAACGTTGTGATAAATATGGTGACAAAGATGAGGACAATAGTCCGAATAATGTAAATACTGTACATAATACCTCATCTCAGAAATATAGACAGACTCACAATGTTTTTATATGCAAGTAAATTCTATTATGTACCTACAGTTTAATAATTTAGCAGAAAATAAATTTTCATTTTGAATAAAAAGTATCAAGAAAGAAGTTCATTAACTAAAACATAGTAAGCAGAAATTCCAATTAATAACTTAATAACTCAAAAGCCTAGATTGAAAATGTTAAGTAATTAAACAACTTGACTGGATTTCCTATTGTTTTTCAAGAACTTTTTCTTTCTATGTGTTTGTAACTAACTGAAAGCCAACCTTATGAGCAGAATTTTGACATAGTTCCTGTGAAAAGCTGAAATATGGTCTTTAGTCTCAATAAGAAACTATAAAGAAACTATATTTAAACTATATATTTGAAAATTGTCACCATCATGAACTCTTGGATCACAAATTTAAATAGGGAAGGAATTTCATAAAAGTTTTCAAGTGCCTACATTTTCTGTAAATCTGGATTATATGATGATGGACAAAAAGGACATTTGGTGAATTATAATAGGATTTAATAAGAAGAATATTTACAATAAAAATAAAGATGTAAGTCTAAAAAAATGAAAATAATTAATTTCAGAAACTTGGGCAGACTAAAATATCTTATTTTCTATTTCAAAAGAAGAAAAATTATACAACCTTGCATTTTGCAAAAAGCCTAAGAAATATATAAAAAATAAAATATTTTCTTTTATTAGATATTTTAATTGTATAAAACTGAAATATTTTATAATCTTTTACAAAGAGTAAAAGACTAGAGATAAGGACTTTGCATTGCATTATTAAACTTTCCAATGAAATAAGCAATTTTTAATTACTTTTCTAGAATTTTCTTCTTGCAAGTAAAAATTGGACTTAAATAAGATATTAATCTTGAGTAAATTAAAAAAAAAACAAACATCAATAATATTATGTTTAATCTTAAATTGGAAAGTTGTAATTGTAACTAAATATGAACTAAGTTTAACTTAACACAAGACTGGAATGGTTAAGTACCAATGCTCATTAGCAAGATGTTGACAAGACTAGTTTACTAATCATTGTCAGACATGACCCACCTGAACAGAAATATGAGATTTTCCTCATTAAAAAAAAATGTAAAGAGGAAGGAATTGCATGATTCAAGGTTGAAGAATACCAACAGAAGAATCTTAAAATGTCTGTGACATTGTGACAACATTTTTTTCTGTTGGTGTAGATATTTAAATAAATAAATGAAGACAGTAATGGAGATAGACAATACCAAATAATGAGGTTAATTAGATTTCAATTTGCCTTTCATTCTTTTCAATGATAAAACCTTTCTGTGACATGAGACAAAAGAAGAAAGGAAGGAACTAGTGTCTTGATTGTGCAAATAGTGATTATTTCAAGGACAATTTTGTTATGACTAATACAACCAATTGCATTGGTATCTAAAATTACCAATTATGACCCTCTACCATATTATGATGATTACAAAAAATACCACAGTAACTGGATTTTGGCTTTGAAAATTTTTTCAATGATAAATATCTCTGTGGTCTCCTTTCCACAACCACCACACTTTGTGCTGGGTTGAGTAAATTTTGGTACCATTACTGAACATGTGTGAACATACACTCTCCTGTAGGGTTACTTTAGTCAGCAATGAAACACCACTGGATGAGCTTGTGTGATGATCACATTAACAATAAATGAAGAAGTTGATTAATCACACTTAATAAAATTAAGGGGAGGGGGAAATATTTTCATACCTAGGTTTGTCACCCACCCCCACTCTACAGTCCTGATTTAGCTCCTTGTGACTTCTGGCCTTTCCACAAAATCCCTATTGAAATGCCATGGACAAGATTAAAAGAGATGCAACTGATAGCAATTCTGTAAGAGGATTTTGCAGGCTGTTATGGAAATTGGAAGAGATGCTGTGTGTGCGCGCACGCGCGCGTGCGTGTGTGTGTGTGTAGTTCTAAGGAAAGTATTTTGAAAGGACTAAGGCTTGTATATATATAATTGGCAGGGCTAGTAATAGAGTGCACAGGTTTTTTGATTTTTACATGTATACAAGACCTATTTTCAATAAACGTAATTGACAGAGACAAGTGAAAAAGTCATTCTTTAGGATTTATTTAAAGTTGTGTTGCTTAAATAATGTCTGGGAGATAAGGGGATACTACATTCCTAATCCTGTAAACAAAGCTACATTTGAAGGTCTCAAACATACAAGTTGGTAAGCTCTCCAACTAAAAATAAGTCACATTTATCAGTTCAACATTTTAATGATGTAGGAAACATATTCTGTTAAAGGGTTAATAGAAGTATTAAATCAAAGTGTCAAATCATTTTTTATGAAGGAAGCAAGTACTCCTCAAAATATTCTTCCAACAGCAGCTTAATGTCTATTAAGCTAACTTTGGAAAAATATTTTGAGGAGTACTTGTTTCCTTCATAAAAAAAAAATGAATTGACAGTTTATCAGAAAGTCCAAGCATTGATTTTAGATTTTAATGCAACACCTGTATATGAAAATTATGATTTAAATGTATAATCAAAGTTTTACTAACATTAACACTGGTTTATCAATCCTCTTGCTAACCCAAGTAGAACATTATTTTAACCAAAAAAAAAAAAAAAAAAAATGCTCGTATTATTATTTTTTTTTTTATTTCCAGAACATAGAATTCATAACATTTATGCAGTGATACAAAATTGTTTTCATAATTTTGAGAAGAGTTACAGGATTACAAGTGAACTTTTTTTTTGTATTGTTATTATGACATTTCAGCCCATCTATTCTACAGCCTTCTTCAAGTGTATAATTCCAAAGTTGAAGTAACAATATTATTATTATTATTAATAATAATAATGAGTTCAACTGTCCAGAGTAATGTAAGTCACATAGGTTGCATCAGATATTTGAGAATATACTTCTAAGTGGATGGAGGGAAGAATTCTGCATTCTCCCACATGTAACACAGGTGTTGTTGACCAAGAAAATTTCCCAAAGATTGGCTTCCTAGGTCTCCTGATTTGAACCCTTGCAACTACAAAGTCTGAGGGTATTATTGAGAGAAGACCAAACAATGCATCCACAATACCAAGTACTTTTTGCAGATGTTTTGGCCAATATAAACAACAACCACCTGAATAAATCATATAGTTGCTTCCAAGACACAATGTAATTTATTGAATAACCTTTTTTCTAAATTGAATGTATACACATTTTTTTTTTTTTGAAAATTTACTGTTTGTTTTAGCTAAATGTCTTTTTTCTATATAAACTGTTGTCTATTAACTGGGGGTTGTCTCCTATATATTTATATATATATATATATATATATATATATATATATATATATATATATATATATATATATATATATATATATATATATATATATATATATATATATATATATATATATATATATATATTATTTATATATGTGTGTGTGTGTGTGTGTGTGTATATATCTCAGATGTTACTTAGGTGGATTTAGAGATTACTCATTTTCGAATTTCGTTTTTGTTTTTCACATCTTAAAAGCATTTAATTTATATTTCTATTCAAGGTTCATAAATTTATTAGATGTGATTAATTTTACTTGGCTTTTCTTTGTAAAAGATTTTTTTTAATATGAACAGCTGCTGTTGCAATTTTACAACAACAAATTAATTAATTTAAACATCACACACATTATTAAAAATGTGCATAATCATTGATACAATTTATCATGTTTTTGGTACCTGCTTGGTTGAAATAAGCAACATATAATACAGTTTTATGTAGATATACCTTTGAATTTATGTATGTAAAATGTGAAAAATACATCTTGTCTCATCTTAGATATGAACAAAAACAATGTGACATGTTTTGTACATTACAAAGCAATAGACACACACAATACCAGATTTTGTTAGGCAAGTCAATATTTTCACAATAAAATGGGTATTAACCAATTGACATGCATAAAATTTCCAAGATATATTTATATAATAAATATAGTATGTAAATTTCAACTGTCTTTATGAGAAATATTTATAACCTCAAGAGAAAACAAGATATTTTAAGTTATTGAGATGGAACACAATATCATAATTTGCAAAACAAATTGAAAACAATGGCAGAACAAGAAAAAAGACTGACTTTAGGAGATTTGAAAAAGCTGATGTTGATAACAACAGAGAGAAAAGATGTAGAATATTAAGTTTAGAATAGAATATTTGTAATCATTAGAATAAAAATGTAGAATATTTGTAATTATTAGCTAAAGACATGATAGCAATCAACAAACTACCATTTATAAACAAACATCACAAAGAGAAATGTATAATTTGGGTGAAGAAAAACATGAAAGCTGATTTCACAACAGTAATTTTCATTGATCAACCATATGGTTGCACAAAAGATTGGTACCTTCATAGAAATAGTTAACCAATACAATTTAGAAGTAAAAGTATAGGTCACTTCAAAATTGATGATGGTTTAAGATAACACTAAGGATTATTGTAAGTTCTTGGATAAGATTTTTTTTAAGTGGTATAGGTCACAAGCCAAAAGCCTTAAGTTAAAGTGCATAGTGATTCAAGACAACTCCTTTGCAAAGGCTTTAAACACACCAAATTAATAGAATGGCCTCCAGACTCTCTAGATATTAATCCAAGAGAAAACTTGTGGTTTGCCATTCTTTTAACGATGAACCACAAGCTTTCAACTGGATTAATACCTGGAGAAGCTGAAGGCTATTCTATTAATTTGGTGATTTTGAAACTATTTTCTGGCATATGTATATAAGAATGTGAAAATGCTGCAAGTAATGTTAACATCAAAACAGTAGTTAAGAGAGAAAGTAATAATTTTCTGAAGAGTTATTGTATCTGTCTATATCTCTGAGATGAGGTATTATGATTACTTGCATTATTTACATTTAGATTGTTCTAGTTTCACATGCCATGCCTCTTCTGGATGCCTCAGTTATTTCTCTTTAACTCAACTCTCCAAATTTTGGTTCACCACTGCTGTGGCCTGGTAATGAACTCATAACTCTTTGGGTCTAGTCATTGGATCTAACCAACATCTTTATCCCAGTGAATAAAGACATGGTATGGAAGTGGCATGGCACATGGAACTAGAACAATCTACCCCAGTGGATGAAATAAAGGGTTCAGTTTGAAATTCCAATCACCTGAAGAAGTCCAAAGCATAAAATGGCTGAAACATTGTGAATATGGAAATGAAGATGAGGATAACAGTCTGAGTAATGTAAATAATACAAGTAGTTATTCCTGCATTCTGCATGGAGACCCATGTTGTCATGGTTACTGAATTATGGAGAAAACTGATACTCATTTGAAGAACAAAATTATTTGCTTTCTTCAAGATATTAGAAGCAAATTACTGTCAGGGGAATTGCCTTTATATAGACAAATCAATGGTCTTTTATCTGATAAGCAATATATTATTTAGATAAATATTATTAAACAATTATTATTACTACTAACTAATTTTATATAACTAGTTCACCCAGTTGTCAAAATATGATGGCATAATTAAACAAATCATTCATTGGCTTCATTATCAGACAGATAAAAAAATGAGTAGGATGTGTGGAGTGGAACAGACCAAGAAAATATTTTGTTTACCATGTTATCAAAAAGATTACAGTAATATTTAATTAATTTTGCCATTTTGGTATTCTTATAAAATATTAAAAACCATATGTTACTCTATATTTTTATGTTCACTACTACCTGAATATCAAAACAAACTAAAATTAGGATAATTGATCATCTGCCTTATCACCATGTTACAAATGAAAACAAATAAATGAAACTAATTGTTTATCCATATATGTAAATATATCTTGAAAAGTTTATTTATCTACTGTACCAATTTAACTATCTCTATGCAGTGAACTCTTATGATAGTATCAAAAAGTTATACAAAATGTATTTTATAAATGTGAGTTATTGTCAGTATATAGTAGTTATATATATCAGATTGAGGAATCAGAGAGCCAAGTTCGAATTCCAGTCGAATCCATTCACTTACATTCACTTAGGTGCTAATATCCTTGGGAAAGGTATGTATCCTCTTCTTCTCCCCCATGCTTGGGTAAATAGCAAGACAGACCAGGTTCTATAGCCTTGGATGGCAACTGGTCTACCGCAGAAAGAAATGGCAACCTACTGTGGGGAAAAAATCTGCTTCATCAGTTATGTATCGAAAGATACATGATTGCCTAAGCATATATCATGCATCGCACATAACTGACTGATCCATATCAACTGTTGATCTTAGTTAAACTATTTTGAAAAAAGTGCTTTGAAATTATGAGTAGAATAGTTTCAGTTTTGTAGTTGAAATAAAAAAGTTCTTTTTTTCTTTTTTTTAAACTGTAGTACATGTAACAATGGCAACAATAATTGTAAACAGGTCAAGGAACATTATTATTAAAGCTGGAATAATTCAGACAGAAAGCTCAAGAAACAATTTATCATGATTTTATTATTTTACTGAAGTTACTCAATCAAATGCTGTTTTCTGTGATTTTTTACTAAGTTAGACTTTCATAAATTGCAGGAATAAGAGAAATCTATGAAAATACAGTCTTTATAACAGATTTGGAAATCTATCCCAAAATATTCCTGGTGCAAAATGTAACATTTTTCTTTTTTTAGAGCCTAAACTGCAATATAACAGAGGTATTTTTGGAAGCAGAGGCAAACAACTAAAAAACCTCAGAAAGATCTTCATTTAGTATCAGATCAAATACTTAATAAAAAATGAACAAAAAAATAGATAAAAACTTAAACACAAATTATTCAGTAAATGATCAGGGAAAAAATAAATAAATAAATAAAAAAATAATTGTTAGTATAAGTTTTTTTGGAGGCTAATATTTACTTAGTTTGTTATGAACATACACTCCTGGTCAAAATCTTAAGGGTTAAAAAATATAAAATACTGTTACTTTAATTGAAATATATTTGTGAAACATTTACGTTTAATTAGAAACAAACAGTGAAAAAATATATTTGGTTGGTCATAAAGATAAGACCATGTGTGAAAAAAAAATTACTGGACAAAATTTTTAGAACTAGTTAGTTTGCTCATATCTTCAGACATGTAGACATCTACTTACCTCATTTCCAGCATTAAATTTCCGGTTTTAAAACGGCTAAGGGTAAAATTTTAACAAGGTTTGAATGGAGCAAGATTGTTGAACCTCAAAGACGTGTTTTTTCACAATGATCCATAGCAAATGAAATTGGCTGTAGCAGAATTGTCATTGCTAACTTCATTAAAAATCAAGATCAATATGCTTCTAAAAAAGCAAGTGGATGCCCCAATAAAATCTCACCATCTCTAGACAGATGCATTAGGTAAGAAGTTAAGAGAGATTCAAGCCTAACATCAAATCAGATAAAAGCGAGTACAGATGCTGAATGCAGCTCTCAAACAATTTGACATCATTTAAATAAGAAAGGGTTTAAGAATGTGAATGGCTGTAGAGGCCTTGCCTTCTTCACCATAAAACCTCCCATTTACAATTTGTTTCTGATTGTCAAACTTGGGATGTGGATAAATGGAAGAAAGTGTTGCTTTCAAATGAGAAAAAATTCTACCTTGATGGCTCAGATGGTTTTCAGTGTTACTGGCATGCAAAAGATGTCCCAAAAGAAAATTTTTCAACATTTGGAGGTGGATCAACTGTGGTCTGGGGTTCATTTTCGTAAATGGAACTCTTGAGGTTTTAAAATGTCATTTTTTTGACATGTTAAAAAGGAAAAATAAAGGTCCTCATCTATGTGAGTTTTCTAGAAAAATAATTCTCCAAATTGAAACTCAATCAAGAATGTTTGGAGATGGATGGCAAAGGATGTTTATAAACATGGATTGCAATTTGAATTTATGGATGCTCTTTGTGCTGTAATGCATCCTGGGCAAGATCCCAGAATGGAAGTTAATAATATAAAAGTCAATTTTCAAAGTAATTCACAAAATGGAGGATACACTGAATATTAAATTGTCATTGTGACTTGTTCTGTATTTTCTGTTTTTATTTACAAATACCAAAAAAATACTTTTCAATTTTGTTTAATCAAAAACACTTTGTGATTATTAGAAATATTCAAAATATGATTTATTTTTTCTTAGCTAAACAGGTTGTTGATTTTTTTTTAAACGAAAATAATTTTGAAAATAATTCACTAAGATTGGAAAAAGAGAATTACAAAAAAACGGTCATAAAAAACACGAAGAAATCAATAATAAGAAGAAAGGGAAAAAAAACATGATATCAAAAGAAAATTAAATAAGCATTTTATATAATTTCTTGATGGAAGCCAGATATCGGTCAAAATACCTAGCCTACTTTTGCATGGAAAGACACCTTATCAATTTGGATAAAGAGAAATTTTGGGAACAATGAAACAATCTTAATCAGAGAAAAAAGTGTCTTTTGGGTTGAGGGGATTTGATGACCGGTGGAACGGTATACAGATCCTGACCTGTTAAAAATTAGAACCCCCTGGGAGAATAAAAATGGAGACATTTTCAATGTAGATAATTAAGATTTTTTGACTATCAGGAAAAACAAAGAGGTAAAAAGAGGGACAATTGCTTTTGGCTCACAGAGGGCGCCAAGAAGGCGGAAAAGATCCTTTCTGAAGTCAAGTCTAATTAGCGGCGGGCTGTTTGACAAAGTCCAGGTGAGAGAAAAGCCAAGATGGTCATTTTTTTTTGCGTTTGAAAAAAAAAAGGAAAATTAGATTTTGTTTTTTTTTTTTTAAGAACGATATAAGCCCGCCCGAATTGATTGGAGGAAACGCCAATCAGGATCTCATTAGGAAAACGGTCACGTGACCTGCAGAAAAGAAAAGAAAGAAATGCTGAACCAGAAAATCCCATTTTGAGATAAAAGGTCACGTGGCTGCGAAAAGAAAAAAAAGAAATGCTTTTATCAGAATCTCATTAGTCGAAAGCGGTCACCTGACATAGAGAGACCGAGAGAGATGGATATGCTGTTTGACCAAAAAGCACTATGAGGAAGTAGGGGTGAAAACAATAGCGATAATGGGGAAACAGAAAATAATGCGACTTTTGGAATTATCGAGAAACCCCCAGACGCCGACAGACCCACCCCAGTTTGTTGCGGCGTCAATAAAAGCAGGACCCCAGTCGACAGAAATCAGTTGGAGTTGGAGTTGAGTTGCAGCTGGACCGCGGGCAGGAAAGAGCCTGAACGCGGGCATCATTGGCCGATCTCGCCCCTTTGCGGGCAAAAGAATCCTCAGACAAGAAATCCTTCCAAGCCCAAGTCGAAGACAGAAGAGTTCAGGAGCCCAAGGACGGCCCAAGCGAAAGAGATCACCTCGGACGACAGAGAGTTGTGGGAAGGAAAGAGTTGCGGCAAGAGAAAATTCCAGCCCAAGTCAGAAGACAAGAGAACTTCCAGCCCAAGTCGACGAATTATCCAGAAAACCCTGGCAAGAAAGACAAGAGAACTTCCAGCCCAAGTCCTAAAGTCGACAAGAAACCCAAGAAAAGAAGAAATACAACTCAAGTCGGAGAGAAGAATCAACTGCGAATGATCGATAAAATTAGCCCCAGTGTCGAACCAAACCACACTCCGACATACACAATTCTAAAGAGCAGGCAATTCGAAATCTTTAGGTTGTGTGATAGAAGCTTGGTGCCATAGTCCACAGAGCGGGTCGGGAAATGAGAAATAATTTTGTTTTTATGTAACGGACATTAAGATATAAAAAGGGTTGTTACCCATTTTTTTCATCAGCAATCTTTTTGTCTCGTGAGTTTATTTTCTCTTTTATTTGTGTTTTGCCACCCCGTCGGACTCAACTTGTATCGGCCCCAATCCTGCTGGTCCCGTCTGTCTAAGATCTAAACACAGCGTGGGTAGACAGACCGGAGATCGGTACAGTTGCTTTAGTGACCAGGTATTGGAAGCGAGTCGGGAAAGGCGAGGCTGGTGATCATCTGACCAAGGGGTTGGAGCGGCACGCTTGGACCCAGGAGGAGCGACCAGGAGGAGCGACGTCACCGTTGGCGCCCGTAACCAAAGGATCCGACCCTGGGCCAGGTGTGTAACCGTCACAAGTGGTGCCGTGACCAAAGGATCAACCCTGAGACAGCCACGTCACATATGGTGCCGTGGTGACCGAGGGATTTCAACCCTGAGAAGACCACGATCGACCGCCGTTGCTGAAAATTCAGACAGAACTCAGAACGACCCGGGACCAAAGGAAAAGAAAGAACAGAATCATCTGTAAGGTAGGACACCTTGTTTTGTTTCCCAACCTCGATTGTTGCTGTATAGACTGTCTTTCTCTGTAGACATGTCAGATTATGATTCGGATAGAGCAGTGGGGGGTGAAGAAGAAGTAGGGCGAGGGTTGTCAGTGGATCTAAGGAAGCTGTTGGGTGGACCGAGGGTCCCAGTATTTGATGGCAGCGGGAAGGAGTTTAAAAACTGGCTGGCAATCCTCGAGAAGAGCCGAACCATCTACGAGCTCTCGGACCAAGAAACCCTGTATTTGGCATACGATGCCACAAAGGGAAAAAGCGTCTGAGTTCGTGAGGGGGCTCTTGAAAATCAACCCTGTTTATCTTGGGAAGAAGGTAAAAAGACTGCTGACCAAAGAATTCGCCGACGAGGGCACAGCCATAGAGGCCATGAGGGCCCTCCTAAAACTGACACAACTGCGGGATGAAACCCGGGAGAATTAGGGCCCGAGCAGGAAGCTGTCGTCGTTGGCATTCCCTGAAGTGGTCAGGGATAATGCGGTTATGCAGGCTCAACTGGCGGACCTGTATGTAGAGGCGCTGAGCGACGAGCGTGTTCGTCACGACGTATTGAAAGAAGGACCGCTCAGACTGTCGGCAGCAATAGAGCTGGCCAGGGAGAGCCAGGGGTATGGGATAAAGTGAAGAGGTGTGGAAAGAAGCAGATACCAAGTCAGAGGCTGGAAGAAGGGGTAGGCGGAAGATCCCCGTGTGGAATCAGAAGGGTTAAAAGAGGTGGATCAGGCAGAATTATGGGAGGAGGACCCCAATAGAAGGGCATGGTCGACCAGGCATGGCTTTTATAAGCCCACGCCGGGTCGATACGGGCTGGTCTGCTGGACCTGTGGGCACGAGGACCACAGGGCGGCGGAATGTCCGACGAAGTGGGGTTGCCCCAGACTTCGATCAGGACAGATGCACCAGGTGTGGTAAGAAAGGACACCTGGCCAAGTGGTGCGGGCTGAGGAAGGGTGCCCCACCGATATTAACAAAGAAGGCTGAGCCCAAGAGACCGGCCCAGGGGAAAGCCAGCGGGCCACCCCAGAATTAAGAGGGAGGGTGGCCCAGTTAAAAGGAGAGAAATAAAAACTTGGACCAGTGGGTGGGCGAACCGCTTGAATAGAGGACGGGTTCCCCCGAGGATAGACACAAGGCCAACCCAGTTAAAAAGAGAAAGAGCAAAATGTTGGACATGTGGTCGGGCGGGCCACTTTGCGGCAAGCTGTCCAGCAAGAAGGTGCTGGTTTTGCAGGAGGCCAGGACACCTGAAAAGAAACTGTATTCTTAGAAACGGCCATGGGAGACCGGGAGAGGTCCGGCCGGGGTCGCCCAGGTGCAGGGGGCGCAGAACTCCACCTCATAAAAAAAAATGAAGGTGATTTATTACTACCGGCGCCTATGGCTGGGTTAACCCAAAGGTGGGGACCCAGGAAGAAGAAAGCTCAGGTGTTCTCTTCGCTAACGCAAGAGAGAGAACTATCCTGTAGAGCAGAGATAGGTGGTAGAGATGAGGGCTTTGGTGGACACAGGAGCATCTGTGTCATTGATGAGAGAGGAACATACAGGCGGGTGAAACGGAAGAGAAGGTTACGGGAAGCGGACATAGAGATCACGCAAGCAGATGGGGCCCCCCCTGGAGATAAAAGGGATGGTGAGGCTCCCGGTGAGGATTGGGAGGGTGAAAAGCACCCAAAACTTTTACGTAACCCCCGACCTGTGTACAGAGGCAATCTTGGGAGAAGATTGGCTCCAGAGCCAGAAGGGCCCAGATCGAGTTTAATCCTACTGTGTTGGTGGTGAACGGCGAGAGAACGCCATTGGGATGCCCACCAGAGGAAGAGATAACCATAGTGGTGGAGGAAGATGTAAAGTTACCTCCTAGGACCGCAGTGTCGGGAAAGGGTAGGCTAATGTCAGAAAAAAGGTACGGAGAGGACCTCTGCAGTTGGTCCCTGTAGAAGGAAAAGGGCCTAGAAGATAACGAGGTAACCCTGTGCGAAACGGTAGTGGAGGCAGCCGAGTTAGTGCCCATTATGATGGTGAACCAGGCCCAAAAGACTATCAAGGTTAGGAGAGGGGGAGAAGATAGGAGAGCACTTCCCCCACGAACTCTGAATCGGGTGAGATTCGAGGAGGAACGAAGGAAGCTAGTAGAGCAAACAAAAGGAATCTTAGATGAGGATATATTAGCACCGGATCAATTTAGAACCAGAGTGGGGGGTCTGTTAAGGAACAATCGAGATGTGGTAGCCCAGTCAGATAAGGAACTAGGTCAGACCCACACAGTCGAAATGAAAATCGACACCGGAGACCACCCCCTGTGAAATTAAAACCCTACCGAACACCTATACATAAAAAGACCCTTGTAGAAGAGGCAGTAGAGGAAATGTTGGAAGCTGGGATGATCGAAAGATCGATCTCTCCTTGGAGCTTCCCAATAGTAATAGTAGGTAAGAAAGATGGCGGGCCACCGTTTCTGTGTAGATTTTAGAAAGCTGAATTCTATATCGAAGCCGTTGGTGGTGCCATTGCCATTGATAGACGACATTTTGGCATTATTAGGGAAGGCAAAGTACTTCTCTACGTTGGACTTGAGGTCCGGGTATTGGCAGGTAGCCCTGGATGAGGCTGACAAGGAGAAGGCCGCATTCGCGTGTCACCTGGGACTGTTTCAGTTCAGAGTGATGCCATTCGGTTTAGCTAATGCCCCGGGAGTCTTCCAACAGCTAATGTCAATAGTGTTAGGAGGATACGAGCTTTGCCATGGCGTATTTGGACGATATCTTGATATTTTCGGAGACAGTGGAACAACACTTTTTCATTTAAGACAGGTGTTGGGAAGGTTGAGGAAACATGGATTAAAATTGAAATTGTCAAAGTGTCAGTTTCTGAGGGAAGAAACTAAGTATTTAGGCTTCGTCATAAACGGAGACGGTATTAAACCCGACATGGATAAGGTAAAGGTCATAAGGGAAATGCCAGAGCCTAAGACAGTGAGGCAGGTAAGAGGTTTTATAGGAGCTATAGGCTACTACCGGCGCTTCGTCCCGGCATTTTCAAGAATTGCCATACCGCTAGTGGCCCTGACGAAGAAATACGCTAGGTTCAAATGGACAGAGGACTGTCAACGAGCATTTGATTCGCTAAAGGAACAGTTGACAACCGTTCCACTGCTGACGTATCCAGACCTCAGCAAGCCCATGATATTATACACGGATGCCAGTGAGCAGTGTGTAGAGCAGTACTTACCCAGCCGTGTCCTGATAAGGAAGGACCAGTGCCAGGCATACCAGAGGAAGTACCGATATACTTCCTCTCCCATAAGCTCTCAGAGACACAACAGAGGTGGCCAGTAATAGAGAGGGAAGCATATGCTATCATGTATGCTCTCCAAAAAACTGGACTACTATTTAAATGGTGCGGTCTTCACTATAAAGACAGACCACAAGCCTCTGCAGTACCTATTGCAGGCGGAGGGACAAATAATAAGAAAATTCAACAGTGGGCACTTAAGTTAAGTGGCTACCACTGTAAGATAGAGTATTTGGCAGGAAAGGGAAAACACGTGCACAGATTTACTCTCAAGAATACCGAAACAACTGGAAGAAAGATCTGTAAGGGTAGAACAGGGAGTAGATGATAAAGCCTATAGAATAGGAGTAATTAACTCTAATAAGCTAAAAGATCGCCCTATATTAGAATCGGACGAAGAAGGGGACGCCCAGATAATAACCGATCCTTACTGGACAGAAGGAATTGAGAAGGAGCAAGCAGACAGTGAAATAGCTGCTCTGAGAGAGAAGGTGAAGTCAGGAGAGACCACCAAGTATGCCATAATAGAGGAAAGGCTGTATTATCTCTCAGGAAGGGATGAAGAAGTCAAACCCAAGTTGTATGTGCCCAAAAGTTTAAGACCAGAGATATTGGAACAGTGCCACGAAAAGGTTGGGTCACATGGGAATTGATAGGACATGTGATCTCATAGGAAGAAAGTACTATTGGCCCAAACTGTACGGAGAAGTCACTAACTATGTTCGAAGTTGTGTAGTGTGCCAGTCACAGAGCAGAAGGCAGGAAATGGCACCCTTGGAGGAAACAGACGTACCAAACTTCCCTTCGAGAAAGTGAGTATGGATGTATCAGGACCATATGGGGAAACTGCACAAGGAAACAACTATATAGTGAGTTTTGTCGATTGGCTAACAAATTGGCCTGAAGCATTTGCAGTACCAGACAAGAAGGCCAGAACTGTGGCGGGTTGATAATAAGCGAAATCTTCCCTAGGTATGGTGCCCCTGTGCAATTGGTAACAGATAATGGCACGGAGAATGTGAACAGCATCATGAGAGAGGTTTTGACAGGTTTGAATGTAGAGCACATAAAAACATCCCCATATCACCCCCCAGGGAAATGCTAAAGTGGAAAGGTTTCATAGAACCTTGGGAGATGTATTAGCCAAGTTGGTCAGAGAAAACATTGAAATTGGGACTTGTATTTGACGCAGGCTCTGATGGCCGTGAGGTTTACGATAAACAAAACCTCCAGATTTTCTCCTTATTTTTGTTGTTTGGCAGAGACGTGGTCCTGCCTGTAGATAACCTACTGAAGCCCCGGAAGAAGGTATATGGGAGAAGATCATCATCAACTATTGCTGAACAGCAACATAAGATATTCATACAGGCCAGAAGAAGAATAAAGAGGGCCCAGAAGAAAAGAAATGAGAGGGTGAATGCTGAAAGAAAGGTGGTAGAATTGAAGGTTGGAGACCCTGTCTACTATAAAATCCACCAGAGAGAAGGAAAACTGGACCAGAGATGGGAAACCGTACTACCGGATAGTGGAGCAGACAGGCCCAGTATCATATGTAATATGGGTTCAAGTGGCAGGACGAGCGAGGAGGGTTCATGCCAATGATCTGAAGAAGGCTGAAATAGCTAACCTGGAAATGAGCGAGCCGAGGCCTAAGAAGACAAGGAAAAGGAAGGTAACTCTGGTTGAACCGGAAGGAATGGAGACGGAGGAAGACTCGAAGAAGATGAGGAGATAGGTCGACTTGACCAGATAAACGAAGCAGTCCGAGTGACGGAGTTGGAACCCTCAGCGGGGATTAGAGATGTTCAGTCGTCGACTGAATCAGTGCAGAGAAGACCCCGTGAGATCGCCATCACACCCCCCCGAAGAAAAGGAAGAAAAAGACGAAGAGGTCCAATCAAGCAGTCGAAGGCTCTAAAAGAGGCACCCTGAACAGGACGAAGGGGCCCAGCGAGTGGGAGGAGGAGGATCAAATACCCCTTTCCCAGCTTAAGGAAAGGATAAAGAACAGGAGAAGTTTAGACATAGAGTCGAGAGGTATTGAAGACATTCAAGGCGAAGACTCTAAACAGAAAGAAGAATCAGGGATGAAGAAGAGGACAAAAAAACCTCCTGGACGAGAATTAAACACAGAAGGAAGGTTAGAGGTTGAACAGGAATCCCCTCAGAAGATGAGATCAGGGAGGAGAAGAACCCCAAATCTCAGTAGAACAAAAGGGCTGTGCAGAATAGAAGCATTTAGTGTCAACAGATAACGACACTGGCTCATCCAAAATCCTATTGGCTGACTATGGTAGATGTGAGTGGAGGGATGGAGTCATGGGCTGCACCTCACAAGGACGGAAGAAGATCATTGGCATTATTGATTGGCCACCAGTGGTGTCATGAAGTACGACCTTTAGAGTGGGCGCCACGCACACCTGACCAGACCATTCTGTCTGCTAGGGGTTAGTTAGAGGAGGGAAGAGCCGAACTAAGAGAAAAGTTATGAAATGATTGAGTGATGAGTCGAGCGAGACTAAGTGATTGTGAAAGAATAACAACAAGAGAATTTGTTACCTTTCAGGAATGATAGCAAGGTACAAGGTGGAAGCAGACTACATAGCATTAAATTAAGGGAGAACGAAATTTTTTATGTTGCTATCAGCTGAAGAAACTAGAAAGGTGTAGAGATATACCCTGGGGACTTGTACCTCGTTGAGCCCTATCTATAAAACTGGTAACCGCAGACTGTGCATACTAGAATTGTTTGAAGGGAGGGGGGGAAGGAATCAAAAGAATCTGCCAAGTAGAGGTATTAACAAACTCGGCATTACCACAAGCTATCAGTGTTTCAGGCGGGGTGTGGGCAGTAGCCACAGAAACATATCAGCCTGTCTAGGGTATGTGGGGGAGAGTCCACAAGGACATTAAAATAAGGCCACCGTTATCCCTGGTGACGCTACCCATGGGATGTTCGGCGGTTGGGGTGTCCATCTCCTTGCCCCCTATTACCAGATGGAAGAAAGATATGAAGAAAAAAAGATCACTCTGTAGAGATGATTGGTAGAGGCTTAGTCAATTGTACAGAATTATGGGAGCCGATAGTGAAAAGATTCTCTAATGTTACCTTAAATAAGATGCCAGTATTAATGAAGCCAATAGAAAAGATCGATATGGATCACTTAAGAGATAAGTTAAGTGCGTTGGGAGACGAAGGTGTAGCTTGGGAAGACGATGAGCAGATCGCGATAAGTTGGTCAATAGTAATGGGTACATTCCTAGTTGTAGCCATCGGGGGTGTAATAATATGGAAGATTAAGAGTAAGAGAAGATTAGCGAACGACAGTCTAGTGAGCATGCAACAACTCGAGAGGGAGATGCGAGCAGTGTTCATTACTCAGACAGGACTGGCGAAGAAATTGCTGAAAGACCAATGGAGGAGGCTGGCGTGAGACCACCACGTGCGGCGGGAAAACCTCCCACGGCAGAGAGGAAAACATTGACCAAGAAGAACAAACCCTAGTGAACACATCTGCACCTACAAACACACGCACACATTACCTTGCATGTAAAAAAAAAAAGAAAATGAAAAAAAGAAAATGAACATTTCATTGCATGAACAGAAAAAAAGAAAATTGCAAAACAGAACATTTCATTGCATGTAGAACAGAAGAAAATGAAAAGAACATTTCATTGCATGTAGAACAGAAGAAAATGAAAGAACATTTCATTGCATGTAAACAGAAGAAAATGAAAAGAACATTACATTGCCTGTAGAACAAAAAAAATGAAAAGAACATTTCATTGCATGTAGAACAAAAAGAAAATGAAAAGAACATTTCATTGCATGTAGAACAAAAGAAAATGGAAAGAACATTACCCTTGCATGTTAGAAAGTAGAATAGAATTGCATGAGACAAATGCATGGTGCATGTTAAATGATGTAATTGTTTAGGTGTCATTTACGGGTAAATGACAAATCGGTTAGGGAGGATTGTGGCACCTTGCATTATTAGAAATATTCATAGAAATATGATTTAATTTTTTTATTCGGTTTACTAAACAGGTTGTTGATTTTTTTAAAACGGAAAATAATTGAGTTGAAAATAATTCACTAAGATTGTACCTTGGACGATCCTAAGGGAAGAAGAAGGAAGGGGAAAGAGAGAGGTCGAGAAATACAAAAAAAAAAAACGGTCATTAACAAAAAAAACACGAGTCAGAAAGATATCTTAGCTAGCATGTTGACCGAATTTTTTAAAGACAATTGGAAGAATAGAATTAGAAATAATAAGAAGAAAGAAAAGGGAAAAAAGACATGATATCAAAACGGGCCGCTTGATGGAAGCCAGATATCGGTCAAAGCACCTAGCCTACTTTTGCATGGAAAGACACCTTATCAATTTGGATAAAGAGAAATTTTGGGAACAATGAAACAATCTTAATCAGAGAAAAAAGTGTCTTTTGGGTTGAGGGGAGTGACCGGTGGAACGGTATACAGGCTCTGACCTGTTAAAAATTAGAACCCCCACAATAATAAAGTGGAGACATTTTTCAATGTAGATAATTAAGATTTTTGACTATCAGGAAAAACAAAGAGGTAAAAAAAGGGACAATTGCTTTTGGCTCACAGAGGGCGCCAAGAAGGCGGAAAAAGATCCTTTCTGAAGTCAAGTCTAATTAGCGGCGGGCTGTTTGACAAAGTCCAGGTGAGAGAAGGCCAAGATGGTCATTTTTCGTACGTGCGAAAAAAAAAAAGGAAAAATTAGATTTTGTTTTTTAGAACAAGAACGATATAAGCCCGCCCGATTGATTGCAGGAAACGCCCAATCAGGATCTCATTAGCAAAACGGTCACGTGGCTGCAGAAAAGAAAAGAAAGAAATGCTCAACCAGAATCCCATTAGCCGAAAAACGGTCACGTGGCTGCGGAAAAGAAAAGAAAGAAATGCTCGATCAGAATCTCATTAGTCGAAAAAACGGTCACCTGACATACGAGAGACCGAGAGAGATGGATATGCGCCTCCCCACCAAAAGCACTATGAGGAAGTAGGGGTGAAAACAATAGCGATAATGAGAAATCAGAAATAATGCGGCTTTTGGAATTATCGAGAAAACCCTGACGCCGACAGACCCACCCCAGTTTGTTGCGGCGTCAATAAAAAGCAGGACCCCAGTCGACAGAAATCAGTTGGAGTTGGAGTTGGAGTTGCAGCTGGACCGCGGAACGCTGGATTGGGCTGATTACTCTGAACGCGGGAATCGCAGCCAAGATTCCCAAGTCAAGAAAAGAGCCCCTTGCGGGCAAAAGAAGAAATCAGACAAGAAATCCTTCCAGCCCAAGTCGAAGACAGAAGTCGATGAGAAGAGAACTCAGCCCCGGACGGCAGCGAAACCCAAGTCAAGAAGATTCAGCCCCGGACGACAGAGAGTTGCGGAAGAGTTGCGGCAAGAGATCCTTCCAGCCCAAGTCGAAGACAAGAGAACTTCCAGCCTAAGTCCACCTCGAAGCCCAAGAAGAAATTGAACCCAAGTCGAAGACAAGAAATCTTCCAGCCAAAGTCGAAGACAAGAGAACTTCCAGCCTAAGTCGACGAAGAAGAAGAAATACAACTCAAGTCGGAGAGAAGAATCAACTGCGAATGATCGATAGAAATTAGCCCCAGTGTCGAACCAAACCACACTCCGACATACACAATTCTAAAGAGTAGGCAATTCGAAATCTTTAGGTTGTGTGATAGAAGCTTGTGCCATAGTCCACAAAGCGGGTTGGGAAATGAGAACAATTTTGTTTTTATGTAACGGACATTAAGATATAAAAGGTTGTTACCCATTTTTTTCATCAGCAATCTTTTGTCTCGTGAGTTTATTTTCTCTTTTATTTGTGTTTTGCCACCCCGTCGGACTCAACTTGTATCGGCCCCAATCCCTGCTGGTCCCGTCTGTCTAAGATCTAAACACAGCGTGGGTAGACAGACCGGAGATCGGTACAGTTGCTTTAGTGACCAGGTATTGGAAGCGAGTCGGGGAAAGGCGAGGCTGGTGATCATCTGACCAAGGGGTTGGAGGCACGCTTGGACCCAGGAGGAGCGACCAGGAGGAGACGTCACCGGAACCAAAGGATCCGACCCTGGGCCAGGTGTGTAACCGTCACAACTTGTTTGTTGATAAACTACATTTTCTAGTTAAATGTAAATGTTTTTGCAAATATATTTTGATTAAAGTAACAGTATTTTATATTTTTTTAAACCCTTTTGTATCTGGTCTTAAGATTTTCACCAGGAGTGTATATCAAGAAGAAAATGAAAAAAAAGTTTTGTTACCCAATGGAGCCATTGCAACCAACCAATCAGAAAGCTCATCTCTCTCTTTGGCATTATTCAGAGCTTTATTAATATTTCCTTTCCAGATTTCCATGTGAAGGTGGTACTCCATGTTATCATGTTCAAGGTGGAATTGGCCTGTTAACAGAAAACAAAAGACAATATATTCAAGATTTATCTAAAAGAGAACTTTTTTTTTACCAACACATATCTGAAAAAAAAAAAAGGAATTTAATATGGAGAGCTTGAACAAAACATTTAAGAAACTGTTTGCTATCCTAAGTTCTTGTTATTTAACTTATTTGAATTTATATAATGCTCTTTCTTGTTTCAATCACTACATTTTGGTTAATGGATTCTTTAGCTTTCTCCAAGATTATCTGAATATTTCTGATGAAGTTATATTGTTATGCAATGGATAATTTGAACTATTATACACACCTTTGTTGTTTTTATGCCAACATTTTAGCAAATGTATTAACGTCCTTGAGGCATATGAACAGAGCTAGAGAGTACAATGGTCAAAATAACAAAAACAAAGATACTGGTCAAAGTAAATCATCTGGTAGCAATTATATTTATTATTAAGTATACTGATTGTCTTTCTTTTTGCCAAACACTCCAAAGAGATTAAAAAAGTTAAATTTAAAATAAAAGGGTAAATATTGGGAAATTTTTTTTAATATAGAAAGATAAAAGAAATAAAGATGAGATGAAAGGTAAAGGAAATAAAGATGAGCAGAAACTAAATGAATCAATGCTTGTCTTCATTTTATCATCAAATCAAAAAGAAAAATTTGATAAACTTTTCCTTTAGCTTATGTTTTCTTTTTCTTGTCAAGAATTTTAGACACAGTTTACACAGAGATGTTTCTTTTAATGGCCAAAATGTTTTCTGAAGAGACAAGGAAGGAACTTTATATGAAACCAAATGAAAAAAATGTGGTTGAATAAAATTTTATTATCATTGTGCCTTTCATGGACCTTTTTTTTTTTTGTCTCCCCACTATACAAAAGTAGATCATTCCTATAAAAGTTTTCTGAGTGATTGGTGTAAATTATCATTAATTTATATAGAACAAGTTTTTGAATGCTCCAAGTCCTAAAAAATTAACCACAATTTATTTTTACACCTCAGAATACTCAAAAATCTTTCTTATATAAATTAATAGTAATTGTTTCTCCATATGAAGCCATTTTGGAAAGTAAGGGAAACCAGGAGCAATGTAGATCTCTTGTAAGTGAAGATACATGTATTGAACACAAAGTTTAAGTAAATATGACTAGATATACCCAGTTTTGCTCAGATTATCTATATATCTAAAATCAATGCAATCACAAAAGTTCATTATATTTTTTGTATTGATTACTTTAAAAGGTAAAAATTGTCTGAGGAATGCTGATTCTATTAGAATATTTGCTTCCAAGTGAAAGAAAATAATGGTTTTACTTTTAGAAAAATCTACAAAAATAACCAAATATAAAACCAAAAATTAAATTCTGTTTTAACAATTAAAAAGAAAAAGAAAATCTGTGACAAATTATTTTTAATTATTTCTGTACTAATTTAGATAATTATTGGATATGGATACTTTTTAATGAAAACCTTTTTCAATATTTGTTACATCATTTATTCCTGTTTTTATGCTATTCCCAACAGAAAAGCAAAATGAATACAAATATCTCAGCTCAACAACTACATTTTTCATGTTGCTAACTACTTTGCCATTGGCAACTCAGCTGATATTTTTTAAAGAAATCATAAATGCTTAGATAGATGCTTATAATCAGTGCACTTTGGATTTATGCAGTGTCATGTAAAAAAATGTGGCTTGTAATAAGATTTTTGACACTAAATTGACCTGTGGTAACCTTCACCAACCTTGGGGATCAGCACTATTTATCTTATGTAGATTCTTTAGTCAAGTTATGCTTATAGTCTAATGATATTACTACTACTAAGATACCTACAAAGCAAACAATTGCAAATTTTATAGCAATAAATGAATACTAGTTAATTATAAATTAAATGAATAATTTATTAGGATTATTATTAGTCAAGCTGGCATTCATAAAACAAACTCAGAGAACAGGAAATAAAAGCATACATTCTAATTAAAAAAAAAAATAAAGGGATTATTAATGATGCTGATATTTCTAAATGTTGTCCAAACTTAAGTTTCTCTATTTCTTTCAATTTTTACCATGCACAGAATTTCTTTTTTCCTCTTCATGTCAGCAATATGAACAGCTCAAGGACTTCAACAGAAAAATTATATGATCAGTCCAGTCTGAACTATTTTCATGTGAGCATTTTGATATTTTGAATGATGACCTCCTTTTGGTTTTGTAACACGAATCCAAATATAATATTAAAACCAAATAAACAGTCAAAAACCTTAAGTGCTTTCTTTCTGTGAAAATACTAAAATGCAAATGTACCTCACTTGTATTTTTGTTTCAAAAGTCAAATGCTTGGAATAAACATTTAAAAGTATCAAACATTAGGAAAAATAAAAATTAATTTCTATAAACATTTGCAAAAGCTCAGAATCAAAATTCTCATATCTAAGGAACAAATAAAATTGTGTCTGTTGCAAAAATAAATTGCAAAAGATGATTTTGTTTTGTCTTTAAAGTTTTTGTCAGAAAACATTTTTAATAAGCTTGAACCTTAAGAAAAAATTGCTTTGATATTTAGACATTATAAGATTTAGGAACTTAAATGAAATTTTGAAATAAAGCATTGTCACTATCTTAATAATTATTAAAACTAGCATGCTTATCTTTGTTGTTTTGATAAATGCATTTCAGTCAAAGGCAGCCAAGAATCCAATAGCTAAAACATGATAGAAACAAGAAAGATGAGGATAATAGTCCAAATAATTAATGGAACAATTTGTCATCGCATAACTTGAGTGAATAACAGAAAGGCTGAAGAAGACATTAACTGAAACAGGGATGAAAAAAAAAAACAAAGATAAGGATAACAGTCTACAAAATTCAGTCAATAGAAACAGGCCAGAGAAAACATAAGCAGAAATGAAATTATGAGGATATTATCTCAAATAATTCATAGAATATAAATTTTTTCATTTCATTTGTTTTAATGCTAAAGTTGATCAATGAAATTTGTCTTTACATTGAAAGAGTAAAATTTTATTTTTTATCTACTGCACATGAGGTTAGGAATAGCATCTGAAATGAAGAAAAGAAATATTGATGACTCAGGATTTGGATCTCCTTACCTGAAGTTTTCTAATACAAATTTAAAAATTAATGAATTTTTGCAAGAATACAATGTTTTATAGAAGGCAACAAAGTATTTTCTCTCCAAATCTGTCCATTAGATAATTTTAAAATATAAACAATGAAGTTAACTCTTAAAATCATTCTAGGTAATTAATATTCAATTAACAAGTTAAAGTTATAGGTGGTCAATATTTTCATGACAGGAATAATCATTGAGATATCATTCTTCAACAGGAATCAGTGAAATATAAAAATTGTATTAATGGAAAAATAATAATAATAATGGATCATCTTGATATCAGGATGAATATAAAACCCGGCATGACAGAGTGGGCCAATATCTGCACTGGAAAATTTGCAACTTCTACGGGAAGGAAACTGAAAGAAACTGGTATGAACACCATACAGACCCGGTTACGGAGATAGGACCTATTACAATTCTATGGTACTACACAATACACACTGACACAACAATCAAAGCTAACCGCCCAGACATTGTTATTAAAGACCACAAACAAAAAAAGTGCCTGA
The DNA here is from genome assembly GCA_903632075.3 of Acanthosepion pharaonis. Taxonomy (NCBI): domain Eukaryota; kingdom Metazoa; phylum Mollusca; class Cephalopoda; order Sepiida; family Sepiidae; genus Acanthosepion; species Acanthosepion pharaonis. The sequence continues at coordinate 385,426 of CAHIKZ030001540.1, read as the reverse complement.
AAAGGACCCTGAAATTGAAATCTCAAAAATGTGGCACATGGAAACATCAACAATCCCTGTTGTAGTTGGAGCCCTAGGATTGGTTGGAAAAGATTCCAGTAGACTAATTGAAGGTATTCCTGGAAGCCCATGCCTCAATGAAATATAAAAAATTGTTCTCACAAGTACAGCCCACACTTTACAAATGGCTTTATCTATGTAAAATATGTGTGTGTGTGTGTGTATTTTTTTTTTTTTTTTGTCAGTGAAAAGTGTCATGATGCCATTTCTAACCTTAGGTCTCTGGGTGGGACCCGGAAAGGAATGTGTACACGCCAGAAATCAAAGGAAATAAAAACAACAATAATAATAATAATGAAGCAAAAAGAAGCTGAACAGATCAATTAGCATCTTGGAAAGATTTATTTCTAGTAATCAAGTTCAAGAGAAGAAAATTTTTAATCTTTATTTAAAGCCTTATTTCTGCTTCAAGAAATTTTTAGTAATATTCTATGTACAATTAATTTACCATTATAAGTTACTTTGCAGTAGCATTTTGTCAATTCTAGAGAATTCATTTAGAGAAACTAATGATTCGAAGATGCATAATATTTTAATTAAGGTTTGGTTAGTGACTGAAGGAGCTACATATTTTGTGCCAGTGTTTGAATTTGGATAAAAAATAGTAGTATTTCAAATATTAATTTTTAAGGCAAGTGTAAAAAACCATAATGTTTCCTTGCCAATTTGTAGCTATGTTAACTAAATAAATAACTAAAAAAGCAATTTAAATTTCATTTCTGTTGCTGAGGGCAGATGCATTAGCAGAATGAAGAATTCTCAAAATAAATATTCTTTTAAGCATTTCAAGTAGGAAAAGGCAAGAAAAAATAACAAAAAGCATAGTACAGGGAATTTGAATATGTAAATCTGTGTGTGTGTGTAATTTTTGGATGTAAAAATAATAGTGTCTTGAAGAACCAAATGAGCAAAGAAATAATTTTGACAATTTGAATGAATGAGACTTTAAATTATACAAAATGTTCATTTAAAACTCAAAAGCATGTATTCATAAAAATATGCCTTCTTTTCAGAGAAATTAAGGGTGATAAAAGCAATAATTTGGTATTGTTATCAATAGTTTACAAAATTTAAATACAAGTGATATGTCCCAGAAAGGGATATATTTGTCCGAAGTAGCAAAATGGTTGTTGACTACTGTAACTAGGTAGGACAATCTAGCAGGTAATGGACTCGGACTCGTCGTAGTCAATAGGCGTCCCCCTGTACCTCCACATCAGTCTGTATTGATGGCTGACACCAGCCAATCATATTACTGTGAGTGGGAACCCAGATGTATGCATATTCATTACATCACCTCCCCCTGAGCTAAATTTTTCCGTGAAATTTAGCTTCAATATTTTCTCTTTTTAGGATCTGGACTTAGTCAATTGATTTTTTCCTAAGTCTTTTTTGCCTCAATCCCACTTGCAGTGGTGGCGTTTGGCACACTGGTACCTCTGGCCTTGAGGTTGGGGATACCTCCATTGGCGATTGTTGATTTACTGGAACGGGAATTTCAAATGCATCATACAGGACTTCCATTGGAATCTCTTCGGTATTTTCCATGACCTCTGTAGTGTGTCTGAGTCTCAATTGATTCCAATGCCTTTTGCACCAAAATTTTTCCCCTTTTATGTCATATATGACCTGTCCAATTCTTTTGGTTATCATTCCTTCTTCCCAATATATTTTTCCAGCCCTAAAGTTCTTGAAAAAAACTGTCACCTGGCTTATATGCTTTCGTCATCTGGTTTTCTTTTTTAGCAGTTTTCTTCACCGGACTAGGCAACAGCCTGTCAAACTCGGAGCGTATTTTTCTCACAAACATTAACTCTGCTGGCGATAACCCTGATGTTGTATTCGGGTTTGGCGTCATTCTATATACTGTCAAAAACGGCCCAGAATACTTCTTTCGTTGTGTCCACACCTTGGTTTTTCTTTAACACCAATTAAAGGTGTCCACAAAAAATTTCCATAAAAAATTCGATCTTGAATGATATACTGGCATTGTCACGTGATCAATGGACAATGATCTACAGAATTCCTTTTTATTCTCTTCCGTAAAACTATGTCAGAGTTGTCACTAACTAAAGTTTTAGGAAGTCCAAAGTGACTAAAATTTCATTAAATCGTTTATTGTATTTGTTATAGTCGGATGCCTACACTTAACAATTTCTGGCCACTAGTGAAACTGTCCACAATGATCAGGTAATAAGATCCATTTATGGGCCCTTTATAGTTTATATGCAAAATTGAGTTCATGGAACATCTGTCTTTGGCCATGGTTGAATCTTTACTGGTGGATCCCTTGCTGCCAGTTTTTGCACTGTTTCACCAAATTTTCTGTCTTGGTTCATCCTTGAATAATAAGTATAGCCTCTCATTAGAGATTTCATTCTCAAAATCCCTGGATGGCCAGTGTGAAATTCTTTCAGAATTTTCTTTTGCAGAGTAACCGGCATTACAACTCCATCTGCGTTATAATACCTTTAGAGATTGAAAAAATTATATTAATTCCTTAATTAGTTTTTTCGTTCAACCAGACTTGCTTTTTCATTTTTTTAATGAAATCATCGTTCACCGCTGCTTTTTTCACATCTTCTAGCATAACTGGTAGTTCTCTAATAATGTTGCATAACAGACCCAACAATTCACTTTCATCTCTTAACACCGCTATTACTGTTTCTTCCAGTGGTTCCGTATATCTAGGTATCAATCTTGATAACCCATCGGCGTAACCTAGCTTCTTTGAAGGCATATATTCTATTTTGAAATTATAATTCAATAGAATTACACCCCAACGCTGTAGTCGACTTGCCATGTGAGTTGGTATACCTTTTTTGAACCAAATATTGTTAACAGTGGTTTGTGGTCTGTTTGCAGAATAAATTCTCTTCCGTATAGAAACCTGTGAAATTTTTTTACAGCACAGATTATTGCTAAACTCTCTTTTCCAATTTGACTGTAATCTAATTCCACGGGCAGTAACATTCTCGAGGCATGTGCTATTGGCTTTGTAGATCCATCCTCGAATTTATGAACATTCTTCACTGACTTTAATCTGAAGGTAAGCCTCCGACAAGTCTACCTCCATTTAATTTAGTGAATATATCCTCTGGAGACGGTAGAGGGTACGCATAGTCTTTCACACAATCAGTTAATCCTGTTGAAAAGTCAGCACACATTCTGATTTTTCGGTTTTTCTTTTTTATATATATATGGTTGGAGACACCCAATCTGATTAATCGACATTTGAAATTACACCAATTTTCTCCAACCTTTCTAGTGCTGAAAATGGTACTTTTCTCTTTGGTTTAAAGATTGGTTTAACATTTTCTTTCAATTCGTAGTTGACTTCTGTTTTTGTGCACAGACCTAGTCCTTCTGAAAAGATGCAAGGGAATTCGCCTTTCAAATCTGTAATAAATTTTTCTGTTTGCTTCGTCTTATAGTTCTCTATGATATTAACTTTGTTACGGAAAGAATTTACCGGTAATTCCCATAAATTAAACAATATGATCCAGTCTAAACCAAAGAGGTTTACTAAATCAGGGAGCACATACATTTTCAATTTGTGAATTTTTACCTTGAACAAGATGTTACATTTTAATTCACCTCTAAACTTAAGTCTTTTTCCTGACACTCCCCTGGCAATTTTGTCTGTGTTAGTCAATGATGGGTAACCGATTTTTTTCCATGTTTGCTTGTTTATTACCAAGATATCACTTCCTGAATCGAGTAATAATTTATTTTTACATTGAGGTATTTTCTTCTTTGACCCTCCTCAATTTCGTTTTTAGACAAAACTATGTTCACCTTTGTTTGAGACTTTGCTTTTACTTTTCTGTTTTGCCAGACAATGGGAACTTCTATGGCCTACATGCCCACAATTAAAACATATTATTATCCCTAATGAAACAATCCTTCTTTATATGCTGTCCTCCACATGAACTTCATATAATTTTTCTTTCTTTATTTTGTATCCACTTCTGTTGTCTTACAGTTTGTACTTTAATTAAATGCTCTTCACCTCAATCCGAGTATTATCTTTTTTTATGTTTATAAATTGCTGACATTCTACAGTTGTTTTTTGTAGCATAATCTTCGGATCCTGTTCCATGCCATGATAGTGAGGATTCTTGATCTAATTTCTTTGTCCTTCGGTGTCGTTAGACCCTGCACAAAAATTAGACACTTGAATATATCGCTTTGTCTGACAATTCCTTTAATTTAAAACGCCTTCTGTCCTATAACCATACCTACATACATGACAAAATCATCGCTATCTTGTTTTAATATATTTAGACACTTGTATCGTATGAAACAGACTATCTCTTATCACAAATTTTCGACAAAATTTCTACTGTTTAAATGAATGTAATTTCTTCTGGCTTCTTTGGGAGGATTAAATTCATCCTTTTGTATTTTCTTCTGTTCCCAACTTCTGCAACAATAGAGTGATTTTTTCCTCGTCAGACCATTGTTTGCATCTTTTTGTAAATATTGTTTCAAACCTACGAAAATAAGCCGTAAACGTTGAACCACCGTCAGGGTTGTATTTAAATTCAGAGAGTGAATTTGAAATTCCTTCAGCAGAAAAAAATCTAGAACTCGTTTTTTTTTGTTGTCTTAGATAACACGTCTTCAAAAGTGATTTATTGTCTTTTGCCTGTTGTTTGAATAACTTTTCAAACCTTTCTTGTTGCTGAATAAATTGTTGTTGGAATTGTCGCTGTAAAGTGACTTGTAGCACTTTAGTTAATTCTGCAATTTGTTCCATTCTGTCAACATATCCACAAAATAAAAATTTGCTCCAATTTATTGTAGACAATAAAATTTTCTAAGTCCAAACAAGAGGCGGGGGGCAATTTCTTACTTTCAGTAAATTAAAAATGAAAAATTCCTTTTCTAACGGCCTCAAAAATAAGCATTAAAACAAAAATGAGGGAAAAATTACTTTCTGTAAGCGTCAAACAAATCTTTTTAACATTCTTCATTAGTAAGTGTTGTCAACTGTATATATTTTTTTTCTTTTGTTTTAACTTGTAAGGTCGTTTCGAATCTTGTTGGCAACTGATATGTCCCGGAAAGGGATATATTTGTTTGAAGTAGCAAAGTGGTTACTGATTACTGTAACTGGGTAGGACAATCTAGCAGGTAATGGACTCGTCCTCATCGTAGTGTTAGGCAATAGGTGAAGACAATAGGCATAGTCAATAGGTGTCCCCTTGTACCTCCACATCAGTCTGTATTTATGACTGACACCAGCCAATCATATTACTGTGAGGGGGAACCCAGGTGTATGCATATTCATTACATCAACAAGATATTATCTTTTCAAATTCCCTGAACTTTTAGGTAGTATCTCATATACACATGCATAGTCAAAAGAATGCTTAATCTAATCACAAAACTATAGAATCCTAAAGTTTATAGAAAAAAAAACTGTCAAACCACAAATTAAGAATAAAGTCAGAAACTTATTTTACAGAACTTTATCTGTTAACATATTTAAAAATTCTATGTGAAGATGGTAAATATTACCCCCCCCCCCACAGGAATCTGATTTGATATAATTTTTAGTCAGGAATGAGAGCAAAGTTTCATCACTAAGCAATCTTTATCAAGTGGCTCAAAGTTTTAACTGTTGACCAGATTAACATTTACCATTTGATCAAGCTTAATCCTTATTTAAGTTGATTATTTAATTAAGCTTAAAGTGGTTAAAATCTGCAGATTTTCTGAAGCTCTCACTGTAAATTAGAAAGACAGAAGTGCATAAGCAACACTCATCCCCTCCACACAAACTGTGATGAAGGGAATTCTTATCAGAGACAAGGTAGTGCAAACATTAGACATTAATTCTTTCAGACCAATGTCCTTGTTGTGCTTTTATTCAGTGTTTTGGTAGCTATAGCCTTTGACCTTTACTTTGTAGAAAAAAGACAAAAAATCTAATCCAACATCATTTCAAATAACAACCAAAAAATAAAGAATAAAAACAATTAGAAATATTCCACTGAAAGCTGCCATCAATGTTTAACCACCTGACAACATTCTTGTATAGATTTAAATCTAATTTCATTTAGCAAAGCAGTAGTAAATTCCAGAAATGCCAAGGACAATTAAAAAAGAAAAAGGCCAAAATGTGATGAAAATAATAAAACCAAGCAAACCTCTCAAAAAAAAAAAAAAAAAATAATAATCAATGTACAACAGTAGTTACATTTTATATAAATTTAAATTTATCTGAAGAAAAACATTACACACAATTTTGGCAAGTTCTTTTAAAGGTTCCACTCAAAATCAAACAACTTGGGGGAAAGACTCACCAAAAGGCTTAACAACCATTTCTTGTCTGTTCTATTTAATGAAACATTTTATTTTATAGACATGCAAAATGAGGGCATTTCTTTTTGTTTGATACAGATTTAAGAAAAGAAATGCATGCTGGAATTTAAATATAGTTTAACCTTATAATACAAAAATATATCTTTGTACTTGGATACTTACTAAGCTTAAATTAATATAATACAAGATCACTATTTTATGAGAATCAGTAGCAATAAGTTGCAGGACTCTACTTTTTTTTTTAATCATTCATTAAAATTAACTAAAATTTAACTAATCAATTTTTCAAGTTTGTTGTCGGATATAGGTTTCCAAAAGGTCTGTGAAATATAAGGAGTGATGGCCTTCTCATGGGATGTTTACAGCGCGGTTCCTAGTTTGAAATCAGAATTGCCAACCAAGGTTAAAGAGCCCAGTCTGCTCTACTATTTATCTATAATTGAATGAAGAAATGGATTCATTGACAATAGAAGCTATGAAGCCATCTCTAATTTTTAAAAGTAACATTATGTTCCTGTATCATAAATCAATGAAATTTTGTTCAAAATTAATGAAAATGGCCTTAATTTATTTTAGTTGTTGAAATTCAGTTTTTACCATATATATGATATGGGTAGAAAGTCAAAATATTTCAGTAGCTTTATTTTTCAATTTGCTAATGATGTAATTGTATAGTGCTTATGTATTTTTTAATGCATTTAACAGTTTATAGCTATAGAATAACCTTAAAAATAAATAAAACAATTTCCAGAAGGCTCCAGAAAGTCATAGTACTACTATACTTGTATATGATTTTATAAATTTCATGTTGGGGTGGCATTTTCAAAAAAAAAAAAAAATCACCCATCATCATTATTATAAAAATAAAAATTTCATTGAATTATGATACAGGAAATCAATTAATTTACATAAACTAAAAAAGTCACAGCCCTAATCCACATATATAAAATAGCATATACAACACCATTTATCCACATATTTAAAACATTATATATATATATATATATATATATATAAAACTGAATGGGTAAATATAGGTAGGTCTACAAGTACATATAAATACTCTATAGTGTAGGAAAAACAGTGCTCTATGTTAAGTAACAGAGCTATTTTATACATAGATATATATATATATATACACACACACACACACACAATATCTTAAATTAATCGCACAACTCCAAGTTTCATGTGTGTGTGTGTGTGTGTGTGTGTCTGTGTAGGTCAAGGGAGATAACACTAATACAGCAAAAGATACAGACAAAAATCACTTAGCATAATAGATTCCTGATTAATTTCTTCCATCTTAATTTCAGTTCCTTTTTATCACATCTCAGACAATCATTCTACAGCTGTTAAATGGTTAGGAAGCTCTCATCAATACTGGGAAGAGTGAAAACAGCTAAAAGACTTGAAAAACCTATTTTCTTGAAAAATTGTTTGAAGAGAAAGATTTTATAAATTTCAACTGACACTGACAGTTTAGTTAATGAATGCCAAATGTTTCCTTATAAGTTTATCCACTATTTCATCTGTCGGCTCTTTTCTCTCCTTTTGCTTGTATGTTCTCATTTTTCTTCCTTTATCCTTTCCAACCTTTGTTGCCTGTATATGTTACAACCACTATACAAACAGATTAGTTTCATATGTCTTTGAGAAAGAAAACTATCTTAAAACATTTGATTTTGTTGATGTTTGAAGTAATTGAAGATTTCCCACCAGTATTGATGGCGAAGTCCAGGTAAAAACTAGGACTTTGAAGGTAGTCGAACACTCATCAGAAAACTGTAAAAACACTATATAAGATTTAAGAAACAGCAGATATTTTTATATATAGGTTTCAATATTAAAATAATATTAAAAATTGAGCATTAATAATATATAAAAAGATTACTTAACTCTAAATATCATTTTTTTGTTGTTTTCCCTGACTTAGAAGTTTCTTGGTAATGACGATTCTTCAAGTGGTTCTATTTTTAAATGATATTTCCAATTTTTTCAATTTATTTTGTGTCTTTTTCAATCAGTTTTGTACACTTGTGCAGTCATGAATTTAATGTTCTTTTACATGCGTACATTCATGAATTTTTGCTTTTGTCATAGATTATTCTTCCAGTTGTAAATTCTTCAAAATTAAATTTAACTTTAATTTTTTTATATGATTTATATTGAAGTTGTTATGTTATTAATTAAATTGTAATATTTAATTTGCATTAATTAAATTATAATATTCTATTTGATTTATTATGTTATATTATTATTAAAGTAATAAAGTAAATATTTGTTAATATGGTGGCATTGACCCATTATCTCATTCTTCTTATTTAATAATTTAATTTGATTATTAAAAGTTAATATTAATAATTTTTCTTCTAAACAGCCTACACAGGATAATATAAACCATGGAAAAAAAAAATTTAAATTAAATTTAATTTAATAACAAGCTTAATTCTTCATGGCATGCTATAGACTAAATTCTTTAGTAAGTCAACGTCCTTTGCCAGATTTTTCCAGCATTTTTTTAATTCACAAAAAAGCTCATCTTCTGTGTAAACTATCCCTATTACAAGCACACTTGTCCATTATCATCTAAAGGTTTTTAATTGGGTTAAGGTCAGGACTCTCACTAGGCCACTGGAGGAGATGAAATTTACCCTCGTCACGCTTCCTCTCTAGATAACGTTTATTCTTTAAGGCAGTATGCTTACAATCACTATTGTGTTAGAACATGAAGTATTGACCTTGGGCAAAAAGTTTTTTTAGCAAAACACCACATTTGATTAACAAGAATGTTGTGGCATTGATGCTGGTCTATGATTCCCATGATTTTGTACAAATTCCCAACTCCTGATGCTGAGAATGTACCCCAAACGTTGATTTATTTTGTTGCATTTAACAGTACCCTTTGGTAGTCACTGGAGTATTCATTTCACTGGGTGCACACCAAATACATATTCATCCTTCATATCTAATAGTAAAGGGGCTCTCGTCCCAATCAGATTTAGTCCAGTGTAAATAAGCTTTGCACTAAGCTAACCGTGCCTGTCAATTTTTTCCAGATATGAAAGGTTTCTTTTTTCGTTTTTTTTATGTATTTGGAAACTATGCCTTTTGCTTTAAGCAAGACCCAGATATTCTGGTTTCTGGTAATGGTTGACACAATTGACACAATTTTCAACTTTCTGTCAGCAAAATGGTATTAAACACATCTGATCAAGACCATTCTATCCACAAATGTCCAGATGAAGTATTTTACGGACATATTTAAGACAGGCATTTTAAAACTCAAAGAGGAGGCAACTACCCATAAAATCATTGAAACATTTCTCTTGTTACAAAGCAAAAACAAACTTGAATGTCCTGAATAATAGATATCTTGAAGAAGCCTACCACGGACATCATCACTTAAGTAATAGAAACACAGTTTCTCATCAATGTGTGCTCATTAAAAACTATTGTAATGGTAATGAAAAGTGAACACAAGGTCACATTGAGTGCTGATGCAGAGATGTCACTTATGATGTGGATGTACAATCCTCCATTTGGGCGAAACATACAAACTACAACCTTCACTCCCCTTCTCATGATCCAGTCCTTTCACTTGATATTTTGTTAGATACCTTAGAACTTTCTTAGAATACTCAATCTTCTAAACAGAGTGTCAAAATAAATGCTCAAAAAAATTGTATCTCTAGAAAGACAGATGGCATTTAGAAGCAGGTCAAACCATTGCAGGTAGATTTGTACCAAACAGTTGTATGAAAGCAGACTTCAAGTGTTAGGAGGACTACCTCCAAAGAACATGTTTAGGTGTTAACTAAGTAGTGGCTTTAGAAGGTTCTGTATCTGTGTACCCCACTGCTTCTTGCAGGTGGAACAGATCATCTCTTGTATATACAGGTTAGTAGCAACAACAAGAACAGGAAACAAGCAACAGATCATGATGCCATATTTAAAACCCAACCAAGAAATGAATAATACAATATGGACCATATTTGATTAAAGGCCATGGATAAGTAATATTTCTTTTAAAATTTTTTTTATTCATTCCTATTTACATATAAGTGACTGTCAGTCAATGGAACAAAAGATTTGAAGTATTCCTTGTTTGTAACTTTTAATCAAATTTGTATTATTGAAGTAATGCTGTCTATATATGCATGTACTCACAATGATTGCTTATGTGCAAAAACACACATGCATATAACTGAGTGATAATATATTAATATATAACACTTTTTATATATGTCCATATCTTGATATAATTCAAATAAAATAAATTTCATTATTCAACTGTTCTATCTTGTTTTTATTAAAAGACGTTGTGCGAGAATGAATACTTTATGTGAAAGGCTTTAAAGAATTATAAAAAGTCACAAGAGTTTTTATAATAGTGTCAAATCTGAAGTATCAAACAAATATCTCAAACAGAATTTATATCCTGCCAATAAAGGAGAAATTTTAACATGTAGAATAAGTTTAAAGAACACTTTTTTCCAACATAGTGAATATTCTAAGCCAGGGAAACTAAGAAAATACAAAGATAAAATACACGGTGAATAAAAAAAAAAAAAAAAAATCAGTACAAAGTTTGTGGTGCTTAAAGAGTAGTTTAGTGGAATATAATTGTTAATTCCATAGCATAAAAGCTAATTTGAACTCAAATATTGTTTCTCTGATACATACTTGTCTTTTTGCTATCTTGGGTATGATTGGGTCATTAAAAAAAAAAAAAAAAAGTTTATTTTTTAACTATGGAAAGAAAATTTAATTGTTAGCTTTGTGAATAGTAAATTCAATCAGAGGCAATGGTGTGTAGAGGAGGTTTCAAATTTAATCACAATAACAGCAAATTTTACTGGAAGGTGACAACAACTGAGGTTAGTTGTCATCTTCCATTTTCTGTCATAAATCATTTCTTCCACAGACTTTAGTCTGGCAGTGCCACATGGAAGGAGAAACCAAGTGAAGAGGGTTCTGCTATTCCTGCCTTGAAGATCAACATTCAAAATATTTGCTTTCACCTGAGATTCAACTAACACCAGCGAGAGAGATGCCACAATTACAACCTCCAGCCTGTGCAAAAGTTCCCAGCATTTTTTTTTAAAAAATAGACAAAACATTTGTCAATATCTTCACTACTTAATATTTTTTATTGATAGCTTTTTTTAAAAAAAAAAAAAAAATCTTGCCAGTGTTATTGATAAATAATGAAATTTATACTTTGCTAATTAGATTGTTTTGGTCAAACTGCATTCAGAGAATTTCTTCTGACCAACTGAAATTAATGAAACTATTAATTCTTCTCAATCAAAAATATTTTTAGATTTTCTTCTATAATTTTACAAAAGTAGATTTGTCAAATTTAAAATCAAACAAAAATGTTTTTAGGGAATTGATTCTGAGTGGATAAAACAAGTGTATATTTATTTCTACATTTTCAGGCAACTGCTATGGTTCAAGAAGCTATACCAATTCGAAGCAACATTTGATTTGCATAACTTATGCCCTTGTAAATTATTTCAACAAGAAAAAAAAGACAAGTTTGTTTATTTAATGTCTTATAAAAATATTAGCCATCAATGAGTCAATGTTGCCAAACAAAACCAACAAACACACAAACCCATTACCAAACTTCCTCTCAAAATGGGACAATGGTAATGGATTATAGATAAAAACCTCGATTTTTTTTTCAGAAACCTGTAATTAATATCAGTTTTCTAATTGAATTTTTGTAATAAGAGATTTTATGGTGGACATTCATGGGTTACGTGGCATTTTACATAAGAACTGATAACAAAGTCACTGTGTGTGTGGGGGGGGGGCAAGCAAAAAGGTGGTTAAAAAAGTAAAACAAAAAAAGTCAAATAAAGGAAATTGTAATGAAAGAACAATCTGAGCAAGGGTGATGAGAATACCCAAAGAAGGGAGTGCTTTTACTGATTATTTTATATATTTCATCAAATTACTACTACTCTAAAAAAATGTATTGATTTCCTTATGCTGATTACGGAACACAGCTAAAATGACACATTCTCTAACTAGAATTTTGTTAGAATATTTTAATGGTTTGGAGATTTAATAGTGTAGCATTAATGTTTGAGTGTAATTATCTTTAATCATTAGCTAAATCTTTCATCAAATTATCCTTTTAGATATATTTTGTTATTTTGTTTTGTATTTGTTATTTCGTTTTACTTAATTTTGGAAAGTTCCAATTCTTCATCATAATAATTTATCAAGGGAGAAAATTCCAGTTATATTAAATGCTAATGAGAGAATACTTTCCCTTGTTTAATTGCATCAATTTTTGTATGTTATGCAAAAACATCACTTGCAACAAGTTTTGTTAGTACAGTAGTGATAAAAATGCTCTTAGAGAATAAATGGTTAGCCACTTGTTTCTGAGCACAGCCGTCTAAGGCAACTAGTCAATCCCTGTTGAAGAGAGTAATGTTTTTCATAGCATTATGGTTTAGCAAGCTCAGTCATATGTTTGATCCTTGTGTAAATTCAGGCTGAGTGTATTTTCCAAAAGTCTACATATTATCTTAGAAATATTGCCTCAAAGTCGTGATGAATGATTAAGAATTTAGATATTTTAATTCATTACATAAATTGCCAAAAACTGAACAAGAAATTAATTTGAAATATAAAAATAAATGTAAAAACAAAGATGATTATTTGATCTGCAAGTAATTTAAAGAAAAGTTTAGTTAAGAGAATAAGTTCTTTTTAATGTGAAAGGTTTCATAAAATTATTTTGATTTTTAATGAAAACATAAATCAAGAAAATATTACAACCACACATAGTATTAGTCTACATAAAAACAATGATAAACACGGAGTGAAGTGAATGAAAAATAGAGAATGAGTTTATGGGTTAGACTTAATCTTTTGTCCACCATAGAAACTCTGGTACCTCAGTAAGTAGCACAGGTGCCATGCATAAGTAAACTTCCTGAGGTAAAAGGGATGCTAGTTGCATCTGGGGTTTATTCTTTGGGTTCTTTAGGCTGTTTACCATAATTGTGAAAAACGGTAGATAAAATTAAGATGAAATAAATACTAGTAAAAAAAATTATTAATGCTTGACAGATCTAATCTTGAATTTTTGTATTTATACAGAAACTCTAGAAATGTTTTAAGTTAAAAAGAATGTAATGTTTCATTAACTTTGATTTCTAGGAGTCAAAAAAGAAAAATGTCATTGGCACAAGCCAAAACAAACCTTTTTGTTCCTCTAATTAACATTGTATAAATTTCATTAGTTATCAATAACAATTAGTCTTAAGAGTTAAAAACAAAAACATAATATAACTAAATGTATCAATTAAAAACATAAATAATGCCATTATCAACAACTAAATGTCTAATTGCACGTCAAGAAATATAATATAATCGCCTGTTGTAACCTAAGTTCAAGGTGTGTGGTAGGGGGGATACAAAAATTTTTTTTTAGTGATATTAATAGAACACTAGTTTATTTGGAGGTCATGAGATTTTGTTACTCCCAAATTAAAATTACAGCTGATTAAATCAACCAAAATTTTCTCTTTATTAATCACTCATTTATAATGATATGAACAACAAATGTTGGTAATGATTTGACAAAAGGCTGCAGAAAAATTGTTTTTACAACATTTTTTTATATAAACTTATCACAAACTTCACAAATATTATTCAATAAATTAACCAGAGGAGCACTCTCAACAGTTTTTAATACTTTGGTTAGTGGGCTCTCTAACCTTCCTCAAATCACATCCACTAATCTTCATATATTTTTTTAATTCCTAATCTTGATTTATTTCATGCCAAGAAGAGTTGTATGGCATGCACTTCGGAAGATGGAAAACGTTGTAGCTGATAGAAGAAGGTACATAAGTCGATACCCGATCAGTATCAGCTGGGTCACCATGGAGAGGGGAGGTATGATGTTGAAAGACCCAAAACCCCTAATTAAATTGTTTTTGATTTTGTTGGCTGCACAGTAAAGTAGGGTCAGTTGGGCACAATCTGTGAGAAAAAGAGCACCATGAAACAATTCACACTACTAGAAATTTGAAAACAGTAATGTTTGACATTCATGCTGGGAGCTCCAATATGAACATTTAAAAGTGTTTGGGCATCAATCTGTGCAGAGGATTTGTAAAGAGTTGGATGAGTCTGATGGTGATTACAAAGGTGTTTTGACTGATCACTAGTGATGGCGATGTTATGCCTCCATTCATCTTCCCACAGGGCCTCAAGCTCAACACAGAGGCCTACATCAAGTGCTTGAGGAGGTAGTGCTGCTCTGAGTCAAGAGGGTGGCTGCTGGAAGGCCCTATCTCTGGCAATAGGACACTGCATCATGTCACACAAGCGGGAGAACCCAGTCATAGCTGTTAAACAATTTCTGCAACCACATCACCCCTATATCTGGCCACCATGACCTAATTCACTCTGCCAACACTAAACATGAACTGAAGTCAAGCAATCACCAACTTAAATAAGGAGACCCTTCAGAAGAGTTGCAGCCAATGGTGATTTTATTGAATAAATTTACTCTTTAGTATTTCAAAAAAGAAAAAAAAAAAAACCATGAAAAGGACAAATAACCACAACATTCTATATGTATACACAATGAAAAGTGCAGATAAAAAAGAAAAATCGAGAATTATAAACAGTCAATTGTTGATAACCCCTGACGAGTGGATGGAGTGATTATTGGAGCTACAAAACTCTGAAGTAGGGATGCTGGAGGTAGCATGAATAAGTTAAGTGACAAACTTTTTATTTGTATTAATTTTAAATAAATATATATATATATCAATTTTCAGGTATATCTTAACTATTTTTAATATTGAGTACTTCATTTAATAGGTCTGTTTGTCTGTTTGCATTGAGAAAATTCACTGGTCAACTGTTCTTTGTTATTTTTTTTTTTGGCAAAATTATATACATGTATGTGTGTGTGTGTGTATATATATATATATATATACACACACACACACACACAGAGGCATGTCAAACATAAACACTCTGTTTTACACGTTTCAATCTCATGAGGCACCAATGCTTTACAGTAACTAATCTCTATTGTTTATTTTCAGATTTGGTCTTACTTTACATTGGAATGCCTAGTGCAAGAGAGTTAATAGAATTGTAAAGTTTTTTCAAGGGACAGAATTGTTGGGCAGACAGAAGGATGACTCACTACAGAATTGAAGAAATATTTCTCTTACTACACTGAATAGGGATCATCAGTTAGTTTAGAAACAAAGGAAAAGAACATGTATCATCATGTTCTAGGCCACCTGGACCCTTAGACAAGTGTCTCTGATCTGCTCAGCAGACTGTAGAGAGCAACCCAAAGAAGAAGGCGGCTTCCAACATAGCAGCAGCAGCAGCTATCAATGTGAGTCAGAGAACAGCTGTGCAGTATCTCCATAGCATTGACTATCAGTGGAGGGGGGCTGATACAAACTTTGCTCACTTCGGTCAACATTAAGGAAAGAAAGAAAGGAATGGGCTAATAACATATCCAAGAAGAGTCTGTACTTTTGGCAAGGTGTACTATTCTTAGATGAATCATCCTTTGCCCAATTTTCTTTCAGTAGGAGATATAAGGGTCTGGAATAAGCCCAGTCAGGAGTTTTTCAAAAACTACCTGCAACTGTCACAGTGGGTTCTTGGTGATGGTTTGGGGGACAATTTGGAGTACTGGTTGCTAAACCTTGGTAGACTGCACTATCAACATTAAATCTGCAAAATATATGTCAGTCCTTCAGGAAGGACTTTTACTATCTTTTCAGTTATTAGATAGCACATATTTCATGCAAGATGGTGTCTCATGCTATGCTGCAAAAGTAGCCCAAGCATGGCTCAAGCAAAATCGAGTTTGAGTTTGACCAGGAGAAAGACAGTAGATATGAACCCAATTGAACATGTCTGGGCTTTATTAGAGAGATCACTATATAAGAAATGGGGAAACTGGCTTCCTGTGATGAATTACTTCAATTTCTACATTCAACTTGGGTAGAAATTCTCCAGTCAAAGATTGCAGAACTTGTCACCTCTATGCCTGACAGATGAAGCTGCTCAAGGATGATAAGGGGGTGTCAACTCACTATTAATTGATGCATTCTTTAAATAAGTAATGTTCCCCTTAAACTTTAGTTTGCTGATTATTCAAGGTTTCTAAATTTGGTAAATGTCTATTTACTTTTGATGTGTGTGTATCAGGAACTCATTAGGGTGTGGGTCACATGGGGATGAAACATGCATTCTTCCACATTTCTTTTATTTAAGAGAAAAGAACTACATGCAATATCCTCCTAAGGAAAGTTAGAAAGCTGAGGAGTCAAAAAAAAAAAAAAAAACCAATGGTGAAGATACTAGTCTAAATAATTCTTAAAATAATGATAATATTTAATCTTAGAATTTCTGCTAGCCAAGATGTTTCCTTTATTAAAAGCACCAAACATTTTCATTCTACCATATGGTGTGTCTTGCTGTGTTATATCTTGTGATGTTCACATATGTTATCAAATCTTTGTATTATGAGTGCCAAATGTGTATGTTGAAACAAAGTTGGTTGTATTGTGAAATTCTTCTGTTTGCTTGACAAGAACAAAAATATCAAAATGATTACTGCTGAGATTTGCAAATTTTATTTTTGTGCTAAGAACACAATCAGTGAAATAAAATTATTGAAAGTTAAAAAATAACAACATGGTTTACATCAGCAGAAATTTAACTAACATTACTTTGGTTTTGCAAACAGGAGAAATTGTCATATTTTTCAAAGTTTAAAGAAAGTTTTTCTTGCTTTCACTCATTCCTTCTTTCAACTCACAGTTTTTAGGGATTATCAATAGTCTTCTCTAGTTATACTAGTGTACCCATGCCTTCAAAATTAATGGCAAAAAGGAATGTATTATAAGTAATATGTATTATATTGTAAGTAATTTTTGTTTAATCTAAGTAAAATTTTGTAATTTAAAACAGTTTGTTGTTAACTTTAATAATTGAACAGTGTACAATCTATAAACAGCTAAGGAAAGATATCCATATTTTATCCTCATAAATGTTACATATTTAAAAGCAATTTTTTTTTTTTTTACTGCAAAATTTCCCCAAACACAATATTTTTTGTGTAAACTTTGGAAGGTCTGAGTAATCCTTTAGTCCGTAGATTCAATTTGTAATTTCAGAGTCTGGGAAAGAAGGGGATTGTTACACACACACAAAATTAGTTAGAATTTAGTTTTTACTATGTCACCGTTGTTTGGGGTGGTCACTTTGTAGTTTATCAGTCCAGCAGCATTTTGCATGTGGATGTGAATGGGGTCTTGACTTCTGTGTGTCTCATGCCAAAATTTTGCACACTGCCACTCAATTGTTACACACACAACATATATTATTCAAATCATATATTCATGATAAAACTAATATACTAAAATCATGCTTTAAGGTAGTGGTTCCATTAGTAACAACTAGCAGTAACTAGTAATAAAATACTTAGTCATAGCAATCCTTAATTTATGTCATGACAGATATTTGTTGAATTATGTTAAGATAAATATTTTTCAAATTATATTCTATTCACAGAGGATGAAAGACAGAAAGAAACTGATTTCATTTTGATAAAAAAAATACTATATATGATAATATATAGTTTTACTGTATGCTATATTATAGGGTAAAAGTGCTCAATAACTGGAGTATAACATGCCTAAATGTAGGAAGTGATAAATGTACTGATATCAACATTGTGGTGTCAGTCTGTTCCTTGGTTGAATGCAATCTTCAGTCCTGAAACAGATTGTCACCACTTGGTGTTGACATCAATGTCCATATATATATATATATATATATATATATTAGTTACAATAAATGACTATTATATAAATGATTAAATGATCTACAAACCTATAATGTAGTTACATCAATAAGTTTGTAGCTTAATGAGGAAAAAAGCACTTATTTTGGATAAGAAATATTCATTTTTCAACAGAGACTCCTTTCTTGTCAATGCACTTCATTCAGTTGTTGGTTTATTCATGGGAACTCCATGGGGAGCAAGTGATGCTGTAGTTTCAAAAACAAGTAAATTTTTATGAGGCTGGATTGTGAGCCTGATATCCAAGGCTAAAGGGGTTCATCTTCCCAGTTAGGGAGAGAATCTATTTGTGGTGTCAACTCTTAGGCCACTCACACCTTTTCCACTCAAAGTAATTAAGTGAGTAATATCAAATATTATACAGTGAAAATTTCTGATCAAAATTCAGTTAATGACTGTGTTAAGCTACAAACCTATTGATCCACTTTTATATATAATTGCATTCTGATACTGAGCAGAAAAATAGTGTTGACTAATAAAATGGCAGTGTGAAACTGTGATACAATTAGAAACAATGGTAAGTTTTTCCCACAGACATAGATAACATCACCACTTGGCTTAGTGATATTACAATAT
This sequence comes from Acanthosepion pharaonis, assembly GCA_903632075.3. NCBI lineage: Eukaryota > Metazoa > Mollusca > Cephalopoda > Sepiida > Sepiidae > Acanthosepion > Acanthosepion pharaonis. The sequence continues at coordinate 366,570 of CAHIKZ030001540.1, read as the reverse complement.
CATGTGTGTGTATATTTTGATAGATATGTGAAGAGATTAGATTAGAGAATAGTACGATAGATCAAGTAACAATGGCAATGGCACAGACAATTTTTTAAATAAAGGCTTTTGTAAACTACAAAGTACAATAGATAAAAGCTACTGTAAATGTTGATCTGTTTGCAATACTATTCTTTAAATGTTTCTAGATAAATATTTAGCCAAAGGTTTCTGTTCAAATACTACCAGATTCAACATTATTAGAAACATGATGAAAAACAAAAGATGAGGATACTAGTCAATACTATTATTCTATCCATATGTATAACTGTTTTGCTTTTCTGCCGAGGATCAGAGTATAGTATCTGCTCAATCTCTGCCCCTTCAAATCTGATTAATGGCTGAGAAAACTTTAAGTGGGAAGGAATTGGGTGCAGGGAAGTAAAGGAGGAGAGAATAATGGTGGTGAAGAGAAGGGAAAAGAACATGTGAAGTAGGAAAGGTAAGAGATAAGAAAACTAAAGAAAAATGAAAAAAATGGGAAAGGGAGACAGAGAGGAAAGAATGAAGGTAAAAAAACTGACAGGTTTGATAGCTGGATATAAAGAGACAATGAGTAAAAGGTTCAAAAAGCATAAAAATTGTGATACATGGAAATTCTTTATTGAGTGATAGATAAAAGAGATGAGGCAGTAGAAAATATTTGTGCATTTCTTCTTTCTTTATTTGCATATGAAACACATTCAATAAAGGATGGAAGGGAAAAGGAAGTGAATGAGAAAATAGAGGCATATATTGCAACAGAGCAATGAGATAATGTTCATCTTAGTTATCAACACTGATAAAATTTCTACATGTCCAATGAATGTAAAATAATTCCAAGACTGATGACAATACATCATCCCAGAACTCTTGACGCACAGGAATGCTACAGAATGTACTTGTGGAAATGTAATGATCAAAACAACAAAAACGAGGATGCTAGTCTAGAGCACTCTTGAAATAAAGCTAATCTAAGATTTTCAGACAGCATTAAAAGCTCTTTTCTGATTGTGGAGTAAAGCATATGCAAATCAATGTTTTCATAATAAAATCAAAATTAACTGAAGTTGGTCAAATTTTCAGTATATACTTATATGATAAATATACCATATGAAATTCAGTTTAGAATATCTGTTATTAGAAATATTTACAGTAACTTCTTTGGTGGTGTGAGAGTTTATTATGCAACTTGAGTGTTCTTTATCACACTGGAAATCAATTTCTTATATACTTATTTCTTAATTTAAGATATATACATACTGTCATGGAAACACATTAGAAATTGCAAAGAAAATTAAACAGACTATAAAAAACCTTGAAAACTCTGACAAGATAAAAGAAAGCTTTAAGAATATCATGAAGGAAAAGGGTTGGATCTGACAAAAAATATTTGAAGGAATTAGTGTTATGAATATAAACATTGGAAAGATTATAATGAATCAATTGCTAAGTTTTCCAGTAGTTCAGTTTGTTCACTTTGTCATGCAAGACAATTATTCTCTCCAGATTCTATTTTACATATTTATAAATCTGCCATACATCCTTGCTTTGACTCTTGTCACATCTGGTCTGGTTCTCTTGCTATATATTAAGAGATTCTTGAGAAAAATTCAAAAATGTACCTGCAATGTTACTCCTCCTGTCTTGGCATCACTGTAATGTAGATTCCCTGTGCTTTTCTAGAACTTCTTTCAAGGTAATTGTTCTGATGAACTTTCTTCTATGGTACCTAGACTTTATGAATTTAACTGTAGTACTAAATTGGCAGCAGGGTCTCACTATTTTGCAGATGAAATGGTGAGAGATGGAACCATAAGTTCTATGCTAATAATTTCTTCTATTACATTTTTCACTTGTGGAACTCTTTTCATTTCTTGCTTCCCTATTTTGCATCAACTTTAATCTTCAAAAATTTAAATGCAATGTCAATCATTATCTTCTGCCTTCTTCAATACTTGTTTTTTATTTTTTTGTCTCTCCCCTTAATAGCATTTTTTGTCATATTCTCTAACAGTAACCCCTTGTGTCTTATTGGCTTTATTACCTTACTTGGAGTGAAATAATTAAAAAAAAAAAACAAAAGAGAAAAAATGCAGAATATGAAGGCCTTTGCCTAAAGACATGAAAGTAATTAAATCCTTACAGTGAGAAAAGTGCAAGCTATGCAAATAATTAAATGGACACAGGTTTCACAACAATAATTTTTAGTGATGAATATATTGAATGGATCCTATGGAAAATAAGCAGACAAAACTTGTCTAAATTATTCAATGAAACTTGCTTATATATATATATATATATATATATATATATATATACACACACACACACACACACACGAATAAAAACAAAAGAAAAACTTATCTTAAGCCAATGCATTTCAGAGACAATAAATATGGTGAGATATAGTAATGTTTTGGACTTGTAGGTAGTAAAATTATAGGACCCTTCAAAATTGATAAATGAAGAGAATTATTGTAAGTTCTTGGAGAAGATGTTTTTTTAAATGCTATAGGTCACAACCCAGAATCTTTATGCTAAAGAGAATAGTCATTCAAGACAATATTCCTTCATATTCTGCAAAGTTAATTATTGACCACCATGCTAGAAAAAAGGCTTCAAACACACCAAATTAACAGAATGGCCTCTATCTTCAGAAAGAAAATAGAATAAAAGTTTGTGGTTCTCCATCATTCAAAGAAATGTATATGAGAATGAAAAATTATTCAATTTAAATTTCTGAGAAGCAATAAAACCTGCTGCAAGTAATGTTAAAGTCAAAACTGTAGAAAAGTTAACAAAATCAATGAAAAGTTTATAGAATGTCAATGAGCTTATATTAGCATGTAAAATAATTTATTCAGATATATAAGGATGTTGTTTGTCTGTATTTTTAAGATGATGTATTTTAACTATTTACACTATTTAGTTTGTTTGGACTATTGTTCTCATCTTTATTAAAGCTGAGGACAACAGTCTGAACAATGTAAATGGTGTATAAGATTTTGTTAATAAAATTTTTCTTGTGGCTTATATTTTTGTGAATTATTGATTTGTTGCATTTAGTTTCTTTGAATAACATGTGATTCTTCCAATCCCCATAAAAGTTATAAATATTTTTTTAATGAAATATAGATATTATAAAGTTAAGAGTAATGATATATTGTACTAATATTGGTTGTTTAATTTACCTATTGTGAAAACATTAAGTTCCATAATAAAATCTGCCAGTGTAATCACTAGATCTGTGGTATTCTTGGTTCTCATTATGTATTGGATATTCTATTTTTAATTCCAAAGCATATTCAATTGCAAGAGAATTCTTTAAATATAGTAGATATAAACTTTTCTTTCTGACAATGCTTCAAAAAATAGCAAGCTGGGTTTGATGAGGCAACTTATCAAAACAACAAAGACCCAAATTTTTGAACTTTTGTGTGTCTCACCTTTTCCCATGATGCACCAACAAAAAAAGATTTTTTTTATACCCTGTGCAAAATGAAGTAGCAATAGCAGTTGTAAAAAAAAAAAAAAAAAAAAAAAAAGAAGGCCTATGTCAATGACAAGTGCAACAGGGAACAACCAGTGTGAAAAATGTAAAGTTAGGAAGAGGATAGAAATCATGTCACTGTCTCTCCACAGAAAAACATCCATATTATGTTACACACTCTATTCTCTAGGACTCTTTTATTCTTCTCCCTGAAAGAAGATTGTCAATGGCTGCAATTGAATGTTACAAAGCTTGGGGAAGTTGGGTGGAAATCATGGAGTAGAAGGTTGTATGTGTGTGTGTGTGTGTGTGTGTGTGTTTGTGTGCATGCGTGGTGGTGGGGGGTTGGGGGGTGATAGGTATGTGCATGAATGAGATGGCAAACACACTTTCCATTTGGGATTCAAGAAAAAATCAGAATTGTTTCAATATTTATAAAGGATTTTAGATTTTTCTATTTTAAGAAAAGCATTTTCCTTTTCTTAATGTTATAAAAAATTTTTTTTTGAAAGGGTTGGGTATTCAGTGATTCTTAGCCTACGCAACTGCAGAGAATTTATGAAAAATTATAAAAAAATTAGTTGTAGTAAATTTTGTATATGACTTTCTCTCTTGTAAGACTAAAAACCTCAGGTAGAACAGGATAATAAACAACTTTTTGTAAGAAGAGAAACATTTTAATTTAGATTTAATGACTTTTTTAATTAGAATTTCATAAAATGATTAAGTTTCCATAGCAAAGAAAACACATTTTAAAAAACTGTTTTATTAAGTATCTTTTGACAGAAATTTAATTATTAGATAAATGAGTCAGATTATTTTTCAGTTGGAAACCATATGAAAAGTTAAAAATCCATATGCTTAACAAATAAAGAAAAATACTAACACTAAAAATAAAAAAAATTAATAACATTCCAAATATTATATATTCTTTAAATTCTTATTAATGAGTTCTACTTACAAATAAACTAGTACTAAGTATAAACAATAGCAATAATTAATTCCAATCTGATAGTACTGAACTTATATTATTATATTTAAGGAATATTTTGCCTGGTTTGAAGTGAATCCTGTTTTAGAATATCAGTTCCTATGTATAAATATTTTAATGATTGAACTTAATTGGCTAAAATTTTAAATATTCAAAATTTTCCATCAAATGTTTACAATTGAAAATGAGTAATGTCTAAAAGTACAAATAAATTAACATATTAAAAGCTGAAATAAATGTTAAAGTTGTGTTGCCAGAGTTTAAAAAAGTTTCTATAATTCTCTCCTTGACATAAAACTCTGTGTTTAGGTAGTGACCTTAATATTGGTAAGCAGACATTTTAAATTTGGTAAATTGCAGAGATTTAAAAATTAGAAAAAAAAAAACAAACAATTGTTTTCTAATGTTTTTGGTAGTAGTTTTAAGGGAATTCTGTGTTTGATCAAATATTGTTTATGCAAATTGATGTTTTTGTTTTTTTTGTTTTTTATCTATGAAATCATTTCAAACTCATTTTGGTCAGAGGAAACAAAGAAATAAAATTTTGTTATTTCAAATTTATGTAAAAATATGGAGGCCAAAATAAATTAAAGCCTAAGTACATTATTTTGCTTATATATATATATTTTTAAGGCAGCTGAAGGTCCTAACACCTCTACTTTAAGACCATGTAAATGGTCATATCTTGAGCTTTGTTAAGTAGTCAGTCATGAAGTATTTGAAGAAAGAAATGCACTATATTTTATAGTTCCGAATTTTCATTTACAATTTTCACTGTGTGCTTTTGTCCACCTAATTTAGTGTAAAGAGTAGCTATTTTGTCTGAGATTTTAAGATGAACTGTTAAAATTCATTTTTGAGCACATTAAAAATTATGTATCTTTGGACAAAATAATATCTAATTATTTATTCAGATAGACTGCAGAAAAAACAATTTTATTTATATTTTATTTTTTCTAACCCATGATCAAACTTGTTTCCTTTCAATTCAAAGAATTATATCAACTTCAACAGAAAATATTGTCATACATAGGTTTATATCGCACATAGCCAAAGTGTAATATAAATGGTGAAAAAGGAAAGATTTCAAACTTTTAAATTTAATAAAAGTTTTTTTTATCAACTTAGATTTGTAATGCAATTTATAAATATTTATCATATTTGACGGCATATGACCTCCTTCTCTCACACATAAATCATTTACATTTAATATTAGAGCAATATAGAGTTTGTTTAGATACAAAGTACTAGTAGCCTATGGCGATAAAATGGGAATGAAAAAGACACTTTTGCTTAGGATCAGGAAGAGTTGAAATTTCTGGGACACATAAGAAAAAGGGTTTGGAGAATTTGACACTCACATGACAAGAATAGCGGAGGTAAACAGTAAGTAACCATGCCTAATGAGTTTGTGTAAATAGATGGCAAAATATGAACATGGAGCGGTAGTAATGGGACAAACAATGCTTTCTGCTGCAAAAGATAGGAAGTTGTGGAGGGCCATGATCGTCCACATCCTGAAAGGACATGGCTCATAAAAAAAAGTCTGTGGATAAATGTTAATGAAGCAGATATTTCAATTTTGCTTACAAAATCTGGAGAATATTTTTTTGAGATAATTTTTAAGTCTCTTATATACCACCAAATATGGTAATACACATCAAATCAAAATCAAATTTATTCCTTCAATGTATTGTTATGGCATAGACATTGCTAAACTTGAATTGTTTTAGTCCATCATTTTGTGATCAAGTTAGAATTTACTGTTTAATTGGTTGATAGGCATCTTTAGTGATTTTAATGGTTGTCTATTACAATCAAAGGGAAACAAAATATTTAAAATCAAGACTTCTTTCATTTTGAGTTTTGAGTTAACTTATTTGGTACTGAACACAATCATTTCTGCATAAAGAACCTGCAGTTTGGTAAGGATTGATTGATGATAAAATCTAAGTGAATGAAAGTGCTGTCAATTTGAAAAATATTCAATGATTTTATAGACTCAAGAAATCAAATTAAAGTTAAAGAAGTTGTTATATAAAACCAATTATTTAGTCTCATTTTTTAAAGATGTATTTGTTAGAAACTTTTTAATGCCTTCCTCTTAATTATGATGAATTTTTGAGTAAGTGATTATAAAAAATTCAAGAGTAAACTGGCCTGCTGGACTTGACTATGATTAACACTTTTGAGACACCTGTAATTAAAACATCATTTATAAATTCTTTACTTCTATTTCTGACTCTATAAAAAAAGGGTTGCAAGTCAGCACATTTTTTTTTAATTTCAGCATATTTTTTTTTTGGTTGTTGAATTTTTGTTTCCAAATTTTTACTGTTGTGCTGAAGTTATCTTGTTTTTTTCATCCCACTCTAGGGCTTTTACAATTTTCAAACTTTTATAAAAAGGATGACCCAAGTGATTACTTGTTCTGTTATTGATAATAAACTGGGAAAAATGAGTTTGCTTTGATGTTTAATAATCTGAGACTATTTTTCTGTAACACTTTTTATAAATACTTTAATTCCCAACATATGCATAATGGGTGTTTATATATGCACACACACACACAGAACTGAACTGACATAATGGTTATAAACACAGAAAGTGGAATCAGCTATTTGAGTTTGAATCCTGGGTGAAGCTATTTGTTCATTTTGCACTAATACCATAGGATAGACATGAACCCACTTCTCCCTGTACTCTGTCCTGCTGCTTGATATTTTAACAAAATGCCTCATCACCTAAATTACATAATAATTGATGGAGAAAAGTGTAGACGGGCAGCAAGCACTCTCCCATAACTACTTTACCTTCACAGGTAGTTGTAAAAAAAAAAAAGAAATTAAAATTATATGCTGATATAATTCCTTTTCTGTTTACAAAATTTTTTAAATGATAATATATATTTATATTTGGGACCTATTTTATCATAGTTTTTTTTTCTTTTTACAACAAGAGAAAGAAAATATTTTCAATGTCTTAATTATTTTTCTCACCCTGTTGAAAAATAGACATCATAATTTTTCATTGTATTTATGTATATATTATATAAAAAAAAAATCTTAAAAATAAGTTTATTTATAAGTCTAAGTAAAAATAAGTTTATTTATAAGTCTAAGTAAAATTATAGCTACATAGATTTTTCTTTATTTTTGAACAGAAGTTTCAAAATATAATGAAGCAAAAATTATTTTTATTTTGCAAGTGGAGAAATGAGATTTGTAAATGGTGTGAATATTCTGTGTTCATCTGTGTGATATTAGAGAATTTGTCATTGAAAGGGTTAATAGATGCTATGGTGGCATGAACTTTTTGGTTACAGTGACCCACCTAGGCAAGAAAAACATGAAATCCAAATTAAAAACTTCACTTCGAGCAGAAGCATTCACTGATTAAAAATGTAGGAATTTTTGGCTCAAAACATCTACATGAGTCATATATTAACTTCTTTAATTAATTTTGACAGTTTTTTTTTATATAAAGGAATTAATAAATGGAGTTTCTGAAGAAAAAGATTATCTGGTTGTTGCTTCAAATAAATTTTCCTTGCCATTAAACCAAAATATACAAAAAGGAAATTGAAGAATGAAAAATATAATGAACTTAGATGTTTATGTGAAATAAAAAAAATTGTAAGTAGAGTTAAGATATCTGGCATATTGAAATTAAAATGGGTTATAAGCGGCTATATAAGTTTGTTTTTCTGATAATCATTAAAATAAAAGATTAAACTGTCCTTTATTTGTTCTTCATGCACAAGATTTTTATTAAGACAATTATAAATTTTAAAATGACAATTTTGGAAATGAAAAACAAAAACTGGAGAATTTTTATTCTTAATATTTTTATTAAAAGTTTTGCAAGTTTGTCTAAATAATTTTTTGTTCTCTTATATCATTAACTTAATGGTGAAAAAACAGCTTTTCTAAAATTGTTTTTACTGCTTTAAAGAACTCTTGCAATCCAGTTTTATTTTCGTTTGTCAGCATTTTTGCTTATTTTTCCAAAAATATTTTTAAGTGAACATGACAAATTTGTAACAACAATTACAGAAAGCAGAAAATATACTGGCTTTTAAAAATAGTGAGAAAAAAAGAAGTCATTGAGAACAATAAACATTTTTCAGAGAAAAGACACTTGGATTTTATCAGCACATAATTCATAAATAAATTTCTGTAATCACTTGTTGAGGGGATATTTACTTTTTGTCAAGTAAGACAATTTTAATTAATATTTCATGTTTTATTTGTAAGGTGATGGACTTTTGCATACTGCCATATGCTTGTATTCTTACACATTTAATTTCTAACACTTTGATATTAGCAAACAAAATATGATTGTTTGCATATTTCTAACCCATTAAAGATAAGTTCAAAAATTGAATTATAAATAATAACTAAATAGTAGAGTTTAATGACATAACCAGAATTTTAATGTTGTACAGCATGAAGAATTTTTTGATGCTCATAAAATCTTAACCCAAAAGAGAAAACAAATTTATTTAAAATATTTCAAACTGAAAATAAATTTTAACAAAAAGTGTATCTTTCAAACTGAATCTATCTAATTATCTTTTAAGTCGGTTATTTTTAGACTAAATAAATAAATAATAATAAAAAAAAAACTGTAGCAAATAAATTCGAAATTTTTAATGGTAAATTGAAGAAATTTGGTACCAATTAGAGAATTTATGTTTGGCAAAGTTAATTTTGTGACAAAGCAATACAAATAAATAAAAAATGGCAGCTCTTCAAATATTATTATTGATATTATTACATTGTTAATATTTTCATCATCGCCAAGTCAAGCAAGAAAGATTTCATAAAAGCCCAACAACCATTTGCATTTAGCGCTATTTATGCACCAAAACTGCAAAGAAAAGCAAAAGTAATTTTTGGTAGACGGTCACAGAAGAAGATCAAATATCTCTGATTACAGACTGAGAAAAAGATTCCAATTTATTACACAATTGGATAGAATTGAAAAAAAAGTATCTTTTTATTTAAAAAGAAAGAAAAAAATTGTTGGTGGGGTACACGTGGTGAAAGACCATAAAAATAATGTGTGTTGTTGAGGTATCCTATATTTAAAAAATAAATCAAATTGTAGTAAGTAACAAAGATCAAGGCAAAGTTGTGAAAATTAAATTTATCGATTGCTACACAATCTTACCAGAAAGCACAAAAACCGATTGATAATGAATGTTGTTAAGTTATTAAATAAGACTACTACATAATTGTCTTTAAATGGCAACAGTGATAAAAAGTGTGATGTAGGTGGGGTGGTGACAGTATCTAATAACATTTTCCACTTCTTAAGAATTGAAGATTAAACAACAATACATGTTTGTTATGATTGTAAGAGTTTAACAATTAAATAGTATAACACGCTTTTATGTTATAAAGAAAAATTAAATTGGAAAGCAGTCATCCTTTAACAAACTCAAAGAGAAGATATAACAACAAAATATTTACTAATATTTAGTTAAAAATACATGCGTTTTTTAAAGTTCAAACCTAAAATATGTTGGTGTCTTGTTTAGTTTTTTAAGTGTTGTGTTAAAAACGAGCAGACGTGACAAGAGGGAATAAAGCCGGTCAATCATGATTAAAGATAAAATAAAACTCAAATCAGTTATTTTAGTTAAATGTAAATGTGTCAATTTGTATTGAAGTGTAATCAATAAGTTCAACTTTAAACCATTTTTATAAAATATAACAGTGCGACTCGCAAATTTACACGTGTTCCTATATGCGTGTATGTTCGCGCGAATAAATAATTTGTTGGCCTCTTCGGCGTGATTGGGACATGATTTTTTTTTTTTTGTTTTCTTTCAATATGGGTAAAAGAAAGGGTGAAAAGAAGAAACTAAAGTGAACGAAAAGCGGGAACAAAATAAAAAAATAAAAAAATTGAAAGAAAACGCAAAATACAACGCACCAAATCATAAGAAATAATACGAGTAATTTACATTAATTCAAAAGGAAAACACTTACAAGAAGAGCTCATGCAGATTTATGATGCTGGAGTGAAATTTCTACCGGTGTGAAAAAAAGGAGAAATATTACAAATAAATCCGTATTATAGCGGTAAGGTTGTTGATGCAACAACAAGAAGAACCTACCGAGCAAGGTGCTCGCTCGCGTCGCATGCTGCTCTCCCTTCCTCCTTCTCCTTCCCTCTACACAAACGTACCCCCCCAATCAACTCCCGCTCTCTATTCACTCTCCTTCTGCTTGCTTCCTCCTACCCTGATCCGCACACAAATTTCTGCGCTCTCTCTATCTCTGATTTCATCTTATCTTTTTTTCTGCGGCCAAGAATCGCTTTGGTGCAGCCCACATCACAAGTTACGGACAAAAATCACTTAGCGCTGAAAAGAGCAGAATGTCGTTAAAGCCCTGGCCCGAGAAAGAAGAGAGTTCGATTCCATGTGGCAATTGTAGTGATTGCTATGTTTGTTTACAAAATCTTTCTGGGTTTCGCCGAAACAGATTCGTGCTGAGCTTAAAATACTCCTGCTACTGTACTAGAAACTCCGAACCCCAAATTACGAGAAGGTTTTACGAAGAAAGGTGACAAATAATGAAAGAAAAACGTTTTAGAGTTGGACCAATTTTAAAGAAGACCCCCCCCCAAAAAAAAATAACACTTTTTTCTTACAACGAACAATATCTTTTTTGTTGCTTTTTAAAACAAATCTGCAAACGAAACAGACAGAAACTAGCCCCGTCTCGGTTGGATTGATTCAAAAATAAGGCAGGAATTAAATTCAAATCAAGATGTAGATGATATATCCACTCATTATGTGCCTTTGATACTCATGAGTGGATGGACGAAATGAATGGACATGATTTATGCTCGACAAGCGCGTCGTCATTTTTTGATATCGTAGGAAATGTTTTGAAACTGAATATTGTTTAATAAACACCATAAAAATTAATTCTAAAAAGAAAAAAAAATTAACTGCTTAAAAATAGAAGTGAAAGTACTATCTGAAAGTAAGGATCTCGTTTCAGTTTTTATGGAGACCCCACTAAATCCCTAACGGAACCCAGGACAGGTAACAAGAAGCAGTTTCCAATAAAGTTTTTTTTTCTTTATCAATTAAAAATTCCTGTTTAAATTTATCCACGTTGCAAATAAATTATATATTTTTTAAAATGAAATCTTAGTGGTAGTTTGTGGAAAATGAATTATTAATTTGATTAATTTTTTTATTTTATTTATCATCTACTTTAGTTTAATTTAATGAAACGCCATTTTTGCCGCTTGACCACGCATATTTGTTTCAGGTATTTGAGAAAAATCTGAATGCAATATTATAGAGTGAGTAAATTGCATGATTTTTTTTTCTTTTCAATTTAAAACAGAGCCATGTCGGGTATATGGCAAAAAAAATTAATTTAATAATTGCTCTGTTAGTCTGTGTATATTGGCCTATCCATCCTCCTGGGTATGACGATAAACTACATCCGGCAGCAAGGCCTCTGGAGGTTTTGAGGAGTGTACGGTAGAATCATCTCTTAAATAATTGCCGTTGTTACCTGGTACCAGGTCCATCCTGACCCAGGGTGGTAGTATTTGTTAGGGTCCCAACTATGGGCAAATAGTTAACTCCCAAACTGGAAATTATAAATATTTAAAAATGCCAGCAATACATTTTCATAGTAAAAAAAATTACCAGCAATTCGGTTTTGTAAAAAAAAAAAATTAAAAAAACAATTACCAGCAATACTTTTTTGTGAAACAATTACTTAATGTCCCCAATAAAATTAAATTTCGGCATTAAATGACCCATAAGAATATATACCGCTAACAAACAAACAAATAAAAAAAATTGATCTATCGACGAGTAAGCAATGCAGAAAAATCTATCAATAGCTAAGAAGAAGCTTTCTTCCTTTCTTTATTTTCAAAATAAGATGAATGAAGAGAAGTCTTGGTTTGTTTTAGTTTTTAGTAGAACGAAGATCGTTGAACTTGAATTCGTTGTTGTTGCAGTTGTCACCACACATGTGTGTACCCGACGCCGGTGCTCTGTTGTACGGGGTTGGACAGAGTGGAGATGCCATTGATCACGGACATACGTTCCCGTTCGATGTTTTTGTTGTTTTATTACGATGATTGTTGTAGTAGAAATGAGATGCGCAAAAAGCAGTCGGCGGCAAGAACCAAGAAAACAGAATCAAATCCCATCGAGTAGTATAGAGTGTCTGTCAAGGCACTTACGTTGAAATCTGGGTCACCCACTTCTGAGCGAATTAACCCTCCCCTAGAAAGTGGCAGAGGTCACATGTTACAATGAAAAAACACACACACAAAAAACAAAAAAAAAAAAAAAAACCCAACAAAATACACTTAATTGGACTAGTCTGGTCTGATGAGGCGACCAAAAAATCAAGTCAAAGATGTGAAACATTTCATAGCATTTTTTATTTTTTTCCGAATGATTTTATTAAACATTCCTGTGATAAAAATTCATCACTGATTGGGTTTTTATGAAAGCCCCAATTTTATTTTTTAGATCCGAAAGCGAGTGAGATTAACAAAAAGAAAGAAAGAAAGGAGAGAGAGAGAGAGAGAGAGAGAGCAAGAGGGACCTCCTACCACCATCACCCGTAATAATTAGAAATGTCACGATAGGTAAGGGAAGTGGATAAAATTTCAGATTGTTAGCGCAGCAACTTAAACTTTTTATCGTTAAATATTTGACACAAATAATTTGTGCGTATTTTGTACATTTGTGTCTGAGAGAGTCAGCAATAGGATATCAATATTGTATTCAGTTTAAGTTTATCGGCTAAGAAAAAGGAATATTTTTCTTCGATCCACAAATCGATAAATTCAAGACGAAAAAGATGTTGAATAAAAAGTTAAAATTTTTCGATGAAAGTTATTAAATTTAATTAGAAAAAGTATTGAATTTTAAAAATTAAATTTTCCAAACTGCTGTTTGGAAACGATATGGAAAAACTATTCCCATATCAAGTCGTAAAAAAAAGGTTGTAAGCGAAAAAAAAAAAAAAAAAAAAATTGTTGCAATAAATTTCTGGAAATAAAATTGGCTGAATTTTCAGAATTAGTGACAATGGGCAACCAGATTTTTTTTTTTTTTTTACTTCGAAAAATATCGCAAAAAGAATTTTTTTTTACCACCTTTAACAACTGTTAGTTAGCATTCCTGATCATGAAGATTAATTGAAATATAAGAATTTGTGTTTAAATTTTAAATTGATCAAAATGACACAATTCAACAAATGCAATAAATGTTGGATACAAATACATCTTCACAAATTAAAGAGGACTAGGTTGTTGGAATTTATACAATTTTATTCCTAAAAAAAATCATTAATAAATAGTTGTTTTTTTTTCCAAGTGATTTATTTGCTTATGAAAGTTACAGGTTATTGTTAATGTTAACTAATGCTCATTTATTCCGTTTATTTTCTTTAAAGAAACTAAAATGTACAAGGAAGGAATGACTAGAATTTTCCTTATAGACGTACCAAGAGAGTGTAAAAAAGGCAATTTGAAAATATGTGTATCTTTCACTTAAATAAATTTATTTTTACTATGTAATTTTTTGTTATAAACGTGTTTAAAAATAAAAAAAGACAAACGCGTGGGGTAGAAAAGCGGTTGATATGGGGATCAAGTTTTAAACTGTAAATATTTGGGCAAAATAAATGTTTTCATAATTAAGTTGAAAGTCGACTAAAATAACTGGAGAAATTAAGCACAGTTTATTCATTCGTAAGCATACTAATATTATTGTAACTATAGAGTGTGTTAGCTAAGTGAGAACGAATTAAAAAAAACAATGATATTCAATAGGAAAGAAAAATCGGTATATTAAAAGATTGTGTGCATGTTCGATTTAGACCCCCCCCCCCCGCAAAAAAGAAGAAAAAACGGTTATTCTACAAAATCGCCTTCAGCCTCAATGCGGTCTCGGAAGCGACTGTATGCCTAGATCAAGAGGTCCTCACTCATGTTGACCATCACATCAATGTTCTTTAACGAATCCTTGGTATTGTACGGCCGCTGATTGATATCCTCCCTATCCGATGATGCCTCAGACGCATTAGTTCAGAGCTTTCAAATCAGGAGAGTCATGAAATCACGTGTTAAGCGTGACATGATGAATAAACTTCTGGGTCATGTGGGACATTTGGAACCTTACTAGAACACGCACGCCCACACCCACGATCCAGAGGTTGGCCACGGTGTCCAGCATCTCGATGTAAGCGATAGAACTGAAGTTGAAGCCCTGCAGAAAGAATAGGGCATGACATCCCTCTCGTTGCCCCCCCCCCCCGGACAATGACAATGTGAATTTTGTGTGCATCACCATGGGTATTTCTATGGAATGTCCACAGAACTATCAGCCCTTTCTCATATTCACCTGACAGATTTCAAAGAAGCTGGCTACATCCAAGTCGCTGGCGGCCAGTGCACTGCATGCTTTTTTTTTTCATTTATTGTATCAGATTCGAAGCTGCCATGTTAAAGCTCCTGATACGTTTGATATTGAAATGATAATGCTAAAATTAGGTACTCTTCCATTTATAGACCACTAAAGGAGTGTTTTTCGCCTCTCTCTCTCTCTCTATATATATATATATATATATATATATATATATATATATATATATAGAGAGAGAGAGAGAGAGAGAGAGTCCTAAGGGACGAAAGGCGTCACACGAAATCTTTTTTTCACTTTGTCATACATTTTCCTTCCAAAACTATTCTTGATATATGAAAATGTATATACAGTGGAGTTGAATAAGTGATCGTACAGCAAACAGATGCTTATTATTCTTACTTATAGTAAATGAAACATATATAACATTGTTATTCGAGGTTATTTTGGGGCATAGAATCAGAATCTGCAATTTAAAATTAGAAATTCATCAATAAGTGATAGTTATGCAAATTTTTATATTTTGAATAGTGGAAAAAGTGTTCGTACAGTATCAATTTTTGCATTATAATACGGTAGATTTTGGTTGTACTTCAAAGTAGAAGATTCTAAACTGTTCTAGAATATTCTCAGTAACTCTATTGCAACATTCAGTTCAAAATTGGATCGTTCTGCAGTCACTGTTCACTGATAACGGTTTTAATGATGGCTAGACGTAAGGAAATGACTTGTGCTGAAAAAGAGCTAATTATTAAGCTATGGAACAATGGAAAAAGTTACAGAAACATCTCCAATGACACGAACATACCTTTTTCAACAATTGGTTCATTTATTGCAAGATTTAAAAGACGTAATACTATTGAGAACAAAGGCATAGCCAGTGCTCCCAGGAAGATCTCTCCCAGATTACAAAGAAAGTTGATGCGACAGGTCCAAAATAACCCAATGTCCATCAGACAAGACCTTCAGAATGATCTGAGTTTGTCAGGAGTTAACGTAACTAAGCAAACGATTAGTAATGAACTACGCAGAGACGGTATAAAGTCACGCTCCCCAAGAAAGACACCACTCCCTTTGAAACGGCATAGAGATGCCAGGTTGAAATTTGCGACAGAGCATAAAGATAAGGAAAGTTCTTATTGGGAAAGAGTTCTTTGCACAGATGAGAGTAAAATTGAGTTGTTCGGTCGCAATTCCCTGAATCATGTATGGAGGAAAGACGGCGAAGCATACGCACCCAAGAACATCATGCCAACTGTCAAATTTGGTGGGGGTAATATCATGGTTTGGGGCTGCTTTTCGATGCGAGGTGTTGGCAAACTAGCAATTATAGACGATATAATGAATGCAGAAAAATATCAACAAATCCTAAGCGAAAATTTACCGCTTTCTCTAGAGAATCTTGGGCTTCCTCCTGATTAGATCTTCCATCAGGGCAATGATCCCAAGCATACTGCTAAGAGTACGAAGTATTGGCTTGCTAATAACAACGTTGACATCTTACAATGGCCCAGTTAGTCGCCGGATTTGAATCCAATAGAGAATTTATGGCGGTTTTGAAAAATAAGATCTGTGATAGAGGTCCAACAAACATCAAAAACCTGAAGACAATTACTCAGAAAGAATGGGGCAAAATACCTACTAAATAATGCGAATCGTTAATTAAAGACTACAGGAAGAGATTGGTTGCTTTGCTACAAAATATTAAATGGAGAAAACATGTTTTTGTTCTGCTGTACGATCATTTTTTAAACCCCTAAAAATTTAAATAGTGCTATATTTTCTTAACCATAGAATATTATTTAGTTTTATATGCATACATTTTAGTATGCAATCTGATACAGTAGATACATTCCCGTTTTGTTAATTTAATACGTTACAAATAAAAATATGAAATATTTTCATGTGTATGATCACTTATTCAACCCCACTGTATATCTTTATCCCATATTATAATACACGATCGCTCAAACACGTTACGCACACAACGTGTTTCCGCTTTAAACTTAAATGCATAATAACAAGTATTGTACAAACTTACACGTCCACTTCAAGAAATTACATTAAAACAAAGTATAAACGATGCTGGATATAAATATACACAGGGAAAGGAAATTAAGTAATTTAGCTAAGTGCAGAGAAATTTAATTAGTCTATTTGCATTAGACGATTGGATGACAAGGTGGAAAAATTCTGTGTGACGTGTTTTTATTGATGGAATTATGGAAGGGGAGATATAAACATGGATGTCAGTAAGCATTATGTACCGAGGGAAAACGTTGAAAATATCCAAACACTGAATTTAATTTTTGAGTTTTAAATTTTTATCAGACGTGTCTGGATATTTAGTTTCCTTACACTTTTTCTTTTGTTTTAAGTAATCCCACATTGTGATAACAATATTTGCCAAGAAAGGTTGTAAGAACCTAAATGTAAATTGACCATGTCTAATTTAGCACTATCTATACATTTAGTTTTCTCTTTTAATTAAACAATTTTTTATTCGAAATTATCGTCAGGGTACAGTGAGCGATTGAGTGCGTTGTTTTGTAAAATATCTCTTTTGTGTTATTATAATCTTCTTTTATATGCCATGTCTCTTCAGGACGTAGGTGATCATGGCCCTCCACCTCCTCCTGTCCCGTGTAGCTCTTAATAAGTTTTGTCTTTTTGTTATTTCTCCCATTATATAGGTCACGCGTTGCTTTCTCCTGTTCCTCTATCTGCCCTGTGATTATCAGATTTTCCAAGCCCTCCTTCCTCATTACGTGTCCCAGAAATTTCAGCTGCCTCTTCCTCTGTTAAGTATAAATTTCCTCTTTGATTCCATTTCCTCCAAAACCTCGTCGTTGCTCACATGTTCAGCCCATGGTATCCTTAGCATCCTTCTGTGGGCCCACATTTCTGTTGCTTCGAGTCCCTTCTTCATCTTTGAAGAGAGCATCCAACATTCGCTGCCGTAAAGGAGGACAGATATCACATAACAGTTCAGCACTTTTTTCTTTGTTACCAACGAAACCCTCTGTTTCGTAATACTCTGCCTAGCTATTGGAATGTGTCTTTGGCCATCCCAATATGTCTTCGGCTCTCAGTATCAAACTTTCCGTACTCTGTTAGAACACTTCCTAAATATTTAAATTTCCGTACTTGCTTGATTTTAGTGTCCCTGACCTGTAAATCGTATTTCGGGCTCATGTTTTTACTGATGACCATGCATTCTCTTTTCTTGTAGTTTATGCTTAGTCCCTTCTTCTCGCTCTCCTTCACTACCTTCTGTAGGAGGTTTTGTAGTTTCCTTTCCATGACCGTGTCATCTTCATATCCTATATTGTGGCCGCCAATGATGGACCCTGGTAGGATTTACAGTTCTCTTTTAGAATTGCCTCGTTGTATAGGTTGAATCAGTGGCGAGACACATCCTTGCCTTAAAACCATTTCTATTTTTGTATATTTGCTCGACTCGTTTTTATCCTTATGTAGGCGGTTTGCTATCAGAGATTTTTGATTATTCCAATGTCTTTCACGAATATGTCAAGGTTACTGATCTGACAGATCTTTGTCGAACGCCTTTGCGTAGTCTATAAAACACAGGTACACGTTCTTCTGCATTTGTATTGCTCTTTCTGATAACATTCTGAGCATAAATATTGCGTTGCTTGTTCCGGTGTCTTTAACAATTCCGATTATGGCCAACCCCCTCGTTTCGTTAAGTTTGTTATTGTTCATCTTTTTATTTTTTTAAAATTTTATGAGCATTGCTTCTCAGTGAATATTTAATAATTAGGGCATTAGAAAGGCTTAAAAGTATTTTCAATTTACTTCTCCTTATCACTTAAGAGGACTACAATTTCTGAATGTTCTTAAATAGAATCCGATAATTATTCCCGGTTTTATTTTGTTGTTACGGTGAGTATAGAAATTTACGAGATCATTTATTTAGTAGATTTATGATAGTCACTAAGTTCTAGGTCATTATTAGTACAAGTTAACAGGTTATCGAGGAAAGGTAATGTATTGCTTATTTCTGTTCCGCAAGTAAATTCTATCGTGCATTCGACTTTGTTTAGGTT
This sequence comes from Acanthosepion pharaonis, assembly GCA_903632075.3. Lineage (NCBI taxonomy): Eukaryota > Metazoa > Mollusca > Cephalopoda > Sepiida > Sepiidae > Acanthosepion > Acanthosepion pharaonis. The sequence goes on along the minus strand of CAHIKZ030001540.1, from coordinate 347,569 downwards.
ATTTATAAGGTCAGGTAATATTGTTTTACGGGTATATATTAATAAAGCATCATCGAAAATTACGTTGGAAAGGACAAGCTAAAACTCTGCTAAGTGGGGATCACATTGGTAATGGTAATTTTCTAAGCGTAGCTTAGATGTGGCACAAAGCCGAAAGTATGGGGCATCCAGTGAGGATCGAATTCACTCGTAATTATCCCAGCGAGACAAGCTTGCTAACCATTACACCATGTCGAGGTGCCCATCACATCGGTAATGACTCTTAATGTGTGAGCAGAATTTCGATTTTAGAAATGCCACTTTAATTAAAAGAGAAAGCAATTTACTAAAGTGAAAATGTTATAAAAGTGCACTGATTGCTAAATCATCCACGGTAAATTTGTGCCCAGGTTCTTACAACATTTCACTTTTCTTAGTAGATTTTCTGTTATCACAATGTAGGGAAATGATCGGCTCGATCGTGTGTCCTGACACATTTGATAAAAATTTAAAACTGAAAAATTTCAAATTCAGCGTTTCCCCTCGGTACATAATTATCACTGACGCTCACATTTACATCTCCCCTTCTCCTACATATATAATTCCATTAATAAAAGCAATACTTTAGTCTGATGAAGTCCTTCTAGAAGACGAAACGCGTTACACATAATTTTTCTACTTTCCATTCAATTGGTTAATATTTTTGTTAAATATAAAATTTTATCTATGATATTCGTCCATATATATTATTACTGTAAATGTTATTTTTAGAGGTGGGGGGTCTATATGTGTTCATAAAGTAAAGTTCAATTTAAACTGGTAAAACTCAAGATGGTCTTCCTCAGCCAAATTGGTAATAGTACTGTTTGGTTATCGGAGTTGTTTCTTTGATGGAAAAAGGGATACAAATTCAATTCCTGTCGTGTTATTAAGTTGATTATTTAAGAAAGAAAAAAAAAAAAAACAAACAGAAATAGCAACCCAAAATACGTGGACCCACTAAAAATAATGTTTATAGTAAGAGGAAATAATGGATTTAAAGAATTATATATAAATATTCGAAATTAGCATAAATTCTCAGCTATTTTATAAAAGGCGTTTTGGCAAAAAGAGAAATAAAGAATTGTGACACTTTTATAATCTTCTCCCTTCTGATTGATCGCAACTTTCAAAAGAGAAACTCTTCCTTAAATTGCATCCTGTTTAGCCACCACCGTCTGCCCCAAATGAATACAAAAAAAAGTTGCATTTTAATGTGCACCCCGCCTATCTAGGTACGTCAATCAATCAGCAGCCCAATGATGTAAAAAAACATTTTTTTTACACAACAAATATTTATTTTTCAACACCATCCCCTTCCTTGTCAATGCACTTAATTAATCACATCGATGCCAAAATTCAGCTAATTACTCGATGTCAAGTTACGAATTTACATGTCCATCCTCGTACATATCAACAGAACTAACTTGACACAAGGATACACGAGAGAAGATTGTGTAAATCTTACATGTAGCGAGAGATTGCTTTGAATATCAACATATTAAATATCCTAGCTTATATATAGGCTTCAATACCGACTATTAGTGCTGGACGGAAACCTGCAACGACTTCGGCCACAAAATAAGTTCATAGGTAGAAATATGATATGAGGTAAATGCAAAAAATATCCAGTAAAAAGGCGGTTTTCAATTAAATAAAAGAACACTGGGAACTATTGCACATGTATAATAATAATAATAATAATAATAAAGTACAGTGCGTCCAAGCAACTCCTCTGCTCCGATTTCAATGATTCATAGCTCATTCAAAAGCCCAGGGAACGGTTTTCGTTGAGCTCGGATTCAGGGTTGCCAGATTATGCGAGGTGAAAAATATATATTAATATATTATACTAGCTATTATCGGTGCTTTCATGGTTCAAGGGGAGTAACTCTTCTTTTCCTTTTGTATCCAAAATTGCAACTCGCTTAAAATTTTAAACTAGCTAAAATTTTAAGGTAGCTTAAAAGCCACTTTATCGGGCGGCATTTAAACTAGCTCCTGTGGAGGACTTTTAGTTTGGCCATCATCGCAATAGCTAGGGAGGAGTAGATGCGATAGGCATCAATAAACTACAGAATAACTCAAAATTGATCGCTGCATTTAAGTATTGAATTAATGTTTAAGCTTACCTTTTTAAAGTTCAACAATAATTCTTTTGTTGCCACTTCATTTAGAGACGATTTGATGTACGGAGATCCTTATTTTCCGCACATTATTTTTATTTCATGGGTGACAGAACAGGGGACAATTTATAAGATAAAATTAATATAGTGTAAAGATGCGAAAATAGAAATTAGAATTAGTTATAGATTCAACATTTGAAGAGTTAGAGAAACATAATAGTTAATTAAGTAAAACCTATATTACGGCATAGATATGCAAAAAGAGTTCAATTCTCCCATGAATTCTTAGATTAAAAAGCTCCATCTCTACTCTATAGTAATTTGTATTTACTCAACCCTCCACGAGGTTAGGTTGTAAGACAAGGTTGGTTTAATGTGGGGAGCCCGACGAGTACACCCTGGCCAGGAACAAAAATTCCCCGAGCCCCAGCAACTGTCGGTTGCGCTGGTCTCGGTGAGAGCACCGACCCCTCTCTCTAGTGCAATGAGAGGGCGCGGCCTCGGGCAGCTGTTCCCCAGAGCTGGGCACTTCACAGCATAATTTTCCTCAGTTGCGATTCTGTCCTTTGACGGAGCCGCCACTGAGCGCATTCTGTCTAAAGACGGAGACGCAACTGAGAGATGATAAATAAGGTGTTACAAACTACTCAAGAGGAATTTGATTTACACACTATTTATTTACTCTTTCTCCTCACTAAGACAAGATGTGACACAAGGTCTTTTTTTAAAGTGGGGACCTGAGAGCGTACACCCGGGCCAGGAACAAAAATTGCTCGCAGCTCCTACAACCGTCGGTTGCGTTGGCCTCGGTACGAGCACCGATTCCTCTCTCTGGTGCAATGAGAGGGCGTGGCCTCGGGTAGCTGTTCCCCAGGTCTGGGCACCTTTCAGTATAATTTTTCTCAGTTGCAACTCTGTCCTTTGACAGAGTATCCCCTGAGCGCACTCTGCTCAAAGACAGAGGCGCAACTGAGATGATAAATACTATGTTTTATAAACTACTGGAGAGGAATTTAATTTACACACTAAAAACTTAACATCTATTATCTACTTCTAGGCAATGTCACTCTTCAGCTTTAACTAATTTGCAAATTGATTTTAAAAAAAAGTTTATTTCATTATTAACTGTCCTTTATTACTGTTCTTTTATTCGAGGATTGTTTTGATTTTCATATCAAAAATAATTCTGTTTAGGAATATCGTCGTTATATAGTGCAGAAAAGTGTTTAAAATTTACATTTTACTTGGCCTTCAATTGAATAAGTTGACATCTATTTGTAAAACCTTCCTTATAACAAGCCAATTTATAAATGAAATGTTCATTTAAAATTTTTGTTTCAAAGATTTCAAGTAGTGAATATCTTACTTTGCGAAGCGATAGCGAACGGACGAAGCCTGCTAGTAAATCTGTCATGCATCGTGTCAATCAATCAGAGATATTCACTATAAATATTTTTGAAGGAAACCTTTTCTTTTTTTGCTTCACACTGTTGAAACAGTTGAAGTGGAACCAATTGTATTTCATGTCTTCAAAAACGATACTTTTATCTTTGAGACAAACTTTGAATATTTGAAGCTTAGTAATACAATAAAAAACATTTAATCATTAGTTCCTTGTAAAAGTTCATGCTGGATTAGAAAACAATGAAAGTCGGCCACGGACTTTTGAAATGGAAGACGGTACGTAAGTATGTGGTGAAAGTGAATAATAGTGGATACAAGAAAAATCATGAGATGCAAAACGTTTTAATTTCAGTTGTTTTTGAATTTCTATAAAAAACATAAAAATTTTACTACTTAAAGAATTTTTAGAATTTTGCTTTTCACTCTTTTTTATTTTTATACATAATAATTATCATATTCCTCGTCATATAAGGCGCACTTCTAGTGGGGAAAAATCCTTCCAAAATTACCATAATAGTTGATTAACATCTGGATTCCCTGTTTGAGTTTGACATACTAAGTCCCTTGATGAACCCAGAATTAAAGATATATAATTTCAAATGATTAAATTATGATTAGAAATTAAAATAATCTAAAATATAAAACAATTGCACTGAAAATATTAATTAACAAATGACATAATTTGACAGCTTCTTAGCTTTTCAAACTTAAAATTGTTTGTCCTGAAAGAAAAATAAATCCAAGTTTCGATGCTGACAAATTAAGGACAAATTTGTTCCCCGGGATTAAAAAAAACAAAACAAAAACGAAACAATTTAGGAGAACGGAAAGGGTTACTACAGGAATGGGAATTTATTAGTTCCTGGGATTCCATCTTTGGGTCTAGGTACGACCAAAATGAATGCGTTTATTGCACTTTTTTTTTCTGAAATGAAAACAAAAAAAATCGTTTTTTCATTTTTAGAAATTTGTCAAAAAATTATCCGATTTAAACGAAATTTTTAGTATATATTCATTAATAAATGAACTGTATATATTCACACCTCCCCGCTTTCAATATCGCGTATGTACTTTTTAATAGTGTGTGTTACTGTTCATGAAATTTTTTTTTACAGCTATATAAAGAAAAATCCCTGAAGATGTTATTTCAGTAAACGATGAAATATCAAATGCAAATTCATCCCGAAATAAATATAATTATAATTCAATTCAATAAAACAATTTTTTTTTTTTTGAGATTTGGTGCCGGTAATAAAACATTTCCTTTCAGATTGGGCAGAAAAAATCTACACCGGAATATTCATTTTTTAAAAACTTTTAATTTCTCAGTGCGATTTTCAAATTCATCCTGTTGTTCATAAGTTTTTCTTTACTTTAATTAAATAAAATCTTGTTTGAAGAATCAAAATTGTAAAGTTTAAATTTAATGCCATTTTCGAATGGAAAGCGTTTTTTTAAAAGATTTTTTTCATCTTTGCAAGTGTTAGATTATTTTTTGTACAAAAGTTTAAAAAGGAGATAATTTTGTTGAATTACCTACTTTGACTGACTACTCTTCTTCACTATCAAGAGAATCAATTTATCGCTTTTAATTTTGTTTGTTTCCAATCCATCGATACTGGTGTATTTTTTCGCGTGTCTGTGCTTTCCTGTTTATTTTAGTAAATTTTGTTTTTTTAAAATTTTTTTTTTAATCTAGCGAGAACGGTTTCAATGTTTTTTTTTTCTTTTGAAATTTGCATGATGTTTGGAGGTGTCTACAATTTTTTTTATAACAATCTGAAAGAAATCAAAGTGAAAGCAGTCGATCAACTTAACTCTAACAATATCAACAACGCTTTTTTGCCCCCCCACCTCTAATTTTTTGTTAGTAGCAATTTTGTTAAGAAATTCAGAATAATTAAAAAAACCTCATTAGGTGCAATTAAATATTTTGACATGACAAAAAGGTGGGAAAATAATTAAAAAAAATGGAACTAAAAACAATGAATTAAAAACTCAAAAAATATTTCACTCGTTTTTAATTAAATTCTTTTTTAATGTAATATAAAAATAAAATTATTAATTCTAAGTTTAATAAAAGTGTATAGAATAAAAAATTATTCTTCTTTCTTAAAAATTAATGTTTATTCTAAGTGAAAAAATGGTAAGGCCGTGATGTTTTGGTGAATGGATAATCGAATGCGACTAGTGAGTAGGTAAAAATAAGACAGATGTTACCCCCCACACACATACATTGACTCTATTCTTGGCCGTGTGCCACATCTAATGTGCATAAATCATCAATAAAAATTGTTGTTGACCTATGACTTTGATGACAGCTCACTGACTACAGTGCGTAAATAAATTTTCATTGCCTTACTTTTCAAAAATCCAGTTAATTAATCTTTAAATTTACTTTGAAATACACTTGTAGGACAAATATTTGTTTTTAAAAAAATTTTTTAATTTATTGCTTACATTTTTTCAAAAAAAAAAAAATTTGTCTATGATGGTGGTACGATGAATGACGAGTGAACATGCCAATGTTTTAAAAATGTCTAAAAACTTTATTTACATACGGAGATTTTTCTTTTATACGGATTAGATATGATTTAAGCTAAGATACTTCAAATAAGACACAAATTTAACTAGAAAAAAACATTTAAATTATTTACAATGCGATTTTAGGAAGTCTGTTAATGGTACCTAGTAAAAGCAGTCTTTGAATGTATCGGATTTCATACATGAGAAGGTAGGATGGTAGGGGTGGTGACAGATTGGCTCGGTGTGTGGAGTAGCAAAAAAGACATTGTGTGTGTGTGTGTGTGTATATGAAAGTAACTTGAACTAAACTTCTTGGCCTAGATTGTTACAAATGATTTTTTTAACTCACCAACACTCTATATATATATATATATATATATATATATATTATACACACACACACAAACAAACAAACCGATAGATAAGTATGCACACATATGTCTCTACTCATTAATTATGAATATTTTACATAAATTCAACAATTCAAAAGGGATAGAATGTGGATCCTTAATGGAATGGAAAGAATTCTAGAGAGACGGACAATGGATTTGACAAAAAATAAAATAGTAAACTGAAAGAGTGAAAAGGAAGAATTCAGAAACACTGTCTTTTCAGAGTGGCTTATAAAATGAAAAAGAAATTCAGAATTTTATCATTTGAAAAAAAATATCTGTCGTGCTGAGAATTAAAATTTGTGTTTATTCATTAGAAAACTATTCATCGTCATTATAGGAATGAATATCCGAATTAATCATTTGGAAATAGTCCATCCTTTGGGGAATAAAAAACAAGAATAGCCATCTGGTATGAATCCTTTCTTTTAGGAGTTAAAATCCGTGTTTATCGTTTAGAAAAATTCGTTATTATAGGAAGAAAATCCGAATTTACCATATGGAAAAAAACTGACATTTTGGGAATGAAAATCTGTACTTGTCACTGAAGAAGAAATTCATCTATTTGCGACCTGAAAATAATCCATTTTGAGAGAATGTCATCTGAATTTAACATCTAGGAATAATCCATCATTTTGGGAATGAAAATCGTGTTTATCATCATTGAGCATTATGAAAATATGAATTCACCATATGGAAAGAATCCTTAATTTTTGGAAAGAAAATTCATGTTTATAATTTGGAAAGAATATGTCATTCTGCGAACGTCATCCAAATTTACCATCTAGAAATCTGTTATTTTTTAAACGGAATATTGAATGAAAAAATAAGTTTATTATCTGAAAATTAGCTTTTCTTGAGAGAATGAAATATTTTGTTCGATTTAAAGAGAAAAATACATTTAAATTATTACTATTAATTAATATTTTTATTAAAAAAACACTGATGATAGGTCATTTGTAGATTATTGGAATGAAGAAATAATTCTGAAATTTGTCACCAGCTAAGATAAGCTTGGATAAGATGGAATGTGTGGGTATTGTAATGGATGTGTGGAAAGTGGATTCGTTGAGTCGAGTTCAAATAATTGTTTAGTTAACTGAGTTCACTATCGCCTGGGAGAAGTAAGAATCTGTTTTATGGGTTAAATAACAGAGTAGGTTGGACTCTCTTAGATTGGTTGCCTTGGATGGCAACCAGTTTTAAAAAAGAAAAACCCTGAATTCACAACTGTGGAAAAGGTAACAGAAAACTACTCCTCTATCTTTCCCAAGAATACATTGTAATTTACAAGAAAAGGAATCTGGGGAAAATCATTATCACATAATCCCTGAAGGAAAACGGTAAAATAGCAGTGTGGACTGGGCTCTGTAGTCGTGAAAACCAGTCAAAGAAAAAGTTCACTTTCAGTTAAAAACCCATGGAGAAGGTATATCTTTTCCAAGAAGTCATATGAATTCACAGAAAGAAAAGGAATCTGTGGACAGCCATGAACGTTTCCATCATGAAAAGACATGATTGGAATGCAAATACAAAAAGAATCCAAATATATACACAATTTACTTTTCCCCATCTAATAAAATGGAGAGTTGTAAATAAATACAAGTCTACAATAAAAGGCAGTATAGATGAATGGTGAATCTTGTGTGAAAACAAACATGTCTCTATTTCATTTTATCTGAATTTTTTCATAATTTTTTTTATCAACAAATACATTTCTATGATGCAAAATAAAAGATTTGTAGGAAATATGCATTTAATTAAAATATTTTTTTTCATTTTATTAGAAACAAGTTTAAGTTTTCTTCAATCTTGTGACAACAGTTTAAATATCAAACAATATTTAGATTATCTTCTCTGCAGGTACATTTAAACTGCTATATTTAAATAACATTTTCATATCAGCAATGTGCATTAAATTAAAATATTTTTCCAAACATGAATAATTTATTATACATTCTTTATTATTAATTTTCATGAATATATCATTTTTGTTGCTTTTTTTTTATTACAATATTTTTAACTGATTTATTTTTTGGCTATTAAACTGGGTGATTTCAGAGTAAAGAAATTTTTTCAGATAAAACTTGAACTAGCATAGTTCTTTATTCTGAGGAATCAGCTAAAATGTAGTGATAAAGAAGATGAAAGAACATGTTAAAATTCATAAAAAATAATCCAATAATAAAAATATTTGATGTGAGAATCTGAAAAACCAGTTCATTTGGATTCTTTAAAAGGTCTTATTTTTATGTAGATATGTAATGAAAGATCACAAGATTATAATCCCACAACACTTAAAAGGGAATAATTTATTTAGGTTTCTCTTTTGACCGAATTATATTACAAATAAATATGTGGGGATGTTGAAAAGTTCTTGGCCCAATTTAGAAGAGATTAAAAACAAATATTCTGATGATAGGTTGATTAACTCACTCCCAAAAATCTAACCAAACTGAACTTTTCAACAACCCCTTATATTTTCCAAGTTTAACAAATACAGCACTCAATATATAAAATAAATTTTATTCTTAAAAAGGTTTATATTTAAATTTTTTAGAACAAAATACAAAAATAACTTGATAAATCTAATTAGCAGAAGAAAAACAAGATTTTAAGTGGTTTCATGACAATTTAATGAATTTGAATAAAAAGTTAATTTCAAGTTAAAACCATAAATAAAACATTTTTACTTTTCTGTGAACAAAGATGAAACAGTAAAAGAAGAAAAGATAGAATAGAAAAAAGGGTTGAATATTTTGAAGAATGGGTAAGAAGGATAAGATGCTTTCAAAATAATGGGGGGGGGGCTCAAAGCATATATCACCTGACATAATTGTGTGTGAGTGTGTCTTTAGGAGGGGAAGTGAAAGCAGGTGTGGAGGGACTGTATTTTCATTGAATAAGCAGTTGGAGAGTAAGGAGAAGAACAGATTATTGGTCTCTTTACTAACAGGCCAAATCCTCCCGCTCCTTTTCAGCATGTAAAAATGTGGAACTCCTCCCCCACCTCTTCACACTAGCAGGTCACCATACCGCAAGTTTCCTGAACCAAATAAATAGAGCCGAATAAGAAAGATGGGTCGGCTTAAATGCAAGATGAATCATAAAGGATTACTTGAGATATTATTAAAAAAAAAAAGGTATCCTTAATGCTGATGCTTTAGTGGAATTATCTAAGAAATAGAGTAATGAAGAGAGTTGAAGGGCAACTTTTTGATGAAAAATGTAGACAACCACAAACATCTATAGTTAAATATAAATCAACAAATTTTATTCAACAGAAAAGTGAAACAATGTTAGAATTTATAATAGCCATGAGGATAAACACTGTTTACCAACATGACTTTTTTAAAATCTTGTTGCATTTAAATTTCATCAACTGCTTCAAATTACTTGTTATTAACATATTCGTAATTAGTTTAATTAAAATAATTATCTTTTTTCCCAGTTTATTAGAAATAGAGGTTTCAAAGCTAAATTTATTTGACTTTAAGTTTTCATCAATCTTGTAACAATGATCTGAATAACAAACAAGATTTAAATTGTATTTTCTGTAGTTAGATTTTAAACTATAAAGTACATTTTAAAGTGATATAACATCATATAACTGATATGCACCAAGTTAAATTGAAATACTTTATCAAATATGAAAAATTTATTACATTTTTAGTATTATAAGTAAGTTTTTATTAATATGTTATGTCATCAACTATCCTGATCCTTGTTGTTTTTATCCCTATGTTTCATCTGTGTATATAATTTATTCAGAATATATATAATACCAGAATATTGCCTGTGTGCTGGAAGAAGGATCATAACTATTGATTTAATATATTTAATCAGATTCATTGAGACTAAGTATTGGAAGGTTTTAGATTTGCAGAAATAAACTATAGGAGAGAAACAAAGAAGGATGAAAGTGAAAGAGCACATTGGTACAAATGAAAATACTAATTTGAATCAGTATATAAACCTCAAGCCTAAATAGCCTGTAAATAAAAATTTACTCACATTGTTTTGCAACAGACAATCAAAATACTTGTATATTTAGATATTAATTAAACACAGCCTAGAGTGGAGCATCCAATTAAAACCAAATATATGAGAAATGGCTTACTAAACTAACCTGTTCATTTTTCTCTCCAGCAGGCACCTTAAGCTGATATTTGTAAGGCTTAGCTTAGTAGCACTAAGTGAGACTCAAACTCACCCACAATAAATTGTTAAACTAACCTTCTGCCTATTGCTCTACTGTACATGCCCTCAAACTGTTTACTTTTTTTAAAAAAAATTAACATAATAAAGAAAGTAAAATAAAACATATTTAAAGATAGAAACACTTGAAACATTGGATAAAAAAAAACGAATGATTGCTTGGAGCAAGAAATATGGAAAGAAAAAACATTTATTTCAATTAGACATAAATGAATTGATTAGGTTTCAATCGATAAACTATATATTATTTTAATTGAATTGAAAGTTATTTTAAACTGAAAAAATTCAACAACTTTTGAGCATCAGTTTTTTATAAAGAGAAAATACATTTTTTTAGCATACTTATTGTTTTTTTCTTTTTAAGAAACAGAAATTAGAAATAGCAAATTGAAAATTATGGGTTACTTAAAAAAGTGAAAATATTTTAGCCTGTTTAAAATGCAGAAACCTCAACAAACTAACTTATGCTAGAATAAGCATTTACTTAGGAAGCCAGTCATAAATATCTTTAGGTGTTCCTCTAAATAAACCGCTATAACAACTTTAAAGAAAATATTGTATCTTTTAATATAGGAATTCATCTTACATGAGTTAAAAATATTCCTGACTTTTTTTTAAGTGATAAAAAAACGTTTTCAAGGAATGCATTATGTATTATGAAATGAATTATCAAAAATTTTTTTTTTCCAAAATTTTCTTGATTATTTTTTACAACAACCAAGTAGGGACATAATTTTCTTCTCTTATTTGAATAAATCAGGCATTAAACTATGATAATTGAGTTTAAATAATGAGGAATAAGAATTAATTGTGTGACATAGAGGACAGGGAAATAAATTTTTAACTTTGACCACTGTATGGAACTGCAATAAGCAATTACCATGTTTTCATATTTAATTGAAACAAATTTAAAAATTAATGTGTTGTAGTTTAGGCAAAAAATTAATCAATTTTCTGTTAATGTTTCAAGGATTTGTAGAATAATTTTTATATTTATTAATAACTGAATGCTGATACAATATCCCTGATTATTTTTGGAAAATTTCAGAACAGTCTGTGTAACAGAATAAATCATTAGTGAAGAGTGGCATATGGTTAATGAAGATTTCCTCATATCAACAGCCTTTTCTACAAGAGTGCTGAAATGTTCTTGATCCCACAAAGAAACTATTTAAAAAGAAAAAAAAATGGTTCATCAGATTTTAGGAAGTAGGTTGGGCCAAGAAATTTTCAGCATTCCCACATTCTTATATGTTAATTTGTGTAATTCCTTTCGATATGCCCGTCCTAACAGTAGCATGAGCCTCATATTGCACAAAGACAATGATGGCAATATCCAAATCTGACAGAACTCCATCCATTTTTGTACAGACACAAAAATGTTTTGAATTATTAGCAGAAACATAAGCAGTGATCAGATTTACCATGTTCTTAAGCGTACAGAGTTGTACTACACTAAGCATCTGATTTCCAGGAATTTTATGGACTCCAAAATTGAGGTATATGCTCTTATCTGTTCACTAGTTCTATGGCGATGAGACCTTAGTGTTGCACCATGGGTTGAGGTACATGTTCTTACAGTAGAGCAGAAAGGTTTCCTGGCTCTTTAGGATTCTCTCTCTCTCATATATATATATATATATATATATATAGATAGATAGATAGAGAGAGAGAATCCTAAAGAGCCAGGAACTACCTTTCTGCTCTACTTAGCATATGTTTTATCTTATTTATTTGATTGTTTTTTTTTTCTTTGGACTGGAAATTAAAGCACTGGATGAATTTTTTGTCTTGTTCAGATGTTTCTAGTTCTTTCTTTTTATACCAATTTGTTTTGATATATTCATATTTGCAAATTGCATCATCCAGGTTTTTTTTTTTCACCAACTGAGTATATATATATATATATATATATATGCTTGATAGATTAAAATAAAAAAAAAATTATGTCTTAATTAAATGCATATACTTATTTGGGATCAAATATTCAGGGTAAAATTTATCTCTTTTCTCCTCAAACACACTACCCAGTCTTTTGCAATAACTTATGTTTGCTTTCAGCATGAATGATTAATAATTATTTTCTTTTATTACAAGATTTTACTCAATGAAAATTACTTTGATCTCTACATTTCTAACTTTAAGTAGAATTATTATTAGTAAAAATTATTTGTTAAGCTATATATATATATATATATATATATATATATATATATGTGTGTGTGTGTGTGTGTGTGTTGTGTAACTCTTTTGTACATCATCATCATCATCAGAAATGTAAAGATGTGCAAACTGCCTATTGTGGACTCTTCTGGTTTAGTCTATTTCAGTAGATGAAAACATACTGCCATGCATATTGTCTATGTACTTCATTCTGCTGAAATGGAATGATTCAACTGATATATAAATAATCACATTTTTTTTTGGTACAAATGTATTCTTTTTCATATGGATTTTACATTTGATAAAGGTTGAAGAATGAGTTCAGTTGAAAACAATTTGTTTATTTGAAATCACGAGCAACAGTTGTAGAATTTGTTCATTTTCCTTATTTGATACTTTTCTCATTTGTGCTGCATTTGTTTCCTCAAAGCTTAGACAATCTTTATTTTTGATGGCAGATCAAATTGTCCAACAGATCTATCACCAGAATGTTATCAATTGTTGAAGGCAAGGATTGGCATTATGCAAGAGATAGATACAACTTAGGTAGTAACATTTGTTTATTTGAAATTATGAGCCACTTTAAAAAAAAATAAAAAGTAATGGGAGATCTATAGGAAGCATATGACATCTGCTGACAAAAGGGGTCATTCGAGAGCGAGTGCCAGAATGTTCCAAAAATGAAGATTTATTTGAATAACATTTTTGTAAGTCTTACCTGGTTTCAAGAGCCCCCAAGATGCTTGTGGACATACAAAATGTAGGAAGTTGACAAGAGTCATAATCTTGCATGTTCTGATGGGACGTGGCATATAAAATAAATCTTCTCATTCAAGTTTCATGTCTGTAGCATATAATTTGTTGCATTATAACAAAAATTATTTTTCATTTTCTTTTAATAATTTATTCTTTCAATTTTTTATCAAATACATTCTCATTTTCTTTATAGATTTTATTTATTGAGAGAGATTTTGTTTTCACTTTTCACTAATTACTGATCATGGGAAATGTACTTTGTCCACTTTTTTTTTAATAAAGTGTTTTGTATTTAATGTTGTTACATTTCTTCTCACAATTCCATACACACAACTGTAAAGCCAAATGTTTATTTTTAATACAAAACAGATTCATCATCACACAAAGTGAATTTTTTTTAATTCCCAATCTGAAATAAATGATTCAGAAGTTAAATGAAAGAAGATTTTAGGAGATTGAGGAGAAATAATTTTCCTGTTTATTCATAACATTTGAGTTAAAGTGTTTTAGTTTCTGATTTGTTTTTGATAAAGTTCCAAGATAGTTTTGCTTGAAAATCCTGCAATTTCTTTGATTTTTCAACAATTGCCTAACCTAAAGATTGAACTGTTGACTTTGGAAATTAATAACTGCCACTCAGAACCACTGATTGATTGATTGATTTGTTTTATACAGCTTATCAACCCTTTGAAACATTTTGGATTATAAGAAGAATTCATTTTTTGATGTGTGAGTATTATATTATTCTTTGGGCATAATAATTTTCCAGATAAAAGTCCTACTATTTAACACATAGATGGAATGGGGAGAAGAAGTGGATTCATACCTTTTTTCTTTGCATGTAAGTGAATATAATGAATTCAACTGGAACTCAAACTCATTTCTCCTATTTCTTATTCTGAGCCGCTATCCATTACACAAACCACACCTCATAAAACCAACAATTTTATCCACTTGACCACTGTATAGTTGGCCAAACCTTTTTTGAAGTTTTAAACAGATTGCAAAAACAAAATAATCAAAAAGAAATATCTCCATGAGTGGATAAAATTCCTTTAAACTTTTTGATGTAATGTACACATGAAAAACACAGCAGCTGAAAGAGAGTGATATAAACAATATTAAGATACTAATGTAAATAATTATTGCTTATTTTGCATTCCTTAAAAATGAATACAGAATAAATAAGAAAAATCAAATTGCATGAAAAAAGCACTAATTAAAAAATATTTCACCAAAGGTGATGCTAAGCTAATGGCTTTTGTGTAATCTCTTCCATTATTGCCATTTTATGATTTGCATGCTAGCATACTGAAAATTTTCAGAAAAATCATCACCTTATATGAAGGCTCTGAAAGGATACCAAACAATTAAAGACTACCTTAGTCAGTATCTATGGTTGATATTTCCTAACATTCAAACACTGAAGGTCAGAACAAAAATAAAGAGGGTAATCTAAATATTTCATTTTCAGAGTTACCACTTCCTCTTTTTCTTTGTAATCTTCTTTTAACAATTACACTCCCTCTCTTTACAGTTTCTTAAAAGTCTTCATCTTTTCAAAAATGCCCCCTGGTTCTGGATGCAATTATACTGTGATTCATATTATTAACCAATTAATTTTTTTGTAATTATAAAATAACCATTGAAGGAATTTATGGAAATATTGGCAAGATGGATATACAAATATTTGATATAAATTATAGCAGATTGCATGTCATCCTTACTATGAGGCAACAAATCATGAATTTTACCAGATTTTCTATATTTCACATGAATAGCCATGTTATTCAAACTCCAATAAACATGATAATTAAAAATTATAATTACAGAATATGTGCAAAGTTTACACAGCCAAATATTTTGAACCAAACATTAAAAACATTATCATTGTAATGAGGACAAAGTTATAAATATAACATTCATGTAAAATGTATGCTCCATATTCTGAAACTAGTTTTGGAAATTGTTCATCTACTGATCTTTGGAGTTGATGTAATTTTTCATATGAAACAGATTGCACAGCATCCAAAATAATACACTAAACTTTATCTTTTATGGAAAATTGTTATCTGCTAATGTAAGCCTTCCTCTTCAGAATGTTCCACAAGTTTTCAATTTTCAGATGTCTTTTAAACCCATTTTATTCAGACACATTAGTTTTCTTTGCTGAATATAAGATATTATTGTCATACAGAAAAATAATCTTTCAGAAAGTATTTGACTCCTTGAACCATAGCTCTATGTTTGCCTTAAAAAAAAAACAAAAAAAAACATCATTTTATATGTGAGTTGTCCTGTTAACACCATATGAAATTTGTAATTTGGCTCTCCACTTCACCACTTATTGCCTCACCTCAGAACATCTGTTTTGTTGATGTCATAACATGCAAGGGTGGTTTTCACCTGTAGCCAGCCAATCTTTGCTTCATCACTCTGGTATTATTTGATGAATAGTTGAAAAAAAGTTTTAAAATTGTCATGTATTCTATCATCTATTTCATTTGATTTTTTAGCGTTTATTAAAGGAGGCCTAATAAATAGTCCCACATATTTTACCACTTGATTTAGGGCCCATTATCTTGTATTTTTAACACTTCCTTTGTTTGTTTGTTTGTTTGGGTTTTATGGCATATCAACCACTGTGGGTTATTTAATGCCAAATCCAGTTTATATATATATATATATATATATATATATATATATGCCAAATATATGAATTTTAAATGCCTATTTTGTAACTTCCTTTCTATCACTTGGCCTACTAAAGACAGACTTTTATAACTTTCTTGAAATCACAGATCAGCAAAATAAATTCCCCAACTTGTTCGGGTTCTTCAGTAAGATATATATATATATATATATATATATATATATATATATTTTCTCACAAGACAGCTATTGATCTGAGACTTCAACATTCAGGACATTTCATGCAAATGGTTAATGTTTGTTTAAACCTGTGTAAAACAAACTGGTTTTCATTTTAACTACACAGGTATACATTACTTTCATTCAATAAATAAATCTTTAGAGTCTAATAAGCATTTATTTTATATATCAATAAAACAAAGTGGCTAATAATGTGGGAGGGAGTGTAGTTTTTTTTTTTTTAATGAATAGTTTGCAAATAAAAACCTTTTTGTTAAAAAAAGTAATCTGCTTGTTTTTCAGGTTTATTAACAGATAAGAAGATTAAGTGTTGAAACCACAAAAGGGTAGAAAGTACTGAATTAGAAGAGAGGGAGATGATAATCCAGAGATTAACAAATGAAACTAAACTGATTGTGTGGATTTGATAAACATGAAGTAAGTATTATTATCAAGTTGAATATCGAATTAAGCTTCATTTGTCAAAGAGCAAATGTTTAGAAATTATGAAGTCTTAATACAAAAACAGAAATTTCAATGTTGACAAAAAATTAATTATAGCATTCCTTATTTTCATTTGGACATAGTTCTTCTTAGAATAAAGAAAATAATATTGGATAAAAAAGTTGTTTTAATTACAATACTTACATATAATGAACAATTAGAAATTTTGGCTAAGTCATTTATCTTTGAGTATTTTTATAATAAAGTATTTATGCCTGCTGGCTTATAAGATACATTCTTAAGGGTATTTGGTGAATAACACTTTATCACAACTCATTCTCAATCCTGAGCTATATAGCTCAAGCTTTCATTACTCAACCATCTATCCGTAATACATTACAGTAAGTGCATTGTAATATTTAAGTACCTATTTTTTTAAAATCTGTTTTAGATGCCAGTAAGCATAATATACAATAATTGCAATCTATGTTTTATATATATATATATATATATATATATATATACACACACATAAGGGTTATGAATTTTTTACTTTTTGTAAAATAGTTTATTTCCTGTATCATCATTCGAGGAACTTTTGTTAAAAAATAATGAAAAAATGTTTAATTTTTTTTATTTTTTAAAAAATATCGCCCAACACAAAATTTCTAAAATCATATATAAGTATAGTAATACTATGACTTCTTAGAACCTTCTAGAACTTGTTTTTGTTTATTTGTAAGTTTGTATATTATTCTAAAACTATAAACTGTTAAATGTGTTAAAAAATGCATAAGTACTGTCCAATTAGATCATGAGCAGATTGAAAAATAAAGCTACTGAAATATTTTGAATTTTTACCCTTATTGTGTATATGATAAAATTTAATTTTCAGTTTGGGGATGGTCTTTTTCAAGAACCAAAAAAAAAAATTAATGCCTTTTTCATTACTTTTGAATAAAATTTCATCGATTTATGGCACAGGATCATAGGATTACAAAACTAACGCACTGCAAAATATAGTTAACACTAGTAATTTATGCAATTGTAGAAATAAGAATAGATGTCCGTTAGATGGAGCTTGTAAAACAGAAGCTATAATTTATAAAGCAGAAGTAACAGGCATATGATGTATGGAAGGTACTTTCAAACATAGATGGTACAATCATAGGTTGTCATTTAAGCTAGTAAATCTTAAGTACTTTACTAAACTTACTAACCATATGTGGAATTTAAAAGAAAAAACAAAAGGGATCCGATTGTAAGGTAGAAAATTTGAAAAAAGGCAAAGATTCACAACAACCACAACAATATTTGCAACCTCTGCCAACAGGAAAAATTATCAATTATGACATTTTCAAATCCAAAGAACCTTTTAAACCAGAAATCCAAAATCTTAAGTCCTTGCTTGCACATTAGAAAATTCCTCTTAAGCACATATGAAGCTGGATAAAAAAAAAAAAAAAAGTAATGTATATTTCAATTAACCCCCAACTGATGCATTTAGAATATCCTTCCTATTTTTCTTCTTCACATCTTCCTCCTCCTCCCTTTCTATTACACCCAGCATTGTGCATTTGTTTACTTATTTTGGAAAAAATGAAATGTTAAGAGGTCATTTGATAAAAATCACCTGAGGATACCATAAGGTTGAAATCAAGGCAGCAGATTCAACTGACCTCCCGATTTTTAAAGTTAAAAGCTCTATATGTTATTTTTACTTTTATTTTATTTTTTCACATGTGTATTGAGCACTTTTTAATACTACTGTTTCCTGGTTTGATTCAACTCTGACCTTTTATGTATATTATATATATATATTATATATATATATATATATATATGATGATGATGATGCACTGGATATTTGATAACTTTAACCTATTAATGTCCACTGTCCCAAAACAGGTAGAAACTTATAATAAATACCCAATTTTTATTTTTCAGATTAATACCAGTTTTACAGTGGGCATCAATGGAAGATGACCTGAAGTTACATTACACAGCATGTGTTAAATAATCATATTCACATTTCTCCTTTATATTTATCAAGAACATTAACATGGTAATTTACAGTCTGAAAGAGAAAAGGCATGTTATGTTCATGGTGCTAGCTGCCAACCACAGCAACTTAGAGACAGCAAGCTTCTTGTAGGTGGAAAGGTATTCAAAAGAAATGACAGCTGGTTTAGGGTCAAATCTATTGAGCTGCTCATGATGATTCACACCTAGTTCATATGGTCTTTGATAGTCCAAGGGTTGTAATCAATGAGGGCCATGTCATGTCACCCATTTCTTTGAGCAAGGCCTCAGGGTCAATACTACCACTGATGAACATGGTGGTCAAGCTCGAGACAATGTGAGTGACTATATGCGTTACAGTAGGACTTTGCTCTCTCCAACATAATCCATATACCTGAGAAATGGATAGCATAGAATTTTCATGACCATATGTCACCCCCTATTTTTCCTGGTTTGAATCCTCTGAATTGTCCGGAGCATTACCAAGAAAGACCAACCGGTGACCCACAAAACCAATGATTTAGTGAAAATTATCATCAAAGATGTAGTGGTTGACATGAATGTGAACTACAAGATCTGGATTTAAAGTCACTTTTGAGGCCACATAAAGGCAATTCTCAAGGCTTTTTTTTTATTATATATATATATATATATATATATATATATATATATATATATGATTTGCTAAACAGAAAATTGCTTATTTTACAATGATATGTTATATTTTTCTCGGCTTATTTCCCACTGTCAATCATCCTATTATTAATTTTATTTTCATGTTAAATTTTTCATTTGCTTCTTAGCACAACTTTACTCAGGCTGTCAATGCAGTGAGTACATAGAAATTAGAAAAAAAACTCTAATTCAGATTTGAATTTACATCCTTGAGAACTTGAGAGAAGCCCAACTACTGAAACTACAAAGCTATGATAACTTGAAAACTTTATAGAAGATCAAATTTAATTGATAACCCATTCCTTGATCTCAATTGGCACCTTTTTTGGTTTTAGAATAATAATATTACTAGCAACAATAATATTTATTTTTTATATTATGCAGCAATGTTAATATTTATTATTGATCTTAGTATTTATTTTCATTTCAAATTTTTTTCTTGATCTTTATTGCAACTTTGCTGAATCTGCCACTCTCTGGTGGTGAGTAGACAGAACAGGATCTGAAATAAATAGAGCTGTAGTACACTATACTAACAAATTGGATGCAGTTAAATATTTGGATACTTCTTGAGAGTGAGAGAGAGAGAGAGAGAGAGAGAGTGTGTGTGTGTGTGTGTGTGTGTGCATATAGGTGAGTAATATATACCAAATAATCTGGTGATTTTAATGGCTGTTTGGAAGTTAAGAGAAATAGATCAACTGCTATCCTCATAAGACATGAATCTCTTTGTATTTTCCTTTTGAGAGGATGACAAACAATTGTCAGGTAACTTCTACACATGTATGATACATCTGAAGAACATATGTGCACCTATGACTGAATCTCTGCAGCTGGTCAGCTTCTGATCCACACAATGGTTCAATTCCTATTTGCTTTGCTGTGAAGAAAACTGAGAAAAGCCCAGTGTACATTCAACAAAGAAACTAAAGGAATAATATCACATGAGAGAAAAGTCTTGATTGGACTATCTTGGGATATTGTCTTGGTGAGAAAGACCAATATACAGAATTCCTTATTTATGGATCAATTCACCTGGAATTGTCTTGGGATATCTTTGCTGCTGCTGCTGCTACTGTTTTCTCTTATCACAGACTAGATCTTCCCTTTGGCCTATGATTCTACATTTCTTCTTACTCTGTGACTCTATCCTCTTATCTAGAATACAGCCTGACTACATAAAACCACCACTAGAATTCGAGACATTCCAGCTGAGTGGCACTTGATCTTGAAAGCTACCTACTTCTGGACTGCAGCTTCTGGTTGAAATATTCACATCACAATTTTACTGGTGATATTGTCAGTTGTCATAAAGCTGTTGATCACTCCAAACCTGGATGAAATCATTTACAGTCCCCTTGACTATGCAGTTGTTCTAATCAATCAAGTAGGGACCCATTATGCCATACACATCAACTGAAACATCCTGATTAAAACAACAAAGATGACAAAATCAGTATGAAAAATGTATAGAATGAGAGAAAGATTGCATTTCAGAAATCCAATTGACACTTTTCACATAATTAGCCACTGTTAATTTTTCCTAATTTTTGAGAAAGCTAATAAAGAAATTCATGGAAATATTGGCATAATATTAAAAAAAACAAACAACAAAAAAAACAAAAAACTAATGTACATGTGAGCTGTCAACACCATCTGGAACTTGCCATTAGCCCACAACTTCAACACTTATAATTCCACCTCAAAACATTACCTATTTCTGCATTGCTGATCATGTGAGGGGGATTTACTCACAGCCAACCAGCCTTTGGTTTATCAATCTGCTCCATCAAAGATAGCTTGTCAATTGATTTACAACTTGATATTTTGCACTTTTTGACACTTTGTTATGGAGCAAACATTTATAGATTTTATAACAAAGATTGTGTTTATAAATACTTTCGTAATACAGGATACAGATCAGTAAGATAGACTTGCCCTTATCAGATTTGCCTTAAAAACATCCAGATTCTTCATATTTTATCAATGGCAAATTTGAAGGGGTGCATATATTGAAAACTGAAAAATGAGGGTCCCAAGAGTGGTTGTGATAATAGAAGAAAAGCAATGGGCAGCAATGAGAAACAACTCATTATTTATTGTAGATTCTCATTGTCTTTAGGATTTTACTATAAACCACTCCAAGGGTTTATGGAGGTCCTGTTAAGAATTTTGATTATTTTCAGAAAACAATAAGAAAAATGTACAGAAAAGCACAAAAACTCAACAACTGCATTGGGCCTGCTAAATATTTCATGTCATACAGTTTTTCTAAGATTTTGACCAGTATATTGGAATGTTCAAATTTCCTTGATGTTCAATAATAAATTACTATCTATGATCTCTATTTGACAGGAGGTCCTGGAACCTGAGAAGAACTGTCAAATGAACGATGGACAAAAATATGTTTGAGAATGGCTGGTGTGAAGCTAGGCAGATGAACACAGTCATTTTTTATAATTTCTAGGTTTTTGTGAAAATAAGGGTTTATCTTATGCACCCCCTCTCAAAGTTATATATATGTGAAAAGTGTGTGTGTGTATATATATATATATATATATATTCTATTTCTTCCTCTTCAAGAATAAGATATAAATCAAATTTTTCTCATTATGAAAAAAGGTGGTTATTTGTGGACTAATACTTGATAACCACTGCTTATAAATAAATAAAAAGCATTTGAGGTTCTTATAGTTCTGATTTTCAGGATGGACCTGTAGTAATGAAAATACAGGTCCAAACCTGTCAGTAATAAATCTTAATTGTTTGTAAAAAAATAAATTTACAAAACCTATATAAGAAACATGAAGAAAAAAGAGATTGGGAATGTAAATCCAAAGATCAACATGAGCACCATCTTTAAAATGTTGCTGGTCTCCAGCTCTGTGGTGCACAAAGCAAAAAAGAATATTCTTAATTTTGAAATTATTCCCAATATAAATACACTTTCATAATCAATCATTGTATTAAACTTTATTTTCACTGCTTCTTATCTCTTGAAAGCTCATCAAAAGGAAAATAAAAAATGGCAAAATTAATTTGGAATTATTTTATAAAAATTTTCTTTTAAAATTCAAACATTTTTAAAAATAATTATTTTATTAAAAAAATGTGATTTTTAATTTTGGAATTTATATATTCTTATTTGCACATCATGAATGAGAAAACTTCTGACAACAATATAACTGATGATTTTATTTAATAAGAAATAAAGAACATTGAAGTTAATTGCCAGTAGAACAATTTTGATTAAAAGATGAAGAACTTAAAATGTGTTGTCTGAAATTGATAAAATTATTTTTGGTTGCAAATAGATAAACAAGTTTTTATGCAGACAGGTACATCAAGGAAATTTTTCAATTTAAACAAGTACATCATTGATTTTCTGGAAACTGGCAATAATTTTTAACCATATGGCAATTTGTAATGCATACATTTAAACCTATAATTCATATTTAATATAATGCTTTAAAGATACAAGATGTACATAATTTGTACTTTGGAGGTGTATTATTGAAAAACAACAACAACAACTCCTCTGGTCCAGTAAAATGGATAATCTGGTATAGTTCAAGAACCAAAAATCAGTGGTGAACCTCTATTCTCCAAAATTTAACACATTCACTAAAAACAAAAATAAGATTATTGACAGGTTTATATAGTTAGAAATTTTGTTTTTCACTGATACTAAATTCTTTGGTATTTTTTATGACAAATTGAACCTTTTATATTAAAAGGTTTATTAACATGTCTCAAAGATCTCTAGTCATTATTCAGTTCCTCTAGCACATACTGATTTCATTCAAATGTAACAAATGCATTTATGTGAGTAAAGCAAGCTATGTGTAAGATATGAAGAGAATTATCAGTTGATCAAGGCCATTGAAAAGGTGACATTATTAATCCTATTTGACCTTTCTGCGATGAGAGTTATATTTATGCCTTGGCACTGCAGCTTAAACTAATCTAAGTCTTCACTTATAAAACTGTGGTGTGATCTCCAGAAGAAAACTAAATTAATAACTAATCATTACTAAATTTAGAGATTTGTATTACAAAGAAAATTTTCCACTGTTCAAATTACATATAATTAATTCAGTCTAAAAAGGTTGTGTGTGTATGAGGTAAATGTACCCAGCCATTTTGAATATCTTGAAAACAGAAATTATGAGATTTATGTAAATTGGCAACCAATTAGAGGGGAGCTTGCTACACCAGGCATGAATGGGCACTCTTGCCTGGGGGTTACTCAGTCGGTAGTGAGACATCATTACTTAGTAAGTTTGTATGACTGATACATTCACAATGACTAAGTGAGTATATTCTTCCTGTTTCATGTCACATATTACATCAACCACACCTATTAGCCTAGCTAACAATTCAGATTTGGTCACTGAAATGACAATGTCATGGATGAGATTAAGGAGAGTCATCCTGCTGATAGGGATCATGAAAGAAAACTGAAAATTTTGAAAAATGGAAGGTCTCTGCAAGAATGGAGATATTTTGAAAAAGACAATGGAATCATTATTTTAGGTAGACTATTTGTTTTTATTAATATTAAATGTTTGAGTACTTTCTGGTCAGATCTCAAAGTACAGATACATTTTGGATTCTTATGATGGAATGATGATTGCAAAGCTAGTTTTGTGCCATTCTGAGTTTGACCCTCACTGGGTCTCCCACTACTGAGACGTTATTCCAGACTAAGGTAAACTTGATAAATAGATTCTATAATTTAATCACAGATGAAGACAATTTTTTATTTCCAAGCAGCACATCACGGAGAGCTTTCCTATCCAATTACAAATTCAACAATGTAGGTTCCAATCAATCTGTAGGTTCTTGTTTTCTTTGGAATCCTAACATGACAATGAATAATTTCAAATCTCTTTGGAGGAAATCAATATTCTGAATGGCCAAACTAATGTTTGGCTTATCAGCTTAGGAAATGGAATTAGTGAATTAGAGTTCAAATTCTAATTGAGATAGTTAATACCATCTTAACAGTAATGCTTGTTGCAAAGGCATGAAACTAACTCTCCTTATACTTTATCCCATTACTAATATTCTTTACCATGATAGATGAATGAGTGAATACATAAACAATCTTAAGGGATACATGGATGAGTAGATAAAAGCTTTAGTTAAGTAGATTTAGTTATCTTGCAGCCAGTAGTTCAATCCCTGGTTTAAACAGTGCAAAAAAGTAATACACTATTGTTCAATGGAACAGACAAGCAACAACATCAAAAGGATAAATGAATTGATAGATTTCTTATTGCATGGACAGTGGAATGAGAACATTCTACTTTAAATTGAATGAAGAGTTTTGGTAAAATAGCCCAACTCTGACAGACACCTGAAGAAAGCTAGATCACAAACGCCAAAATGATGTGATGATTATGATCAAAATAAGGACACTAGTCTGAGTAAATTCATGTATAATGGACAATTAAATCTATAATTATTTCACCAGTTCAAATACTAAGAATGGTTCCTATATCAATTACCAATTTCAATAAGTGTATGCCTGGTCAAATGCATATGTGGAATACAACCAACTTTACTGCAGAATTTCCTGTGTATTCATGTAACATAATTTGTATTCATTAGGGGTTTTGTAACATGAAATTGGGTGTGGAGAGGAAGAATCAAAATCACCTCATTCAAAAATATAATAAGCATAAATGTATTATAAAAAAAGTAAATAATTAAAAGGTCATATCAGTTTATTTTGACTTCCTCTGACAACCTGATGGAAGTGGTGGTGCCTTATTTTGTAGGGAGCAAATCATTTGGTAGTTATAAGCCTAAACTCAAATTAGTACCTCAGAAGTCAACTTATACATTTTTGGGAGCATTTTCTAGGTTGGCTAAGATTTTATATATTATATATATATAAAAGACATTTTTTATGTTTATACATTCTTTTTATAGACACAAATATTTAAGTAAATGGTCTGTTTATAATAAACAGTATTAACAACATTTACTGGCCTGAATGTCCGAGAAATTTTCATAGAAAATATGCATCCTCCGACAGGAATCGAACCTGTATCCTATATGGAACCATCATATAGCCTGACGTGCCTTAACTGATTGAGCCACAGAGGTGCATTTGGTTAGCAAGGCCGATTTTACTGTTTTTAAATACAATTCTCCATGATTTTCTCTCATTCATTCATATCTATTCAATGTGTATTCAAATGTAAACAAATGACATCATACATTATGAAAAAAGAACGCATAAACATAAAAAATGTCTTAAATAATTGTCAAACTTTGTCCATTTCATAATAATGTGTGTGTGTGTATATATATATATATATATATATATATATATATATATATATATATATATATATATATATATATATATAAATGAAGTTTTTATGTTAAGAACAAATATTTTATCTATCACCATAATTGTTAAAATTATTCTAATTATTAGATACTGTTAAACTTGTGGTTAATTTATAAATTGCAGTTTAGTTATGTATATATAAGATAAAAACATATATATGGTTTGATACCATCTGTATATTCAGGCATTCACTGGAAGTTTCAGAATATATCTCATCTAGATAAAGAGGAACTACTGTAATAACATATCTTTAACTGGGTTTTTCTTACTAGAATATTTTGTTAGGACAAATACAAAAATCTCCAGTTTTAAGTTAAGAGTTTTAAGTAAATTGATCCTGAGAATAGTTTTGATAATAGTTCAATTTCTTTTCTTTTCTTTCCATGTCATGTCCCTTCAGGATGTAGGTGATCATAGTTCTCCATTTTGTTTTTTATTATCTGTGAATTGCCATGACTTTCTGTCTGAATTTCTGGGATAAGAAGTTATTATTTACATGCAGACTATTGTCCTTATTTTATTGTTGCCATTATTTTCTTAGAAAGATAGTGGATAGTGGTTTCCTGTTGCCTTGTCTACAGTTTTAAACATGATTGAATCTTGGTATCCACATTTGTGGAAAATCAAACTTCAGAAGTACAATCCATGGTTAATTAGAATTATGACTTTTAAAATAAAAACATATTTGTGAAACAAAAATAAAATAGATAGGAAGTCATATTTATTTCAGTTACCAAATCTGAATTTATTTATTTTTTTTTTTTTTTAAACCGTTTTACCCCAAGCAAGGTGGGAAGCCACTAGGACATAAGGGGTTACAGAAAACTTGGAGCAAGATCAGATAGGAGTGATAGAAGAAAGGATGAGGAGAAGGGTAGTGGATAGATCAAGGCAACTGGAGATGTTGATTGACATTACATTTGAATAGCTGGAGATTATAGCTCTCAGAGAAACTTGAATAGGGAAGGGAGTTCCACAGGCAAGAGGTGCGAGACATGAAGCTATTGGAGTAGAAGAGACGGCTACATTTAGGAGTTTCGACAGTGAAGGGGTGAGAGCGGGATGCCAGCGTTTGAACTCATGAAGTCTGAAAACCAGCAAATGCAGCTCCTCAGAGCAATTGCCATGAAAGTATTTGTAAAACAGACAGAGAGAGGCGACGGTGCATCTGTGAGAGAGTGACTGTAGACGAGATTATATTGCATATCCGCCTCTGGAGCCTATCAAGAACCCCGAGGCAAACAGAAGGGGCTCCAGACCATATATGGCAGCAATACTCCATGCAAGGGCGAATTGTTGATTTGTAGATCTGGAAGATCGATTCCGGGGAGAAAAATTTCCTGGCGTGGCACAGGGAGCCAACTTTCCTTGCAGTGGATGAAGCAATTGACTCAATGTATTTGTTCCATCTTAGGTCAGCCGTCAACGCGAGACCGAGCAGCCACAGAGAGTTGCTCTTGAGAAGTTGAGCATCAGACATTCTAATGGAGGACAGGGAAGGATCTCTCTGGTGGTTAATAGAGAGCAGTTTTGTTTTTTGAAGCATTAAAGTTGACTAGCCAATTCCTGCCCCAGTTCACAACCGATTGGAGGTCCTTTTTTAAAAAACATAATCGGCCAGGTTAGTTTTGTCACCCGACACTAGATTTGTTTTTGAGGCAGGAATAAATTGTGGTGTCATCCGCATAGATGCCAACTTGGGAATTTATGGCGTCAGGAAGGTCATTTATATAGATAAGGAATAGAGTGGGGGCCAGGATGGAGCCTTGAGGAACACCTGCATTCGTGGGATAGGAACTGGAGGAGAATCCGTTTGAGAACGACCTTCAATTCACGGTTTGACAGGAATTATTGTTTTAGGTCAAACAATCGACCCGTAATGCCATAACCCTGGATTTGCAAAGAAGGCCTGGCATGCCAAACCCTATCAAATGCTTTGGAGATGTCTAGGGCCAGATCGAGTTCCCGTTATTTTGAAGAGCTCTGTAGACAGTTTCAGTGATGGCTGTTAAGCACATCAGCTGTAGATCGGGCAAAGCGGAAGCCATATTGCTTGTCTGAGAGCAGATTATGGGATGTGAAGTGGTTAACCACTTCAGTATTGATTAGGGCTTCAAAGAGGGTAGGAGAGACTGATAGGACGGTAGTTAGAAGGGTCAGAGGGGGACGCCAGAGTTCTTGAAGACAAGAACAATCGAAGAGGACTTCCAGCAGTCAGGAAAACAAGATTCCTTTCAGGCAGTAGTTGTATAGTTTAGAAAGGGTGGGCGCCAATTCAGGTTTTTTGTTTCTTCAAGAACAATGGCTGGTATCCCATCTCCACCACTAGTCTTGTTGGGGTCTAAATTGGAGATAACACCCAATACCAAAGAAAAACTATGTTTAACCCACTCAATATGGCCTCAGTTCTAAGAGGGAAGTCGGGTATGGGAACACCGGAAGAGTCGAATGTTTTTAAAGAATGAAAATTTCCGAGCAAAGCATTCAGACTTGATTTTTTTCATTTTAGGAGGTCAGGACTTGAACTGGTTGAACAAAGGAGGTATAGAGGGTTTTGTAACTGTTCAATACGCTCTTGCAGAGACACCAATAATCTTTGGAGCCAAATTTGCGAGATGCAATACACTCATTCATCCGAGCAGCAAATAGTGACTTAGCATCGTTGAGGACACGCTTTCACTCATTACGGGCGTCGGCAAAAGAGACATCTATTGCAGTTAGACATGTCGCTTAATTTAAATAGGTGAAAGAAGTGGTTCCTAAAGGCGATGGCGGCTGAGCAAGCAAGCGGAGAAACCAGGGGGAGGAGTTCTTCCTGTTTGAGCCTATATTTCCTTGATGGGATGAAAGCGTTATTCCAGCTTTAACCCAGGATGAGACCTCAGAAGCACATTCTTGGACGGGGAGTGTAAAGACATGATCCCAGGGGACCTCGTGGAGGAAATCATGAGATCTCAACCATTAGAAATATCTTAAGATTCTATAGTAGAGCCTTGATATAGCTTTTCAAAGTATGCAAGATTCAAAATAGAATACTTTGAAAATGACTAAGGTACCATTCTCTGAGGTAAGCTATTTTTTTCATTATGTTTTTTAATCATTTTACCCAAAGACACAGGGGGGTACTGAGTGTGAAAGAATAAGAAAAATATTATTAAGGAGTGAGAACAATAAAAGAAAAGGAATCAAGAAGACAGTAGATAATGATTGACATTGCATTTAAATTTTTGAAGATCAAATTTGGCTGAAAAAGCAGGAAGCTGGAAAAGAGTTCCACAGGTGAGAAGTGCAAGAAAAGTTAGCATAGAACTTATGGTTACATCTAGCCAGTTCACCTGTAAAATGATGAGACCTTGTTGCCAAACTAGTAATGTGCTTAAATTCATAAAGTCTAGGCACCACAGAGCAACGTTCAGCCGAACAATTACAATGAAATTATTGATAGAAAAAACACAGAGAAGATACATTACAGCAGTGGGAAATTGACTGAAACAGAGATGCAATAACATTGCAGATACTTTGAATTTATCAAGAATCTCTAAATATATAGCAGGAACACCACACCATATGATGCAGCAATATTCAAAGCATGGACAAATGGTAGTGTTATAATTATGTAAGATAGATTCTTTAGAGAAACATTGTGAAATGTAGGAGTTGACTAAGTAGAGTTAGCAATAGTAAGCAAAAAATAATGGATGCAGGAAAATTTTAATCTGCAAACAGCAGATTGTAAATCTAAAAAACTTTTATTCATTAAAACAAAACTAAGTTATAGTGAAAATATTATCTATTATACATATAAATATAAAAGAAACTCAGTTTTAAAATATTTTACATCAGGTAAATTACTTTGATGACTGAAAGGCAGGTATTTATTACTCTTCAGATAAAGCAATAGATTTCTATATATAAAGAGTTGATGTAGAGTTATGCCAAGACATTACATAATATTTATATTGAAGAATAACACATCAAAGACACCATATAAAAAATGGAGACAATTCTGTAGAAAGAGCAAACTTGGAAAACATTTACAAAGAGAAATTGATGAGCTTTTATGAACAATAAATACATACAAATGTCTGTCGTGGATGTTCACATTATATGAACGCAGTATAATTTTGCTTTTATTTATAGTTAGAAAAATTAATTTTGCAGTCATTCCAAAAGAAGGAGGAAACAATTTTCAAGAAATCATTTAAAATATCCAAATTATTTCCTTTTAATATTAAGGATAAATGCTTAACAGCTTAATTTCCATTAGTTAAGTTACCTTTTTTTTTTTAACAATGTATACAATAACTTTAAGGTGGATACTTTATCACTATATGATTAACAAATAAAAATAGTATGATTAATATATCATATTATGATAGGTACCTCCACGAAATCGCTAAAAAAAGAGCATAGCTTAATGAAAAAGACGCCAATCTTGCCAGAAACAAAATTTTATTGTCTAAATGCTTATGTTATTATTAAGAGGAATGACCAATGTTTTTTTTTAATTATTTAAAAAAATTCTTTTTCTTTTTAGAATATACAAAATTTTGATTAAAAAAACTTGTTTCTCTTTGTATCAGCAGAACTAGTAAATAACATAGACAATTTTTAGCACGTTTTTTTTGGTAAACACACATTAATTTGGAAAATCTTGTAAAAATATGAATAATTGTCGGATGTTAATGAAACTTTCAGGTACTATTCACAGACGATGGAAATTATTATAAAGAAGTTTTTTTTTTTTTAATTAAAGTCATGGCAGAAATATTTTTTTATATTTATTACCCCCCCCAAAACTAATTTTATGAAAAAACGCTAGAAATTCGATCGCATCGGTTTTAGTGATTACAATAATTAAAAGCACAGGGCTTTGAGGAATGCAAATCATGTTTTTTTTTTTTTTTTATTGGACCCAACGTATCTGAAAATCAGCTCTGAATTGTAACATCAAAAACTCAATAAAACAAAGATATTATTTAATTTCAAATGCTTTTATTTGCTTTTAGTTGTTTTTATGAATATGGACAATATTTTCTGAAAGCAAAAAATTTTTTTCGATGAAAATGAATTTTTAATACAATTATTTGTTATTTCTTTAATTATAATAGATTTTACATTTAAGTTGTTAAAATATTATAAAATTAGTTAAAAGCCGCATCGGGTTTCCTAAGTGTCCTTATGAGATAGATCTTTTTTTTTAGCGTTTTTGTAAATTGTATCATTTTGACTAATCAGAAGATCCACAGTAATTAAGAAATGTAATTTTGTGCTTATAATCGGGCTGTAATTATAAAGTACGGAAGACCAACCAGAATATAATTAAGTTGCGTTATTTGAGTTAAGCATTGTTCTCCGCTGTTAAGGCCTTTACTTTTGCGAAACACGTGTGGTGAAGTTAATTTGATTTTTTCAATTTCAACTGAGAAGGGTACCTACAAGTATCAGTATCATCTTATGAAATTTATATGATCTTATTTTTATATTAATCTCAGTTATGACATTTTTCCATAAATGAAATATCAAAATTAATAATAAAATGAATGCAAATACAAATAACAGTAAAATGTAATAAATGTACATAAAATTATAGTATTTTATGTACAGTTCTGATAAAATTTCATAAGAAAGGTACCTATAAATTAATTAGATACATTTCTTAGGAAATATGAAATTTAATGTCACTCTTAACAGTCTTATTTTAATTTCTTTATATGTTTTCCATAAAGCATCATAAACGTAAAGGTGAAAGCTAAGTAAAAAAAAAAAAAAAAAATATTAGACCGCTGAAAGTTTTCGTTAAAAATAACAAGGTAAATAATTTGTTCACTTAAATGTAAATTATTTCACTTTTCTCCTTCCGTAGAACAAATTAGCCTCATGGAATTCGTAAATATGTCATTCATCACCTGTCAAGAGACGCGAAAGTTTATGACCTGCTTTGTTTTATTTTCAAATTGCATCTTTTTGGCACAAAAGCTAAGTTTTTGGTTCAAAATATTTTAAATAAACATTATAATTTTTGATTTTCTTAAAATAAGTTTTGAAAAAATGATAATTGATATTTAAAAAATTTCAAAGTGAGATTTCCAGTTTTTTTTTTTTTTTAAAATGGAAAAAAAAAAAATCAATTTTGCTGACTCAAAAAAAAAAAAAAAGATTTTTAATGAAAATTTCAGACGTGCTAGGAACGATTAAAAATGTAAAAAAAATACCCCAAAAATACTTTGATCTTTCCTCTTAATAATAACAAATATTTAGACGATAAAATTTTGTTTTCATCAAGTTTGGCGTCTTTTTCATCATGCTATACTCTTTTTTTAGCGATCTCGGGGAGGTACCTATATTATGACTAGATAGATAAAAATACAAAAATGTTCAAGATTTATGTAAATAAACACAAGAATTAATGAAATTATTTATTCTTACATGTTTATTATATACAAACATTATGTCTTCAGTCAATAACATTGAAAAGATACTCACTAAACTTTTTAATTATTTAAAAGAAACATTTTTGAAATTTTGTGAATGTTATCATTTTGGATCATTTAAAAATATGATTTAAAAAGTTATTTGCAGAAAACATTGCACGAACTCCAACTTTGTAGAAAGGAAATTTACTAAAAGTCAAACTGCTTTTATTATGAAGCAGAAAAGATTAAAGAACAAAAGTAAATCTGATTAATTATTTAAGAGTGGCTGATGAAATTTCACTTGAGAGATTTCTTTGTCTTGGACAGCAAATCAGACAGTGATTCAAGAATATTTTTAGATGGTGATGAAATTAATGATCATCGTAAAGTGGTTGAGGAAAGATTTTACAAGAATATTCCTTTTCTTGCTGTTTCTCATCCTAACAATGAAAACAATGGTTGTTCTGGTGTGACCACTGTGATATTTTGCTGACATGATGTCACAACAAATCTCAGTCCCAAGTGGTTCAAATATTGAATGAATTTTAATTTATACCTAAGAAACTATTTTTAAGCTTATAATATTTAAAATTCAAAAGATTAAATATTGTTTCTCACATTATGTACTTATTTGTAAAGTGTAAACATTTTTACATTTGACTTGTAACATTTTAGTTCTAATATTTACAAAAGGGTAAAGGAAAAATTGTTAATAAAAGGAAATTTATCACAAAACCAATAAATAAAAAACATAGATTAAATCAAAACTAAAATGAAGTTATTTTTACTTGGGACTTTTTAAAATTCATGTTAGTAGAAGTATAACAGTCATGTGAAAGCTTTGTCACAAGAGAAAGGTGATATTTATATTGTTTGAAGAGAGGGAATTTTACAAGTGGAAAACACAGGATTGAAATGTACTTGCTCTGTAGGAGTTTCAAAGGTTTTCTTTTGTTGTACAGACATACAAGTTCATAGTACCAATATTTCCTTCATTACAGTCACCCCTGCTTAATTCAAAACAATTTACAGAGAGAAATAACTTTTTAGCTTCCCAGTCAAATATGCACTGAGATATGCATTGCAGCAATGCTCTTCTTTACTGACAGACAGACCCATTATAGCCTCTCATATTCATGACAGATTTTTCAGAATGAAAATGTGACACTATGTGATAGATGTAAAAAGGATCACAACAATCAAAAAAAAAATTACTTTGTCTAACATTATTTTGTAACTGAAAATAAAGAAATTATTTATAAATGAAAATGAACAATATTTACAGTTGGAGTAATATCTTTGTCGTTGTTGTTATGATCACAATGTTTTGGCCATTGTACCCTATAGCTGTTATCATATGTCTATCTGGGTAAGCTTCCAGGAATTTCAAACTGAACCCTTTATTCATTATATAGGGATAGATTTTTCTCATTCCAATTTTCATGTTTCACCTCAATTAATTATTCAGTTTTTGCAAGTCCTGTTTCCACTGAGTTTGAGTATATTCACACTACCCCGACTTACAATTATTGTATTATCAAATTCACACAACAATGGTTTAATTGTTTGAGTCATTATCAGGTATGACAAGAGGATATCTTCTCATCCCCAAAATTCAGGCAGTAAAATGAATAAATTTGGTCTCCAGAAATTTAATACCTTGAAAGACAAAACAAAAGAAATGCACATTAATTCCATTTTTGTTAAATAAAAGATATTATATTTAGTTTATGTTCAAAACATTTTCAGATAAATGGAGTTAATTTTTAAATATCTTATAAAACTTATAACAAAAGTAAAATAAAATCTATAAATAAAAAATGAGAATCAAAAAGTTATTTTTTGTTTTATTTTTACATTTCTTTCATTGACAGCAAAATTGAACATAAAAACTGAGTAATGGTTTAAGTCAAAAAAAGAAAGCCGCTTTTTCCTTCTCTTCTTGTAAAGTGTCTTGTTAGAAATAGAGTCTTTTGGTAGATATGCCATTTCCTTTGAGTAAATTATAGAGGTGTCTCAAAATTTCTACTATTTTTACCCAAGGTTGAGTGTTTAACTGCTGGCTTAGTAAGTAAAAGAAAAAAGAAAACATAAAAAAAACAAGAAAGATTCATAGAGAGAAATCCTTTGGTCTGGCAGAGTCACCAATGACGTGTATGATTGCCAAAAAAAGTACAAAAGCCTTGGATCATTTAATTAACCCAAATGAATGCTTTCAACACTTTCAATAAAATAGACTGCATTTGTCAATTATATCTAAGCCTATGAAACAGATTTTTTTCAAGCTCTCCCTCCTCCCCATTTATTTATTTATTTTTTTACTGATTTTTCTTTTCTTCTGTGTCTGATTTAAAAAGGAAAGGATAGATTATTAAGATATAAAGGAATAAGGGGAAATAATTGGAACTTCATTTTGACAAAAGATGAGAAAATAAAAGCAATTGGCAGCAAAAAGTAAATTTGGCAGAGAAATAAAGGTCAGAAAATTAAAAGTACATTCAAATGTTTTGACACTAGAAAACTAGTAACACGCATAATGTTAACATGTTTTGAAAGGTGTCCATTTTGAAGGAGACCAAAAGATAGTATAAAATAACTCAATAATGTTTATACATTTTTTTATTTTTATCAACCAAAATAAAGATAAACAGTTATTCAGTTTCTCACTTTCAAACATTCAATCAAAACTGATTTAAGATTTCATAGACATAACATTCCTACAAGGTAGTTGATGACAATGAAAGATTAATAAATTTTACTTAAAACAATTTATACTCAGTTTAAATGGCACAAGGATGCAAGTGTAAAGCAGCCAGTGGAAATAAAACTCATAATAATAGTTTGTGAGACTAACTTGTTAGCCATTACTGCAACCAAAGCAATGACTGCAGATATTTACAAACTTAGCTTAGTCTGGGATAAGGACACAACCCAGTAAGGATCGAACTCGGAACTATAGTCATTACCCTATGCGATTAATTTGTTAACCATTGCTTTGAAGGAATGACCATGTTTTAATTACATACTGCATGTTCCTTTTCTTTTTTTAAGAAAATAAGTACAGTTTTTAATAGAATTAAATCTAAGTCACTGTACAAACAAAAAACACTCAAAAAGTACTGACCCAGATTTACACATAATTAAATTCAAATCCAAGTACTTGCTCCACATAATGTAAAAAAGAATATTTTAAAGGATTGTCTTCTCTTTCATATATATCTAAATTAGTTATGTCCAAAATTTTTCTAAGAGCATAGCATGACTCAAAAAGCTGCAAACTTTGTAAAAACAAAGTTTTATCATCAAGTCACAGTGATCATACACAACATTATCAAAAAATAAGAGCAATAACTATAGTAAATTTAAAGTCAACATTTCTAAAATTAAATAAAACATTAGATTACGGAGAATATTTTCCCAAATCTTTAAGATTACTGAGTAGTTAAAAAAATTATATAAAAAAAGATGCTCACATCATTTTCTTCAATAATGTTTTATAGATAAATTATATGTAGAACAACAGTAGACTGGTCATCAGGCTGTCAACACAAAAAATCAGTTACTGTCAAGTTTAAAAATGCATTTCTGCAACATTTAAAGTAAATAATATTTGTTTAAAAACAGAATGATTATAATTTAAACCAGCTAATATTCCTCAAAGTTTCAGAAAAGTATATTTTATTTTTGGAAATTTTTTTTACTAAAGAGAATTACATTGTGATGAAAGAAAACTAAAAAAGTGCACTAATCAGCTATTTTATTGTAGAAAAAAAAATCCTTCCAGTCAATTTAAATTAGTTTTTGAAATACAGCAAAGTATTTTGCTGTATTTTGGAAATATTAAATTTAACCTATTAGCTTGAAATTAAAACTAAAATAAAACATTTAAGAAAGATTTTCATTTCTAAAAATTAATTTTAAACCTTAGGTATCATGTTTTTTGTGGAGGTCCCTAATATAAATTATCAGTTACCCTACTCTTATACTTTAGAATGATTATGAATTTTTTATTTGGATATAAATTTCAGACAACTGAAATTGGATTGTCAGGGGCACTGTAATTCTTGTGAATTTTTTTTTTTTACGATCAACTCAACAACTCCAGTCATAAATTCACAGTATCTTTAAGAATTTAAAATCTAAAAGTGCATCCTTAGAATATTTTTCTTTGAATCTTGTGATGTTTGAAAGATTAGGATTTGAATGTTGTGAATGCTTGGAAGGAGGGTTTCTTCAAGGAAGAAATTTGATTGCTGGAAGGTGGAGATATTTCTTTAGGGAGGGAAATTGTAACTAGAATTAGGAAAGCTGCTAAAAAGGTTGCTTTGAGAAAGAAGCAAAGAAGTTGAGATTTCTCAAAACCATATTCAAAAGAAATAGAACAATTTCATTCAGTGATAGATTTTTGGAACCTGACAAGTTTAGAGAATGATAGTTTGATGCCTGCTCTCTACCCATTTTAAAAAATTAAACCATGCACAAAACAAACTATTCTCTATAATGGCATTCAAATAAAAATAATTTGGGTAAAAAAAAAAAGACTTAAAAATTTTCTGGTAATCTCCAAGCAAAATGAATTCCTCTCTGAAAACAGTATTTAACATTAGACTAAACTTTATCTGTTGAATTGTGGATGCCTATTATATAAGCATGCAATGTTGCATGTTATCAAATACAATAATTCAATGAAACTACTTTGTGTTTCCTGTTAAAAATGATTAAAAAATCCAGGCATTTTGTTGATTAAAAAGTATTATCTCATCCAAAAAATCTGACAGATTCCATGCAAGAAAACCTCAACTAAAACATCATTTTGGGAATTGTGACTTGCAAATATCTGATAGATATCAACAAATATCTTCTTTACAATCAGTGCTTATAAATGTTAAATAATTGAATTTTGTATTCATTATATTTATTAGGTTTGTCACCTCTGAAAATCTGACACATCTGTCCTATAATAATACAATTTTTAATTTTATTTGAAATTCATCTAAAAAGAATTTTTGTACATTCTTGAAATAACATCCAAAGTAAATAATACAATGATCTTTCTCTTAGTTTCTTTACAACTTACCTGATAAGTCAGAATGTTTGTCCTTACACATCACATCTGTTTTTAAAAGAATTTTACTTACACTATCCATTTCTATCCTTCCTCACAAAACACATTTAGAATGCATTTCATCGATCAATAAAATTCTCATCTGACTTCTACAAAATTAATTTACAATGGATAGTTAAAAAAAAAAATCAAAGATTAAACAAAATGTTTAAATTTTATTAACTCTAATGTGATTTATCCCCAACTTCTATGTTCACAGAAGAGTTAACCTCTTCAGATCAAGTTTTTTTTTGCTTGGATTAGATATGTTCAGAATCAGCCTTGAACAACAACCAAAAGCTGTCATTATTATTTTTTGGACTTTTATTTATTTCATCTTAATTTTATCTACTTTTCATCCTAATAATTCAGGCTGTCAATCTACAGTCATTGGTAAACAGCACAGATTGGAAATAAAGAATAATTTCTTGCTAAGATTTGAACTCAGGGAAGCCTGGTTAACAGTATCAGCTGCTCTGCTGATTGAGCTACAAGACTACTATACCAGACCAAAGTTCAGATATAACTATACAAATTTACAGTTTATTTTAATTGTTGTTGTTGTTTTTATATACACTACTAGTGTTGTTAGTAGTAATATTATCATGGTTTTATTTTTTATTAGATAATGCACTGTCTAACATTATTGCAATGAAAAGCAATTAAAAATTAAGATGAAAGAAATAAAAGTTTAAAAAACATCATTAATGGATGAAAAGTCTTCATCTAATAAAATATATTACTCCAAGCAAAAGCTACTTTGTGACTGAGATAATTGTGTATCTCAGAATGGTGCCAGTGGCCAGTGTTCAAGTCAAGATAAAAACCAAATATTCTTTCTTTGGGAAACTGCCATGATATAATCCTTGCCCCACTCATTCCCCCAATTTAACCTTGTGTTGGACTAAATTCAACTAAGTTAATATTGACTGTGAAATAACAATATTGTTTCATGATATTTAGTTTAGTTTACAACATTATTTCGAAGAAATATTTAGTTTTAGCATTCCTTGTAATATTTTCAGAGGCCCAAAATGTCACCAATGGAAAAAAAAAGAAAGAAAATGGTTATGCAGAGCAATTAAAAAAATAAAGACAAATTATTTACCTGAATGTTTCATGTATACATCAACAGAATGTCATAACAAAAAGAAACAAAAACAAATTATAATTATTGCCTTGATGATTGTTTATTTTATTGAAGTTCTAAAAGAAAAAATAATATCAAACTGTTAAATTACAAAAAAAAAAATAAATCTGAAAAGTAAGAGGAGTTGAGCTTTGTCTGCTATAAGGCTATAGTCATATGGTACTCAGTCTGAAGTAGAATGGCTGACAAAATAAGCCTTTTAGTTACAATACTAAGTTTAGTTTACCCTTTTGCAGTGGAATATCCAGTGAAAATCAAACTCCTAATATTAGTGAAGGGTCTATATAAGATAATTCTTAAATCATCCCCATTCCCTTTGTATTCCATTAGCAAAGAGGAAGTTTCACTTGGGCAATCACTTTCCCAATCACTATAATACTGACCCCTTCAAGACTAGTGTTAAGTGTTATCTTTCCTGTATGAACTTCACTTCTTGCCTTTTCTTATGTTCATACAACACCACACAGTAATCCCCTACTTTGAGTGACTCTTGGTTCTTGCATTGGATGACTATTAGTATAAAGTAAAACCAAAACAAAACCATCACATTATAGTAAGTGCCATAAGTGGTAGATGGGCAAGACACAAAAAAAGCTTAACAGACCTCAATAACAGACTAGGCTGATTATGGTTGAATGTTCAATAGCTCCTCAATGTCTCTATTAAGTGTTTATACTTAGTGAAACAAGAAAGTTGAGGTGAAATAGATTTTCTAGCAAAACTTGATTTAAAACAAATGAATTGCTTGTTTAAGAGAAAAATACTTTGAAAAACAGAGTGTAAAGTTTATTAAAAAGAAAGATCTCTCTGTATGTAATATGTCTCTTTCAGATATGAGTTGTTATGGCATATTCCATATCCCAGCCCCCAGCTTTTTTTACTGATAAATTTTAGCTCCTTTATTACTCCTCTTTGCCTTTATGGTTCTTGTTTCACCATCAACTTCCTCAAAATTGTCAAGTAGGTTATTCGCTGTTCTTCCCTGTTTCTCCCACTTGTTCACTTAACCAAATGCAAATTTTATAAATTAAAAAAAAAATTGAATTAAATATCCAATTGCAAAGACAACAAAAATCTAAACAAAACTTAAAAGAAAACCAGTCTACCAACCATGAAGATGTAACAGCTGGTTGAATGGGAAACAAAATTTTGCTATTTTTAGCCTACAGTTCTAGCAACATTAAATAAATATTGAAAACTCAGAGAGACGTGTATGTATATCTACAAGTTAACATAGTAGAATGTATGTGAGTATTTGCATTATAATTAATATGAAAAGGGCTGAAATTTTCTCAGGCTGACCAAGAATATATTTAAAAATACTTCTGAGGTTTTGTTTGGTCAGATTTTGAGAAGTGGGTTAGGCCAAAAACTTTTCAGAATCTCCCCCATTCATGTAACTCACAAACCAATGTATGCATAGATATGAGGTTGGGTTAGTAACTCCCTCGCTAGACATGAAGCTGAATTTTGATCTTAAATTTTAACATCTATATGATTAATATTCAGCACTGAAATAAGTGCATTTACAAGAAAGAGAATAAGGTTGAAAAATATGCTTTTCTGCATTATCAGGCTGCAGACTTACTGATTATATATATATATATATATATATATATATATATATATATATATATAAAGAGAGGAGATTAAAAAATATTTTTTTAGATTTTTGTGCATTATTCTGTTTTTAATTTCCTGTTAATGAAGAAAATAACAATTAATGGAAAAGAGAAAAAACATCTATAATTTAAAATAATTTTATTTTAGCAATAATAGTAATTTTCTGAACCACACTTCAGATAGTGTATAGATTTTGAGGAAGAAAGCAAAAACACTGCAATTGCACAAAAATGTGGAACTGTTTAAATGACAAAAAATAATAATCAACAAAAGAATCATCATAATTTATTGGTTAATCTTGAAAATAAATGCCTGGGAATAAAATATGGTACTGCATGATTGGGAAAGTTAATAATATAGAATACTCATTTATGATTTCTAAGTATATCTAGAAATTTAGAAATATACCAAATTTTAAAAGTGAAAATTTAGACATAGATCAGTTAAGGTGAATAGTTTTTATCATAATTTAGTATTTGATATATTTTGTAATCACAGAATTTACTAAACATATATGTGGAAGCTACCATTCCTTGGATGATTCCATATTGAATGATACAAATAATGAAAGAACATACAAGGAGTGAAAAGTTATCAAAATTTCTATAGTGAATTTAACATATTAGGAAATATAGCAAACATAAATGATAAAACTAGATCATTTAATAACTTTCTTTGGTAATTTATTCAAAATATAAGAGTATATACTTTCAAGAGTACAAAGGGTGCATTTCAGGGTCTTTACAAAAGAATTTGTAAGCAGCCACTTTTGGAATTGTTTTGGTATAAAAAGATGACAAAGTTGTTCAAAGAGCAATGAATTAATCAGCTGAATAAAATTGTTAAAAATAGAATTTCATGATTAATCAGCAAATCTTTCAATTTTGTTTTTTGTTTGAGCAAATTTGGCAAAACATCTGTATGCTTCATACAGAAGAAAGGGATTGTCAGTGGTCAGGAATTCATGTTTACTTTACTAACAGAATATGGCTATTATATACAAACTGATCTGTTTTTTTTTTTTAATGACTTAACCCTTTGTGGGTTATTTAAAGCCAAAACATTTTGGATTGTAAGAATAATTTCTTTTCTTGTGAGTAAATATTGCATAAAAATTTTTTAAAGAATAACAATGATTTTTCTAGATACAACTATTACTACTCAACCCATAGTTGTGGGGAGAAGAGATGGATTCCTACTTATCCTGAGAGTATTTGTGCAGAAGTGAATGTAATGAAACTGTCTGGAATCTGAACTCAGCTACCTGATTTTTCATTCTAAGCCATTATACATTACACCATCTGCACATCCACCTATATATACAAAATTTATATTCATTGTTAATGATCTGACAATAAAAATGCATTGGAAATCAGGAAAAAAATGGATTATCTTCAATAAAGAATTAATGCAATTGATACTGATGAGCTAGAAATATTGTGCATATATAAAGAGAATTTGAGACTTTTCCATTTCTAATTTCTTAAAATCAGGGCAGAAATATCTAAAATAAACATTTTGATTTGAAAGTGAATGGAAAAAAGGTTTGCTGAAAGAATGAATTTATTCCGTTTTATTTAACCATGCATTTTCTTCTCAGTCTTGTTTAATTAACTGACATTTTAAAAATAGATTTCATAAGAATGAGTCAGAAGTGTAACACTAAAAAAGAGCATCTCACACCTGTAAGAAGACAAAAGCTTTGCTAGTCCAATATATAAAACTTAAATTCATCAAAGGTCCATATATAATAAACTAGCAGTAGAGCCCGGCGTTGCCCGGGGATGTAACAGTAAGAGATAGATCAAGTATCGACCATCATAAAGACTGAAAACTAAAATTGACAAAGATTATTGTTTAAGGTTGATAGACATGCATGTCTTAATTAGTTTTTTTTTTACGAATTGGTCAAACCCAAACTTAAACAAAAACATTGTTTTCAATCTTCATGAGTCTACCGATTGAATAGAATTTTATTATAAACAATTGTCTTGTAAATGGAATTTTTAAAGCATTCTGAATGTAAAAATAAAGAAAAAAGTGTGCAAGACAATAAGAAACACTACCTGCCAAAAAAAAGTGAAGTTTTGTTGAAATTGATTGAAAAATGTAAGAAATCCGATCCCATATATAAATGACACACACACACACACACACACACACACACACACACAACCTGGGTTTTATAATAAGTATAAGTTGATATGAGTTATCCCCTTTTCATTCTTGTGACAGCGATGCCTCTTAATCGTGTTTTCAAATTGATTTTGTGTAAAAACAATTGTGTTTTTCCAATTTTTGGTGCTGTCAGAACCACCGCAAGGTAATTTTACGTAGTCCTCTGAAGTTTTGTTGAAATTGATTGAAAAATGTAGGAAATCCGATCCAATATATAAACGTACAGACACATACACAACCTGGGTTTTATAATAAGTATGATTAAAACAAAATACATATCTCATGCAGTCATTTTACAATAAATCATTTTAAAATTTTGTTCAAGGTTGTAATTCATTATGCAGAATTATAAGAGGTGCTGAAAAGTTATCAGCCTGTCCCATTTCTCAAAATCTGGCCCAATAGAATTTTTAAAACTTCCTTCTTAGTCAAGCTGAGAACTTTTAGCTATCCACATAATACAAAGATTTATCTAAACTGTTGTCCTCTGATTTGGCTATTGCAATCCTGGCCTACTTCAGGTGACTGATGAGTTGGATAATGTCATTAGAATTTCAAACTAAATCCTTCATTCTGAACAGGAGAGTAGACTGTTTCTATTTGGCTAATTAATTTATCAATTTGTGAATTCATCCTTGTGATGCTGTTTCTGCACAAGAATATATGAATTTCACTACCTGACACAGGGTTTGAACTCACAGTAACCTAGTAAACTGCATATACTTAAACATTTCTATTCGCTCGATCATTATTTAATGAATACATTGGTTCTTTTAATGTTTCTATTAGTTCAAACCACGTTCTACGAATCCATTTGAAATTTTAAGAAAGATTCAAACACTACCAATAATACTGAAAGCAATGTGAAAAGTGGAATAATATTTTTAAAACAAGTTTCTTAAAAGTTTTAGACAACTGAAAGAAACAAAATCCCTCACATACTGACAGAAAATAAAGAAATTGATTGAGGAAACATGCAACACATTAGAATTATTTATATGAACCGTGTGTCATGAATTTTAAAATAACTAGTATTTTTGTGAAGTGTTTACTTTTGCAATATATGTTTAAATAAGTTTATCTGACTTGGCAAAAGATGTAGAACTTCAAATGTTTCAGTTATGGGCCTCGGCAGTCACTGAGTTAGATCTGTGACTGCTCATTAAACAGGAAATTATTAACTGTCCATTAATAGTGGAAGTTAATAGTAGAGGTCATTAATAATAATCAATATTTACAGAAAAGTCTCTAAACAAGCTTTTAAAATGTTTACTAAGCTTTGTTCAGTTTTGAACAAGAGACTAAGAAGATTGTATTATACCAATTTCTAAAAGTGGAAAGAGCCTGCCTACCTATCTTAAAAAAAAAAACTACTACTACTAGTGTCAGTAAGAAACATAACTTTCTTGACCACAAGACAGACCCATTCAATTAACTTTATTTGACAGAAATACTACAAAACTAGATTTTATGTTACAAAATTTAATTCTGGTTTGGAGCAAAAGTGTTCTTTATCTTTCATTTATTTTTATCAAATTTCCAGAAACAAAAAAAAGAAATGCTACTTTTACTGTAAACAAGAATGTCTTTTTATTATCAACAGACGATATAGCATAATTGACTCTATATGTGCTTTAAGATCTGAAAGTACCAAAAATTAAATTCTTGGTCACTGAAATCATTGAATGAGAAATGTGACCAACTTATCTGATATTGCAAGTGAGACTGGTGACAGTTTAAATTGACTGAAAGTGTTTGCTTCATTAAATTTGTGCTAGAAATTTACTCAAGCAAGGAGGACTGAGGGCTACCAGTCAACAGTCTCATTTCTTTTCAAGTTTTTATGTATTTTTGTCTATTATTATTTATCATTGTAAAGAGAAAATGATTGGAATGTGACAATTTTAAGAAGCTCAAAAAATTTGGATGATGTGCCTTTTTCTCTTTAGAATGAGATAATTATTGATTTGGAAATTGGACAAAAATGTTCAACACATTTTTCACTAAATTTATTAGGAAATAGATTTACAATTTGGAATAGAAAAGAACATTTTACACAACATTAATAGAGAAAGATTAACATTTTTCTACTCCATGTCCCCGTGGGTGATGAATTATTTGCCACTCTACAACTTCCTCACAGAAAAAACATTGCAAGCCTTTTGCTGTTTCTATGGAAAGTGTTCAGACAAACTACATTCCTTAGTTCCACTGGTTCTAACCTTCATGGTTAAGACCCACCATGCCACGTCCATTGTAGTGAGTCACACTTGTTCCCTTTATATTTCATTGGTAAGATG
Source organism: Acanthosepion pharaonis (assembly GCA_903632075.3). Taxonomy (NCBI): domain Eukaryota; kingdom Metazoa; phylum Mollusca; class Cephalopoda; order Sepiida; family Sepiidae; genus Acanthosepion; species Acanthosepion pharaonis. The sequence goes on along the minus strand of CAHIKZ030001540.1, from coordinate 302,816 downwards.
CAAGTTCCACTCAAGCAGCTTCTTCCTACAAAGTGCTGCTTTATTAAACTGACTCCCAAGAGGATGCTTCCTGAAACACTACAATCTTAACCTGTTCAAATCTAGGGTTAACCCTTATCTTTCTCACATACCCTCACAAACTGTGCCTCTTACTAAATAACCCTCTAGCTCTTGAGCCTTCTTACTGGGTGAACATCATTGTAAAAAAAAAAAAAAATCAATGTATCATATTAACATTAATTTAGAATATCTAGAAACTGATTATCAATTTATAATTTAATAAGTTAATATCTACTATAATTTGTATAGTAACTGTTTTTGTTTAGTTTTTAACAGAAGAAAACTTGTAAGTAAATCTATCTTAGAATGTCTTCTCTTTTAGAGATATACACATTCCATTATTGACAATCAAGGATTTATAAATTAGAGTTATGGATAACAGACTTAATAATGTGTAGTGAGTTTGATATTTACTTAGTGATCCACACTTGTTGCCTCATGTCATACTAAGCTAAGCTGATCATACAATAATGCTGAGTATTTGTTTGTTTTTATTTTATGGTATGTCAATCTCTATGGAACATTTCATGCCATAAGAGATTATTGCCAATGGATTGAATTTTGTTGGATTTTTTTCTGATAGGATTTGTTTATTTCTTTTTAAAAAATATAAAGAGATTTTGGAGAACATTGTTTATTTTGATCAGTCAGCAGTTTTTGAATGGTTAAATATAATGGTGAATGAACTAGTTTAGTAAACCATAACAGCAGTAAAGCAAGGTGGATCATAGTTGTGTCCATGTGCTGGTCAAAACTAAACTTCATAAATACAAATAGAAGTCTCTCAATAGGGTAATGGTTAATGAGCTAGGTTAGAAGATCATTACTATTGCGTTATGAGTTTGATCCTCACTGTGTGCACCATCCTTAGTTAGATGAAGCTAGGCTTAATAAATACTTAAAACATCTAATCTAGGAGCAACAGTTTGCAAGCTAACCTTGCAAACCATTAGTACTGAAATAAATAACTTTTATTAAATCTCTCACACTTGTAACCTTGTACTGGTCTAAGCTATGCTTCTGTCTGAATTTCTGGAATAAGTAGTTATCATTATTTATATTATTTACATGTGGACTATTGTAATTATCTTTGTTGATAGTAAGAAAGATGAGGACAATAGTCAATGTGTAATAAATAAGCTTACTAAATACCTATAATGTCATTTTAATTTCAATGAAAAATGTGTCACCTTTTATTTAAACTAGAATTGTAGCCTACTTGGTGGATGAGGTAGTTGCAAATTTTTCTCACTAGTACCACTTGTTTTGTTTAAGCTTGTTAAGATTTTCAGGTAAGCCGGATTTTCATTTGTGGAAGATTATTGCAACAAAATCTTTCTATTATACCAAATTAAATTTAATAAATAACAATAGAAACTTGTCTTAAGTTTGTACACTTTTTTTTTTTTTGTATGAGTTTTATGGAGATATGACTTTCATTAGTAAAAGATATTCAAACTGGCTCTGAGGGAAAAATTAAATATGAAGAAATATTGGATGAAGAGAAAAGGGGGGAAAAAAAGAAGAAAATCTCATTTAAATCACAATTTTTTAGATTTCAGTGCAATATGCAGAAATGAGACAAATCTATTTTTGATAGCAATTCCTTAGCAAAAAGATTAAAAAGCTTAAATATAATAGAAAAATAGAAAAAGCAAATATTTTGTAAAAAAATAATTGTCTTAAAAAAAACCTGACAAATTCTACATTCAAGAAAAAAACCTAGTTTAATTATTCTTCTATGTGCAGTATCCCTTCAGGATGTAGTAGATCACAACTCCTTATCCTTTGTAGCCCTTAGAAAAGTGACTTTTTGCTATATCTCCTAATCCCTGTTCTACCACAAGGTCATTAGGTAGGTCATGCTATCCAATATGTCCTGTGAGCATCAAATTTTCCAAGCCCTCTTTCCTCATTATGGACCCCAAAATTTTCAACTGTCAGTTTCTAATGCTATGTATAAATGTCCTTTTTGTTTCCATTTTCTCTAAAACTTTCTTATTGCTTATGTGTTCAGTCCAGGGTATTCTTAGCCTCTGTCTGTAGAATCCCATTTCTGTTGCTTGAAGTCTCTTCTCTATCTGTGATAAGTCCAACATAAACTGCCATATAGGAGTACCAATATTACATAACAGTTTAGTACTCTTTTCTTTGTTTCTAATGAAATTTTACCATTTCTTAATACTTTGCTTAACTTTTGGAAGGCAATTTTCGTTATCCCAATGTACCTCCAGATTTTGGTCTTGTATTTTCCATCTTCTTTTAAAACACTTTCTTTTTTTTTTTTTGCACTTGCTTAATTTTAGTATCTCTAATTTGTATGTTGGACTGTTTCTTTTGCTGACAAAAGATACATTCTTTTTACAGTTGATGTTTAGTCCTTTCTTTTCACTTTCCTTTATTATCTTCTGTGGGACTGTCTGTAGTTTAATTCTGTTCTATGCTTTATTCATCAAAATTCAGATGATAAGTTTTGTTATGTGGCTCATTAGGTTGATTGTCTGATGGAGTTTGCATTCGTTTGCCCCTGGTTTCTTAAGCAGTACTATGAGAATAGATCTACTTAGGTCTTATGGTATATCACCATTATTATAAATTTAATTTATTATGACTGTAATTTTGTCAATGCCTAAATCATCTAAGGTTGTCAGCATCTCTATTAGAATTCCATCTGGTCCTGTTGTTTCCACTTCAAACTTTAATATTTCTGGTAATTTGATATTTTTGTGTATTGCAGGTTGTTCTCTTTCATTGTGGAAACATCCTCCAATGTATTCATTCTATCTCTAAGGTATTTTTTCTTTTTCTTAAAGCTGATATCCTTATCTTTGTTGTTTTTCATAATTATGTTTCTCTCTGCATCTTGTTTACCTTCTTAGTATTATCTCACATTCTTAGACAAACTAATATTGTTATTTCTTTAATTATTCAAATTAACATTCTCATCTTTGTTGTTTTGATCACTGTGTTTCCATTAGTAGACCAGGAGCATTACAGATGGACATGGTAAAAAAAAATATATAGAAAACTGATTTTTTCAGGGATGCTACTCTCTGGCGTTATTGATTCAAAATCCATAAAGTCCCCAAAAGTTCCTAGTGAGCTAAATGTTCGGGAGCCCCAAATCCAAGATGGCCACCTCTGCTGAGGTGACATATATAACTTTTTAATCATTCAGTTCACAAACCTGTGTAATACCTCATTTCCAACTAATTTGATGATGAGAAATCCAATTATGACCTTATTTTTAAGAAAAAGGACAACCTGACCTAAAATATCTAAGTTCAAATTCAAAAATTGATTCCTAATATTTGCAACTCCTGACTGTCTGAGTGACATAAACCTTGAAGAAGCCAGAATAGTTCATGAAATGCTTTTGAATCACTCATCCCCATCCTGAGAATCTTCTTACAGAGCGTGTGACTACCCAGGTGTCCCAGGTAGTTGAGGATCTACAATAAGAACTATCTCTGTCCAGTAGATCTGGGAAGCTCTGGATCCAATCCCTGAAGATGGTCAAACTTTTATTGCTCTTCATTTGGGCAGTAGGTACAGGGGATTGAGAACTTCACTTACTGTGTGTTTCAAGAAAGATCCTGATTTTCCACGCGGGAGGGCATACAACCTATGCAAAGTGCTCAAGTTGCAATCTAGATCAAATGAAGTGACTACCACAGGTTATGAGTGAAGCCCAGTTTGCCAAGTATACCTTGGGAGGATATTGGACAATTAGGCGATCACATAGATTCAGGTTTAGTATTTTCAAAGACCAAACAATTGAACAAACACTAATGAGAATGCTCAAGACCAGAGGAAGCTTAGCTCACAGTTGTGGAATAATTCCAAGTACCCAGTCAAAAGTGGTCTGCATTCTGCCACAAACTACCCCTTGTGTGTGCCTCCCTTGAAAGTTTCTGTGATATACACATTTCCACTATAGATCAACCCACATACCTCAGGCCTACTGCTACTGCAAGGGATAGTGGATATTTCATTAAGTTCAACATTCACCATTTTTTTTACAATGGAGAGAGTATGTTACTAAATTGGTAAACATTGCCACAGGAGTTGTAGCCCCTTCATCTGCCAATATGGACAGTGCCTTTCAGCTTGGTGAGGAAGCTGCAGCAAGGCTGACCCGTATGAACGATGCTGACACTAAACTTAGAAGAAATCACAAGGTGGTATCAATTTGTTCACCAAATAACAGTGCAGAAGTTTGTGATCAGCAGGTGGAAATAAAACCTGTCAATCTCTTCATGCATTTAACATGCATCGTACAGAATTGTGTGGAAATGCAAGGTCATCTAAACAATTAGTTCAGTAAACAGCCCCCTGCTCTTTTTGAGAATAGTGCCATGTGGAAGAATACCAAAAGTGATTTTGCCAAAGAGTTAAAGGCCAATGTCGAAAAGTTATCAGCAGAAGCTTTACCAAATGCCATGCATGTGACAGATAGAGGCCATCTTCTGCACAGTGTGATCTGGCCACCAAGCTGCACTTACATGGATGTTTGTGACAACTATGTCAGTTATGTCATCAACAACTACGGACCTGATTCTGTCGTGTGCTTTGATGGGTGCCCTGATTTCAGCATGTCAAAAAAGGTGGCAGAACAAGGCTGCTATGCTCAACACCAGAATGTATCCCAAGATATTCTATTTGAACTGAGCTCACAGGTAACCAGTAACTAACATTCAAATTTAGCAAATCATCAAAATAAGACAAGGGTCATTGGTAAATTGATGATGGTACTTACTGCTGTAGGCATAGCATGCCATCAGAGTACAGCAGATGCAGACTTTCTGATATGTAGCATTGCAAGTTGCTGGTAGCACTCAAAATTCAGTTATAGACATCGTGAGAGACACCAACTTACTTGTCATGATAAAGCTCTCCCAAATCTGTACATGCAATATGCCAGACATGATATCTACAGCACAGACAGTATCAAACAAACACTGCACCCATGGGCAAGAGATCACCTGCTTGTTGCTCATGCAATTACTGGGTGTGACTCGGTATCCGCACTCTACAATATTGGGAAAAGAAAGGCTTTAAAAGTGCTTGTTGGAGATGACTCGCAGATCTTTGATGTCATCAAAAGTCCACATGCAACATATGACATTGCTAAAGCTGGTGAGATATTTTTCCTCAAGATGTATTGTGCTCACTCAACAACTCTAGACAAGTTGACTGCTATCTTGTATTTGAAGAAGATGAAGACATCACTTTCAACGTTTGACCTTAGCCTTCCTTTAACATTCTCAGCAGCCAAATTCCATGCATACTGTGCTTACTTTGCAGTTCAGGAGTGGCTAGGGAACCCAGGACAACTGGAGTCAATCAAGTGGGGCTGGCAGCTGAGTGATAACACATTAAATCCAATATTTAATGACAAAGACCCAGCTCATTCTCGTATCTTATGCATGATTTCGTGTGGATGTACAACAGGATGTGGTAAAAGATGCATGTGTAGAAAATCAGGATTAAACTGAACAGAGATGTGTTCCAACTGTATCAGGTTAAATTGTACAAATACATCTCCTGCTGATGATAATGAAGATGATTAATTTGGAATGGCAGACCAACCACATGCAGGTCATTTAATGCCAAATTTAGTTATATATATATATGGCAACATTATTTTTTTCAGAAACGTATAGCTGGCAACATTATTTTTCCAAAAACGTATAGCTGACAACATTATTTTTCCAAAAAACATTATCAGAGGCCTTGTTGTTGGACGTAGTTTATCATCATACCCAGGATGCGGATGTAGTTTATCGCCATACCCAGGTTGTGGGTAAGGTCTGGAAAAAACAGGGAGTTCACTATTTGTCCATAGCTGGGACCCCAACAGGTGCTACCACCCCAGGTCAGGGTGGACCTGAAAACACCAGCAATTAAGAGGTGGTTCCACGCTCCTCAAAACCTCCTGATCAGAGGCCTTGCTGTTGGATGCAGTTTAACGTCATACCCAGGAAACACATGCACAAGATTTAACAGTTTGCATAATTTCAGCAGCACTCAAATTCAGCAAGATCACAGTATAGCAGAAGCTGCTGCACTTTGTTTGTATAGATTCATTTGACACTGCAGCATAGATTATCATAATATATTCACTCTGCCTATAGTAAAATGGCGTATTCTCTATACTGTTTAGGTTAGTAATCTATTTTTTAGGTTATATCTTAAAAATAAGGTCATAATTGGATTTCTCATCATCAAATTAGTTGGAAAAGAGATATTACACAAGTTTGTGAATTGGATGATTAAAAAGCTATATGTGTCACCTTGGCAGAGGCGGCCATCTTCGATTTGGGGCTCCTGAACATTTAGTTCACTAGGAACTTTTGGGGACTTTATGGATTTTGAATCAGTAGTATTTTTTTTCCATGTTGCTGCATTAATTTTGCTAATGCATCTGGTCTATAGTGTGTTCTCCAACATTTCATAGATTGTCCTTATTCCATGACTTATGGATCCTTATATCATTATATTTGCTGTTTGGATCACACACTATGCTTGGGCAAATGACTTCTCCAGTTTATTTTAATAGGGATACACCTCCTTTTAAAATAAAATATAAAATTCAAATAGAATTGTTATGCACTTATTTCAACTTGATAGTTTGCTTTTTATATGAAATTTTGTTGATCTGAATTTTTGAAATTTATTAAAAAAATAATAAAAATAATTTCATATGTTTTAAATAAACTTAAAATCAATTTTGAAGCTTGATTAAAAAAATGAGCAGCATGTTTTTTTTACTGTAAATAAATTATGTATAAATGTGAAGTATTGTTAGTGAAAAGTATGGCTGACTGATATGATTTTCATGGTTAAAAGAAGAGAAAAAAACTTTGGCATAAATGCTCTAACGTCTGCAGTTCTTCCTTGAATTAATGGAATTTGGACAGTCTCCAGGGCAAAATCCCAAAAGAGAAAAAATCCAAATAGACAAGAGATTGTTAATTTTAGAAAGGCTTGATCTTAAGTGAGACTATCCTTCAATCTTTATAAGGTCTTCATTTATCTTTCCACATCAGTGTGCTGTACTTGATGGTTAACTCAACTCCAACATTTGCAACATTATCTACTTTTGAGGTGCTTTACACAGCTCTGCCAACCAAAGGTTGGTTTTATTATTCATCTGATGAAATGTTAAATAATTATCTAAAATTCAAACTACTTTCATTCCAAAGTAAGAATTTAAGTATTAGTACTTAGTTAATTATTGATGGAATATAAAACTCACCACCTATACATTTACAACAGGGTGCTGAAAAGTTCTCAGTCTGAACCATTTTCAAAAATCAGTATTTCAATGACCAAACATCAAGTTCTTTTTTCCAAAGGTTAAAGAGTTGAGAAACAACATATGAAGTATGTTTAACTGTGTGTACATTTCCTTGCTTGAGTTCATTCTTCTTGGTCTAGTACCCACTCATGATAATTTACTATTAAAGTTCAGCTACATAGAAGTGGTAGTAGTTTACAATGTATGGGTAAAAAGATGATGCCACTAGATAACTCAAATTAAGACATAGGAGATATTTTTTTAGCCAGTTTTGGTGGGAAGAGGGATATAGTATAATCATTATATTTATTGCTTCAAAAATCTTGAAGAATGAGAAACATTTGATTGTTTCAATATGAAATTCTTTGTACATTGAACTTCAAGTCATTAATACAGCTAGATGACATGATTTTTAAGTCTGAGAGTCAATCATGAAGTCAAAGATTTAAGTCCAATGAAAGATGCAATTATCATGAAAAATGAAACTTGATGATTTAGTATAAGAAATAAAATCCTCAAAATCTGTTAAAATGGGTCTGGCACTAATTCAGGAAAAGGCTCAAAAGATTTAATATGAGGGTTTTGTCACTTACCACAGGAAAAGACTTAATAACATGGATAATGAAGAAGAATTCATCATTGCTCAAATCGCCAAAAGTATTTTTCCAATGTGAATGAGACTGACATTCCATCCAAACAATTTATGACTGTGGCTATCTGACTTATCAAATCATTAATAATAATTATTCAAAGAGAGAGAGTGAGATGTAGTTTAGTCAAAAATGCTTGTCCCTACCCACTTCAAAAGATTTTTTTTTAAAATCCTTTCTAGGTATAGTTGAAAACCTTTCAGCACTCATAAAAAAAAAAAAAAAAAAACAGAAAGAAATGATTACAAAAAGTCTGAGGGAGGACAAAAGGAATGTCAATGAAAGATTTTGGGGTGGCACCCAAATTTATAATCAAAAGAAAAACAGATTTTTTGAAATGTATTTTAGAAGGTTAAGTGAAAGCAACAGTAAAAAAAAATAATCAAACAGTTCAGTAGAAATGCATCTTAATGATTTATGTTGAGAGACTGTGAAGAGAATCCAGCTGTTCATTAGTTTGGAATAAATTTGATTCTGTACAAATGTAACAGCAGAATGATATCATCACTCAGGAGATCATAAGTATAGGTATCCGTGTGAGATAGAGAGACCATGATGAGCATGATATAATACATTTAATATTATACTATGTCAGATATTTATTAAGCTCAGCTCAGTCTGACACAAGCCTATGTCTTATGTGTATGACAAATATGCAAATGAGTAGAGGCTGTCATCTTTGAAAATCATCATTTCTTATTCTATTTTTTACCTTGGCTTGAATATGAAAAGGAATTACACAAATACCTCACTCACCAAGCCGTCCTTGTGCATATATGTTATTTCTAAGGGATTTTTATTTATTAATCAAACATTTTTATTACTTTAAACATTATTTTTAGTAAATATAATGTTTTATATATATATATATATATAAAAACACTATCCCAAAACTACATAAACTCCCCAAAATCCTTTCAGAAAAACACCCTAACACTTTTTCATCCGACCCACATCAAATTATACAATCAAATAATGAAGAGAACATCTATGAAATTTCAAAAACCCTTAAAATCATGCCACCTGGTAGACCCATAATATCAGGCATTGGTACCCTCACAGAACTTATATCTGGGTACATAGACAATATCCTAAAACCTTTATTGCCCGAAATACCTAGTTATATTAGAGACACTACTGACTTTCTCAACAAATTACAAAACATTAACTTAGTCCACCATGATACAATCCTAGTAACGATGGATGTTTCATTCCCTTTACACGAACATTCCACATGTTGAAGGAGTATCAGCTTGCTATGAGTTCCTTAGTAACAAAAAATTACCTAACTACCAAATTACAGATATATGCCAATTAATAAATTTCATCTTAACACATAATAATTTTAAATTCAACAACACTATTTACAGATTAGTGGCACAGCAATGGGCACAAAAATGGCACCTAGTTATGCTAATATCTTTATGCACATTCTAGAAAAGAAGATACTAGACAATTCAGAATATAAACCATCACATTACTTTAGATATTCTTACATTTTCTTACTATGGATTCATGGATCAGAAAAATTAAAAACCTTTTTCACTTTCTGCAACAATTTCCACGATACAATTAAATTTACCATGGAGCACTCATACACATCCATCCCTTTCTTAGACGTTATGATAAAATTAAACAAACATACACTTTCTACCAGTCTATACAACAAACCCACAAACCAACATAAATTCCTGCACTTTAACAGCTGTCATCCCTTTAAATTAAAAAAATTTATTGTATACAGCTCATTTCTAAGAATCAAACGCATATGCTCAGACCATTTAGATTTTCTATACAACATTAATAACTTAACAAAACAATTCCTAAAATGCAAATACCCAATAAAAATAATAAAAAAGAAGCACTAAATAAAACTATCCTGATAAATCGTAACACACTTCTTACATACAAGAAAAATAAAAACAACAATCGATTCCCATGGTTTTTAACCACAATCAATGTTCCCACACACACTTATTCACAATTTTAAAAAATGATTACAAGAACCTCCAATTAGACAACAAGATCAAAGACATTTTCGATAAACCACCCATAAATGCAATGAAACAATCACCTAACCTATCAGCTATCCTCACCCCTACCAAATATCTAAACAATAGAAACCAAACAGGAAATTACAAATGTAACAAACCTCGTTGCTTAGTTTGCAAACATTTAATAATAGCTAATACATTTTCCGTACCCAACACCAATATCAGGATACAGCCACCTAAACTCACCTGCGATAGCCATAACGTAATCTATTATTTATTCTGCAACTTATGTCCTAATAGTGGATATATTGGTGAGTCTGGAAACAATTTTAGATTTTGTTTCAATAACCATAAACAAACAATACGTCAAAACAACCCTTATTCCCCCATAGCTAAACACTACAATCAATCAGGACACACATTAGAAAACTGCAAATGTTTATTAATAGATTCCGATTTTACTTCCACATTCACATGCAGAAAAAAAGAAACATATTGGATTTTAAAATTAAATACACATAAACTAGGGTTGAATAGGGACTTAGGTGTTTTAAATCTTTATAAATATTTCAATAGTTAAACAATTTTTTTAGATATAGTAAAAAAAAAAAAAAAATTTTTTTTAAATATTTATGATAGATTTAAGTTAGGAATATCCAATCAGTGATGTTCCATGTCACATGACGTCCGCGTCTCGCGAAGGACGCTACTTGCTAACAAACAGTAATTTTAATTTATTTGTAACAAACAGTTATTTCTGATGAAAAATTGAGGACAATTTGAAATATCAAATATATATATAAATAAATAAATACTTTCATAAAATAAAACATTATAATTTTTAATTTGAAACTTTTTCTATATATACATATTAAGAAAGTATACGTGGCTTCTCATTATGCTATATATATATATATATATATATATATATATATATATATCTCAAGTTATTTGGTAATGGGAGATTTTATTTTGCATCCAAAGATTATTCATAATATTGTAAATTAGTGTACATGATTGTATAGTTATTGATATATTTTACTTTGAGACAAAGATTGCCATGGATCGTAAAAAAAAGGATAGGGGGATAAAAACACAACATTGGAAATTGTAGTTGAATAGACGTCATAGAATAAAAAAAAGAAAAGAAATGCAAAACATTAACAAGAAGAAAAAATGGCTTTAAGAATGTCACAAAAGGGAGTTTAAGAAAAATTAAATGGGTAATAAGCAAGAAAGGTGGATTATCTAGAAAATATTTGAAGAAGCTGGTGTTGTGAATAGAAAGAGAGAAATTATATAGAATATTAAGAACATTGGCTAAAAACAAAAACAAGCAATACATGTATATTAGGTGAAGAGGTACATGAAAACTGGTTTCTCAACAATAATTTTTAGCAATGGATATAAAGCTATGACAGATGTACTGGGGTTCAGATCCTTCACAAAAATATTCAACCAGCTTAGACAATGGCAGAGAAGTGGTTTATGGTTCATATTGCAGGTTCCTTCAAGTTGATAGTATCAGGATAAATACAGAAAGTTTTACTAAGTTCTGGGACAAGATATATTTTAAATCATAACCAAGAAACTTTAAACTACATAATAGATTCATGCAAGATGATAATCCTTAACATTCTGTAAAACTGACAATTTTCAATTTTGCGGAAAAAAACTCTCAAAGATACCAAATATAATAACCTCTAGCCTCTCCAAATATTAATCCATCTTTAAAAGATATGTATATTAGCATACAAAACAAAGGGGATCTCTGGGAAGCAATAAAATCTACTACATGTAAAAGCTGAAACAGTGCAAAAGTTAACAAAATAAATGGGTAACAGACTGATGATTACAATTTATGAAGAAGTCTATATTAACATATAAAATAAGAATTTATTCAGATATGTCAGGTATTGTGTTAATCAAATACATGATACAATGGCTTTATCTTTTGGATTTATTTATAAATAAAAATTTATATTAGACTTAGTTTTTTTGCATAATAAAATCTGATACCTCCAAAACAATTTATCAATATTTTTAATAAGTACAAATATTGTAAGCTCAAACTTATAACATATTACACATTTAAGTATATCCTTAACATTTTACCAATATTAATTGGTTTATAGCAATCTCATTGTGAAAAAAAAATTAACTTGAATAATAAAATTAGACATAGTATATATTACACACATAGGCATATAGATAAAAAAACATCATCAATCCCATGACCTGGTGTGGTCATAGGGTTGTTGCACAACTGAGCATCTGACCGGTTCCATTTATGTGTCTTGGTTGTGTGTCAATGTCAGAGTTTCTGTGAATGATCTTCCAATCTACAGTGATGTTGTCAACTCATTTTTACTCTGCCAGCCTTTTCCTCTTTTTGTTTAAGGTCATAACTTGTAGGATGGCAGTGGAAAGATTCTTGACTGATTATGACATCTTCCATTGACCTGTTTCTTGTTTTATTGTGTCTCACATTGTGCCATTAGTGATGTGGTTCACATAGGAGATGCTTAGTGTGTGTGTGTGTGTGTGTGTGTATATATATATATATATATATATATATATATATATATATATATATATATATATATATATATATATGCCCATTACACAGGAATATTATGAAAAAAATCTCAGCCCAAGCCATTTCCCCAAAATATCACAATATTTTTAAGAGTTTCTTGATCATGCTGAGAACTTTACAACACCTCCTCATAACTTTTGTTTGCATACGCATTCACATACTGAAATGAGACACAAACTAATGCTTGTATAAAGTAGTCTTTATGCTGAATGAAACATAATTAACAGAAAGAACAGTGAGGCTATCAGATAACTTTTGGCAAACTTCCATCCCCCTCCCCCTCCAAATTTTTTCATGTCACTCAACATGCAAAGCAATTGTAGATTCAATCACACAGTCTGCAACTATTAATAAGAATTAATTATGATTGGAAAGGGTTTTTTGTTTGCATTTTAAAAAAAGATATTTTGAGTGTTAATAAATTTTGAATATTTTCAAAGAAAAGTAAAAAAAATATCTGAAATGATTTGAGAGCAAGCATCCTCATCTTCATCTCATGTTTCCATGATTAATGAGATTGGAGCAATATGATGTTTTGTTAATAAACACTATGTGGATGATGAACCATCACCCAGAATATCAGTTTATTTTTGCTTAGAAGATAAAACTCACTCACAATGACAGAAGAATACTGTGCTTCACACTAATGGCACATTTTAGCTCACTAGAATATTCCAGCTTTATTTTGATGATTTTTGAAGCAATTTTCACCATGTGAAAATGAAATACAAGAATTAAAGTTGTGATGTACAATTTGATTCAGTATTGAATTATAAAATGTTACAAACCTGTAAGTAATTAGTACATAGAATTATACAGCGTTTAATTACTTAATCAATCTTCATTAAGCGAGCAGGTCAAACAGTTGTCAGTGAATTACACTAGTTCCCATAAATTATAGCTTTGATGAGAAAAATGATTGATAAGTGTTAATGATTGGCTCACCTTGAAGATATTTCAGGTGATCTGCAGGTGTGGAGTTCTATGTCCTATGCCATTCATCGATCATAATGGTCATACAACTTGTTTGTGAAAAGAGTAAAAAGAAATCTACAGACTTCCTTGTCCCTGTATAATAATATCTGCTAAAATATAATTTTCTTGTCTCATAAATCATTCTGATCTGTATCTTCATCTTGATAATTTCAAACAAAGTATTTTGGCCAGTGCATTCTCAAGCTTTCTTCAGAGCTGTTTGTTGTATTTTAATAACCTTCAAGGAGTTTTTAAAAAAAACTCATATTTTGTTCAAAGTATACAAAAGGATAAAAGTATGTTACTACTTGCTTTATAGTGTTTTTAATTCTTTCACAAGTTGAAGTTGGCAATCCTATTTACTAAAGTTCTATGTTTGCTGTGAAACACCAGTCTCATCAAAGGGTCCAGAACATCATTCTAGGATTGCATTTACAATTTAACAAACAAGATGAATTTTTCCAGAGCATTTAACTATTGATTTTACACTTGCTAACATTTTGTCTAATAATTTCACAAAGAGAAATTAATAATTACAATTTATTTAAATCTTAATAATTCTAAAATTTCAGTTGTATGTTTCCCTCTATCTTGTATCACTACAACTGTCAGAGAAAATAATTTTATTTCTATATTTTATAATATCACTTTGCAAATTTTCTTGATTACAATCATTTAATGAATCAATTAAGAGAAAATCCCCTCCAAAGAAGAGAAGTTTGGAATATGGTAGGAAAAATAAACTTTCCAGGTGAATTTTGAGCCAAATAAAATAGAATCTGAAACATTTGATAAGAACTCAATTTGACAATATTCTCACTAAAAATCTGGGGAAAAAAAAAGAATGAAAAACACACCAAGTCTTTACAGCAAAAGTGAAATATTTGAAACTCTTTCCTGAATACTTCCTACTGAAATTGCAGTGTATAACAGTCCAATAAAAATATGGGAGATTTTGGTTTTTTTAGTCAAATTGAAATATTTTCCTTGTATACATTTTCAAAATTTATCTTTGAAGTCCTTTCATAGAAAATCCTATTTTTTTTATAGGATTCTTTAAGAATTTATGGTTATTTTTTTGTTTGTTATTTTTTAAAAAAATATTTCCATTTAAATAAATTTTTTAAAACAAATCTCTTTAACCATATTAATTATCTTCACTACATGATAGCAGAAACAATCATCACTACAATTATGACAGGAGTTTACTTAGATATATAATCATTATTGATTATTATAGTGATTGATTTCTTAAAGGAAAATCGGTTATAAAAAGCACAATACTGTTAATGGGAATTGAAACAAGTTGGTGAGGAGGTTTTAGTATATAACTGATTTGACATCTGGTGAGGGCACCAAAATGAAATAATTATTCAGGTACAATAAAACCAAGATTTAATGTGATAGGTCAATGTTTCATATTCTAATAAAAGTGCCACATGGTATATACCCAAGGTTCAAACAAAAAGTTTGGTGAATTTGAACACTGTGTGAATACTAATTTTCTTTAATCCCAATTTAGTGTGACATCCCTCCACGTTTTTATGACTATATTTTATGGGCCTCAAAAGTACATTATAACAGGATCATACTGTATATATCAGAAAAATAAAAGACGTCCCATGTAAATTGTATGATAATTCTAAATTCTGAATGCAACTCAGCATTCAGTTTTCCTAACAGGACCTATTTTTATTACTCATATACATCCAAGATGGCCAGTTCCTCAGCTTGGAAAGCATTGAAGTATGCTTCTTAATTGACTTCCAAAGAAAATAAGAATTTATTTCAAAGCGTTTACATGAACTTCTGGTTTTGCAAGCGATAATTTCTAAATAGATTTTCTTTTAGAAAAATTCAGGCATATATTTTACAATAAGTTGTTTCTTTTCTTTTGTTCAGGCTGTGAAAAATTACAATTCAGCAAGTGTTTGTTGCTTTGTATAATGAGTCTAAAGTAAGCCCAAGTCTTGCTATTCTCTAGTGACCAATTGACACACTGAACTCAAACAAGAAACTCAAGTCATTTGATATATATATATATATATATATATATATATATATATATATATATATATATATATATATATATTATACCTTCTTCCTGGCTTGTTTGCAAGACAAATTTGTTGCATATTTCCCACCAGGGTAAACAGTCAGACTTTGAATCAAAGGAAAAGTTTAAATGCTGATTTTCAAAGCAGATACGTTTTCTCTATTTGGAAATTTAGTGCAGAGTACACTTGTCCCCTTATTTTTGTGCAAGATTAA
Organism: Acanthosepion pharaonis; assembly: GCA_903632075.3. Taxonomy (NCBI): domain Eukaryota; kingdom Metazoa; phylum Mollusca; class Cephalopoda; order Sepiida; family Sepiidae; genus Acanthosepion; species Acanthosepion pharaonis. The sequence continues at coordinate 286,964 of CAHIKZ030001540.1, read as the reverse complement.
ATTGAATTTACATGAATGTTTTGCAAAGTGCAACATGGCCTAACTTATGGCTGTGATAGTTTTTTTTTTTTTTACCTTTTTAAAGGAATTTTATGAAAGATTTTATTATAAAAAAGTATTGGAAATGAAAATAAGTATCAGATTTTATTTTAACTGCATGTATTTTGAATTGGGTTTTATTCTGTTTAATTTAGATGAATAGAAATTAGGAAGATGTCCAAATAAAAAAATATTTTGACAAAAGGTAACATAAAATGATTAATTTATTGCATTAATAATTGATTGATTTGTTTTTTAAGGCTTATCAACCTTTGTGGGTTATTTAAAGCCCAAACCTATTACAGATTATAGGGGGTCACTTAAATAAGATAATAATAAAAACAAAAATAAATAATAATGAAATTAATTATATGTAAATATCCTCTTCTGTCAGTAATATTTGCATTAATTCCGAGCAATTTGTCTGGAGGCTAAAGTAGTTGTATATTTCCCACTGGTGCTCATGATAAAGGTTCCATCCCAGGTAAAGGGATAGGATTGTGAATGCTAATTTTTAAAGTTAGTCAATATCCCCATTTTGTACAATATAATCTTCATTTCACCATTTTTCCTTGTGTTGAATTGAAAATCTTATTTATTTACTTCATGGACTTCTCTGGTAGCTACAATTTTGAATCCTGAATTTTGCAGCAAACTTGAAAGATCAGAAAAACAATCAAAGTTATCAAAAGAGATGAAAGAGAAAATTCTATGAGACTGTAATACAATGAGAAAATTTGGTTTGGTTTGTATTACAGCATATCAGCCTTGATGGGTTATTTAATGCTGACAAAATTTTTATTGCTGGTAATAATTTTTCTTCAAAAATGTATTGCTGGTAATAATTTTTTTACAAGTATTTCTGATATTAAAACCAAGTTTTACACGTTCATAGTGTTTTGAGGGTTTTTGAGGGGGTTAACTATTTTCTCATAGCTGGGACTCTAACAGGTGCTACCACTCCAGGTCAGAGTGGACCTGGGAACTCCAGCAATTACAAGGTGGTTCCACACTCCTCAAAACCTTCTGATCAGAGGCCTTGCTGCTGGACGTAGTTTATCGTCTTACTCAGGACACAGAAGTAGTTTATTGTCATACCCAGGATGGCCAATGAGAAAAAAATATTACTTAATTTATCTTCTTTTGGTATACACTTTCTACAGCACTTGGAAAAATAATTTTATTAAAGTTGTTAAAAGTTGTATCAGAATATGAAATAACCCAGATATTGACCAATTTCCTCACTGTCTTTTATTTCATATCATATATATCTCCTCTTTCAGAAGTAAACCATTGCTTAGAATTATATAATGAAGACATGAAACTTTGCAGGGATATGATTAATCTCTAAGAGGAAATTTAATATGAGCATTTAATCAACTAACCTTTGCCAAGTAATACCAAACTTTTAGCTACAAGTAGGAAGTTGTGAATAAAGGTAAGCAAAGAAAATCATTAATCACACAGGTAAGAAAAAAAAAAACTTGGTGAGAAATAAACTGGAAATAAAAGTGTTGACAATGAAAAGAATTGTTTAAAAAACAGTTCCCTAAAATAAATCAATGTAATATTTCATGACTAATTATCAAACCTGAGATATTTATTCAAATTTATGTACAACTGCATCATGATTACATATTTAGAAAACCCTAAGTATCTCACAAAAATGCATAGTAGTTTAATTTTCTCTTTTGAATTGAGGAAGTTGGTCTTAAGTTTGAAGCATTGAATTTGTCAGTGTAAATAAGAATCAACATTGTTTGAAATAAGAGTGCAATTAAAAATAACATATATTTAAAAACTGAATCATCACAGGATTCTGATAAAATCAACTTTCATTCTTGACACTGAAATATTAAATAGACAGATATGAATTATGAACAACAGCTTTTCTGACAATCTTCATACCAGCCAAAAGTCATGTTTGTAGTGCTTTCAAAAGTAACACATATAAAAAATTTTATATTTTAAATTAATTATATACATTATATATATTTTTATAATTTAAATTAATTAAAAGGTGTAAATAAACAAATATTATAATCATCTAGGTTTGTCATTTGCTTTTTTTTTTTTTTTTTTAGTGGATGGAGCCTGCTGACTGTGAAAGAAGGTTTCAAATCATCTAAATTTCAACCAAAAGGCAATTTAAGAACACAGGAGAATATTGATTTGGGATGCTTCCCCAAGAAGAATTTGTAAAGCAATTGGAACCTGTTAAACTGATCTTTTCTATAAAAGAAAAAAATATTAAGTCCTTGTGGAATCAGTTTTTCCAAATTTATCTAAGCTCTCTTCATGCTGAGACATTCTTTTTTGATTTACATTTACATGGGTGCACCTTTTGCATTTTCTGCCTTACCAAAAATTTGCTTAGCCTTCTTAAAGTATTAACTTTCATTTTTGAAAATTGTATTGTAATCTTTCAGTCATGTATATTGCTTGAAATGTTATCCAGCTTTTTTTTTTTGTTTTTTTTTTTGTTTAAATATGTACTGTAATAAATGTTTGTTCTTTTAAATTTCATGTAGTAATTAAGTCTTGTTTGAGCCTTTGGGATTAGAGAGGTAATGTGCTCTTTTCCCATGCTATCACTACAAATATAAAAATTGGTTTTTGTATAAGAAAATTAAAATTTTTCATACATACCATGGCATAAAAATAATAAAAATAATAGATTGATGAAAAATGGATAAAATATTTTGATATGTATGCAATCATAGTGGGGGATAAAAATGATCAGAAGAAAATGTTTGGGGGAAAAAACATCAGGAAAAGTTAGTGTTGTAATAACTGACCATGAATTGATAGAGCTGCAAATTTTTCATTGATACTGAAACCTCTATTCCTTTTAAAATAGTAATATTTACATAAATTCTCTGAGTAAATCTTGAAAATTTTATATATATATATATATATATATATATATATATATATATAGTGGAACTTCAATTTAACGGACTAATGGGGGAGAATGGTCATCCATTAAAACCACTTGTCCATTAATTTGAAGCACATTTTTCATGGCCTAAAACCATACAGTACAAAATTATTTTAAATAAATGCAAATACAGTATATATATATATATGTATTTTATTTTTAAGTTACTATATAGTAATTTAAAATAAATTACAGCAAAAGCTTGGAGTTTTCCTTACTCCTACGTATGCCACTTACAGTTTGTTTTTTCCCCCCCATCATATTCCTCATATACTCTGGCCATGGAAACTCCCGACACTAACTTCTTAATCAGTTCCAATTTGTCAACAATACTAAGGTTAGTGTGCTTCCTTTTCTCATCTCCTTTACGATTGGATGACATAGTGAAAGGATTGACAAAAAACAATATTATATACTGTACCAAAATCAGTATAAAATGTTTCAGAGATGAACATGTGTGTACACAACAAGCATTTAAGTAAACAAAAGTCTCTATTCCTGGAACTACCAGTCTTTGTCTGTTGATTGTGCCAGTAAACAACAGCAGCCAATTATGGAATTAACAGACTTTGCTTGCTACACATGGATGTTTGAGTTCCAGTCGGACACGACCATTACTGCAGATTTTATCCATTAAATTCAGAGCCCATTGGTTCTGGGGTTGTTAATTCGAAGCTTTGCTGTACATACACATTATATATATTATTACATACACATGGTACTTGAAAAGTAATTAAAACCAAAGATCATCAATAGAAAAAAATATATACTTTTCAAAGTTGTTTTTTTTTTTTGGCTTATGTTGATACTAGGAAACCAAAAAATAGTTCAATAAGACTGACACCAATCTCAATGTGGTCCTGTAAGTGACTGCATGCCCAGATCAGGTAGTTCTCATTCATGTTGTGCATCATGTACACAGTGATGTCCTTCAGAATTGTTATGATAGTATTGTGTGGCTGCTGATAGGTCTCTTGTCTTTATAATGCTCCAAGATGTCGAAATTAAAGAGATTCAATTAAAAAAAAAAAAAAAAAACTAAGAGGCCATACATCGACATCAAATTGAAAATTCTCAGCCAGATACTCTTGGATCATCTGGGCCATGTAAGAAGGTGCAAAGTCCTGCTAGAATATGTATGGCAACCACACCAATCCAGAGTTTGACCACCATGTCTAGCACCTTAATTTAGACACTGATACTAACTCTTATTACCTGCAGCATGATATAGCCCTTGATTCTCATGACCTGCAGAACAATCACAGATGATACAAGTTTGGTGTGCATCACCATGCTTAACAATGTAGAGTTCATGCAGAATCAACTGTCAATAATTTTACCACCTGCTCATATATTGAGAGAGAGAGAGAGAGAGAGAGCTTATGTGTTGAAATAAGAAAACAGCCATTCAAAATGAAGGGAAAAAGATTTTCGTTTTTGAATACAAAACTGAAGAAAAAGAATTAAAATTTCAAGAGAAATTATTTTAACAAGTATAGCTTTAGATTTTTAAAAACCAAACACGGAATTAAATTTCTTTTAACACCATTTGACTTTAACAAAAACAATTTCAGGAGTTTTTGTTTTGAGTTTAAAAGAATTGAAAAAGGTAAGACACACAAATCCAACTGCTTTGTTGAACTTTTCTTTTTTTTCTTAAAAAAAAGAAAAGGGGGGGGATTGTATCTTTGTCAATTGAATTTTTTATTTAATAAAAATTGCTACAATAATTGTACAGTTGGTGAGTTAATTGTATTTGACAGTCATTTAGTTATCTTCTATGTCACCAAGTGCTACAAACTCAATGTAAAATATTTGTCTTAAATACAAAATCCAGATGGTGCCCTTTGAGAGTTATTCTTGAATACACTGTCTTAAAATAAATGACAAATTTCTGTAAATGTATTATTATAATCATAATAATGTGTATGAATTCACTCACACAGTTCTGGCTACAAAATAAAAGCAGAAATGCTTAAGTATAAAGTAACAACACAAACTGAGTATTTGAAGTGAACAGATTCCAAGAGGCTTGGATTACACATCACCAGTATTTTCATTGCTCTTTTCAAGCATCTTTAAAAAAAGCATTATCTAAAAAGCTTTACAGTGCATTTCATAGCACGTGAGTAGATTTGGACATTTAAAACCATACTTAATCTACATCAGTCATTTTATAGCTGTAAATATTCCTTTTGGTTAAGACAACATTACAAACAATTAACAAGAGAAAAAAGAACTGAGTTATAAATGAGGCCTGAAGTTGCACATTTTAGGTTAATGTAGCATTTTAAGCAGATTGGCTGTCAGAGAGGCATAGTTATAATCTTTTACAGTCTGAAGGAATGGAGACAAAGAACTGAAGAATTGTCACTGACCCTATTTACCAGCCAATAATTGACAAGCACAAAGAAACTGCAAATGTGTTTTTTTTTTAAATTTTGTCAGGAAAAAGAAAAAATAGAGAAATACATAGCATCATCATGTCATCTAAAATATCACTACATTTAAATTATTTACTTGACAGGATAGTAAATATCCTATGTGGGATTGCATACAGTATATAAATGTCTATAGTGCAAAGATGAAAAATATTGTTTTACACAACAAATATTTTTCAACATAATCTCCTTCCTTAGCAATATACTTAATTCCAATGCTTCTTTCTTAATCACATAGATCAAACAGCAATCTTTAACCTTTGTGTCTACAAAAAAAAAAAGATGGTGTATCAAAAGGATAGTTTTTCCCTTGACACTGCTATTATTTTAACTACTTTCACTTCTCAGTAATGTTTTTTTAAAAAAAAGCGATGATTAGAATTGTAATAAAACCTAAACATATGAAGTGAATTTATGCATTTTCTTTGTTCTTGAAAAATGAGAACAAAAATAATAAATATTATTTATATTATTTATTGGAATGGTTGGCAAAACATTAACTAATTGCCAAGTGATTTGAACTTTATAAAATGGTAAATAATAAGGATTTCCTTATAGTTGGTTCACACATTTCAATAATTTAATAAATGTTTATAAATTTATGAATAAAATTTTTTTTTCATATTTACTACTTTATAAATTGGTAAATGATAAATATAGCATTGCATTAGTTTTAATACAATTTTATTAGTTTTTAGAATGGTGTAAATATAAAATTATTCTTGTAAATAAACAATCTAATAAATAGTGTTTAATATTTTTGTTGTAAATTTTCAAGAAAAAAAATGTTTAAATTCACTTTCAGCATATGTTTAGGTTTTATTAAAATTCTAATCATCATTTTTTTAAAACAATAAATATTGCCGAGGAGTGAATTTAATTATAATAATAGGGGTGTCAAGGGAAAAACCATTCTTTTGAAACTCAATTTTTTTTTTGTCAGCATGAAGGTTAAAGATTGACAATCAAACTTTATACAGTGAAAATTTAAAATCAAAATTCTATTATTAACAACATGAACTTATTCACTGTCTTTTCATATATACTCACATTCATGGAAAATAAAATTGCAACACTCTGAAGGATGAATATTCATTCCACAGTGATGCATGTTGCAATAAAGTTCAGTGGTGAAAGAGTCCAGTACAAACATATAACATTCCAGGAAATTTTGAACAGCAGCATTGTATATCCAGAATATTGTTCAACCTGTCATGGTGCCATTCTTGTAACAGGAACATAATGTGCTGTTCCAGAAGGATAATGTCCATGTTATTCCATACACTCTCCAAAATGCTTTCCTAGTTGGCATGATCATGAGAACTGTCCTATTTTGAATATGCATAGGACATGAGATGATGTCTTATTTCTTCAGTTAGAGTCATAAATAAATTTCAGTTTTCATTTATCAACTTTATTGTATCCAAGATAAAAGAAATATCTAGCCAGAAACCAGTTACAATCTTTTTCCATTACTTTCCTTCTAATGAATCACTCACTTACTGCTATCAAAAAATAAAAACTTTAAAAAGAATTTAGATTTTGTGTTTGAAAAATGAAAAATGGTTACCATGAGGCTTTATAAGTCATCACAAAAACATGGCAGATACATTTATGGCCAGTTGAGTACTTGAATCTTCTAGAAAATCTCACTCTTGATATTTATGATCTAAGTGTTCCTTATAGTGATGATCTTCATATAAAGTATGATTTAATAAATACAAAGATTAATTCTATGATCTTTTATTTGACCTTTGGCTTTACTTAGGCCTTCTGCAGGAACTAGCTTAAAATCCTACCTGTAAGGCAGGATTTCAATTAACAATTATAAAGAATGTATTTTCTTAATTGCATTTTAACCATTTAAAAAATTAGAAAAATATTAGTTTTCAACTATTCAAGTACTACATATATTTTTGTAAAATGAATTCCTGATACTGCCTTGATTTCATCTTGAAAAAATTTATTTGAATAAAATTATTTCACAGTCTTATTGCTGCTAAGTTTTTGTATAAAAATATCTATCATAAAAGATATTAACAAAATGACCATATATTTGTGCACACACACAGATGTTTGTATTGTTATTTCAGCTTTTAAAACCTGACTTTGCAGTATTATTGGTGAGGGTGTAGTGACTAATTATCAAATTTAATATAAAACATCTGGTGATGTTTCATATGTACAGTAGGTCACCTATATTCCTGGTTTGCTTTCCCCCGTAGTTTCGTTTATTCAGGGTCAACCATAGAAATAAACAATTCATTGGTGATGCTAGCAATTTGGATATGCCAAATGTATAAGGTGGTTCCTTGAATTGAAAAGGTGAAAATTGTCAATAGGGAAAGAAAAAAAAACTTTATGTTGAGCTTGCTCATATAAGAACAAATCTTTCCATCACATAACTTTTATTATGGGAAAATTGTTATAATTGTTCTATTTTATTATTAGTTATTATTGTTGATCTTTTATTGTACATTTTTTTTAAATGAAATTTTATCATAGGTAACTATATACAAGAAAAACATAGTATGTGGCTGTGGAAAAGTTCTTGGCTTGACCCACTTCATAAAATCTGACCAAGTACTCAAATACTAGAACTATTTTTTTGAAGGTGGTAGTGGGTGTTCTTGTTTGAGTCAAGATCTTTTTAGTACCCTCCTGTACTGAAAGCCCAATTTAAATAAGTTCACTGACTAATGAAATATTTTGCCTAAATAATTTAATTTTTTTCATTTATAATGTCTTTAATTGAAATGAATTCAGTCTACTCCCTTTTTTTAAAAAACTATGTTTGAATATTAGTTCTGTGAATTTCAGACAAGTTTTGGATGCTATCTCAATACCTGGTTCACAGTTGTGGAGTGTTACGAGTTCAACAAGAATTACATCTTGGCAGTAAAACTAAGTTGAAACTTTATATTTCAGTTTTCCTCTGAGCATCATGCACATTGCTCATGGACTTCTTGTATGTTACTTATCTGACTTTTTGTTGTTTGTCATTTGTTTTTTTTTTATTTATTTTTTTCTGTGTAATAGGAGTAGATAGGTTTTCCTATTGCCTGGTCATACTCCTCCCCTTTCTCTTGAACAGTTTCCTGTTTAGGAAGAGGTTCCAAAATCCTTTCCTTTTCGCTCGCCTCTGTAGTGGTGCTGTCGTGAATCTCTTGTGATGTGTGCAGTTTGTGGCAATGTCTCTTCATACTGATGGTATTGGGTTGACAATTTTCTGGTTGCTGTTCCTGACTGGTAGTTAGGAGCCTGAACTCTTGCGTAGCATCTTGAGAGGCTGCTCTGATCAACAGTTGCATAATATTGGGGTTTTTGCAGTGCCATGTTGTGCATGCAAGGGTGTCACTGCATGCATCAACCCTGAGGAGGCCACATTATGTTGCAGTCTACACAGTTTCTTTCTGTCCATGTTGCATATGATGATCGTTTGCTACTTTTACTCTAGGCTTTTTCCTTACCAACATAACTCAACATGATCTTAAACAATCAAAAAAGTAAACCTAAACCAACTCAAAAGAATCCTCTAACATTTCCTTTTCCAACATCTGTGGCATTCATACCAACTTCTGCAGTGTGGAATCATTCCTCTTTGAAAAATGTTCTGATATACTAGCTCTCAGCAAGACTAACCTAAACTCATCAATTACTCCCTCTGATTTCTCAATTCCTGGCTACCTTCTTCTCCTTAGAAAGGACTCTAAAATCCATATGCATGGCCTGGTGGTTTATGTTTGCTATCATATCCTGCTGGCTAAGGAACTCTCTCTTAAATCTCCAAACCATTTGTATATGTGTCTACATCTATCTCTCCTCAATTCAGTAAGCTTTTATAGTTACCCTTTCTCTCAAGACTGCAGTGTATTTGATAGCATTTCCGATAATATAGACAAGGCCATACTTGTATTTAATCTATATGGGTAAATTGTTCTTGTTCCACTGCCTATATCTAGGGATATCTCATCTACTTCTTATTTTAGCATTGCTTGGTTATTGCCCATCTCATTTTTACCAAGTCCAAGTACACTGCCCAGCTCAGAGAATGAACTCACAATTATTATGTCAACAAATTCATGGACCAACACTTTAATTCACTTGTGGAGAACTTGGGGCCTTAAACCTAACCTAGACAAGAACAATATACTCCCATAGAGTTTAAATAAAAGATTCTCTTCAAAATTCCTTATAGGTTACTTGGATTGAAATACACCTGATGGAGGCCAGAGAGTACAATTGCCATAATGTTGTGATAACAACAACAAAGTTAAGGACAATAGACCACATGTAAATAATGATAACTCATCAAACCAAAAATTTAGACATAAATTTTCTCATTTCATAGAGCTATGTTAATTTTGGTAATTGTTGCAATATTTAAAACTTTGTCCTTATTATTTAATTCACATGGTGATGCTATTGTATACTAAATGGACTATAGTATAGTATAAATATATCTTTTATATGTACTGGGAAATCTTTTTAAAAAGCTATGCAACTTTGTTATTGTGATATTTGCTTTACTGTGGTATTCTGGAACAAAACCCATAATAATCTCCAATAAGTTTCCATTTACAATTTTTTGCTGCCATTGAATGAAAGTGTAATTTTTACTGATCTTAGCATCTTTGATAAGTGAATTAATAAATGAAGGAACTTAGTCCCTCCTATTATTGTGAATTTTTTTACTAGTATCTCTTTCATTTTAATTTTTGTAAATTTGTATTGAAACTACCAGATTGTCATTCAGTGATATCTTTTATTTCCAATCTATTCTATTTATATTAGTAAATAGAATAGATTGGAAATAAAAGATAGATATTCAACAAGAATCAAATTTACATTATTTATCATCTTTGGAAACTTATATTTCCATGGTACACAGATTACCAGCAGTTCTAGAATAAAATTCTGAAAGTTGTGATCAAATCAACAAAAATTAAAATGAAGCAAATACTAGTCAAAAACGAATAAAGATTGACAAAGTTTCATTCCAAATTTGAGCTCTTGATATGGTTAGCACAGTGTTTCAGCCTTTGCTAGATATATAATCCAAACAAATGCTGTTCAGAAATATGGTGGCAAAATAAAAGTGATCATTCAATCTATGATAGATACCCAGTGGAAACTCATGTATTCAAGCAATTCCAAACTATACAAAGAGGAGTTCCCTAACATCTCAAAAAGAAATAAAAAAAATACAATGTGCTGAAATATATACTAGTTTGACTTATAAACCTGATCAACACACCAATATACACCATCTCTTTCAAATTTCTAACTTGCCTAGTGCTTCTTATCAGTTATCTGGACCTCAACTTGGATGAGATAATATGTATTTCTGTGTAACTAGCACGGCTGAAATGAACTGATTAGACAATTTTACTCTTCGTTGTCACACCACCTCATGCTTTGTACTTTCATAATCTTGTTCTTTATCTTACACCATCTCACTCTTCGTACTTATGTAATCTTATCCGTCAAATTTAAGTGATAGAAAAACTTTGATAAATATTTCCACAACACAAATTTAAACTTAGCCATTTATTAATTTTAAATATTTAATAAACTCTCCATATCGGCAATAAATGACAACTATACCAAATAATTTCTCAACATAAAATTCATTAGAATCTTCCAAGATCAAGAGTTAAAAACAAATAACTTTTAAATAAAATGTATCATCACACAATTAAATATTAAAAAAATATAAAATTGATTTGTAAATGAATTATATGGTAAGTTTTAAAAATTCTCTGTAGCTTATAATATAACCACTACCATAAAACATGCTAAACTTGAACTACCGAGTGTCTCTTTATAAAACATGTACATGTAAATACATGTATGCAGATGTTTTATTGAAGACAAGTTTCAAGGAAGATTAGCCAAAATATTTTTCTATCTGCCAAAACATGTTACCTTTCTTAGCAAAGGTTTTCAGTTCAGTTAAAATGAGAAACAACGCAAAGATAAGTAATTACAATAGAAATGTAAATTTCAAACAATGCAAGTGAAAATTCTTGTTCCAGAAGTTTTTCTAAGAATAATTAAAAAAATAAAGAGAGAGAAGAGAATAAAGAGAAGAAGTAATGTTATTTCTAGTCTGTGTCAGGGTGGAGATCACATGATTTCTTTGAAGTAAAATAAAATAAAGTTTTTGTTTTTTGAAACTGTCTGTTAGGTAACTGCAGAAGTATCTGGAATTCTATCTGGACATATTGCTCAACTTTGGCAAATTAAGCATCTCTGTATTTTGAAAAAAAGAAAAAAATTCTTAAGACAGTCATTATAAATATTAAATTTCTTAAGTCTGGTTTTAAGAAATTAAATATATTCAGTATTTACCATTTCAAAGACTAAGTAACAGGAAAAATGAATCCAATCTTAGTTGGATTTGTTCCAACTAAGCTAAATTAAATAACAATATCAAAAGCATCTCAGCAAAAAGTGAATGATGAAGAGCCAGTCTTGCAGGTGTTTTTCTTTATTGTAGTGAGTTTGATCTTCAATGTGAACATATATAAAATTAAGCTTAATAAACATTATGATGTCAAGCAAGTCTTGCAGATCAGTACTACAAGAGTTAGAGCATGAAAGAGTATCACAAGCTTTGAGCAAGTCTAACCTATTAGGGTGCTTTGCTGTAGAGCAATAACCAGAAAATTAGTCTCAGAGATTGATATTGTTGTAATGTGTTTGGTCCTTACAAGGTGCCCAGAGTCAGAATGAACTAAACTTAATAAATACTTTTTTGTAGTATAATAATAGCAATTTATTTCTATAGATCATGCTAAGTGCCAAGCTCAGTTGAGTAAATACAAAAACTTGCATTAAAGTAGTTGATATAGAACAGAAATCACCAGATCAAGATTGTCAAAATGAGTTACATTTAAAAGCCTAGTACTACGAAAATATGAACTCACTTTCTTCTCATAAGCAGCTGAAAGTTAAACCTAAAGTAGTATAAAAAGTCATAGCAGCAAAATACAAATTTAGTAATAATGGGATTTAAAAAGTAGCCCAATCTGACAACTAAACATCAAATCCCAGTGGTAAACAAAATTGTCTAAGTTTTCAACTTTGAGAAAACATTGAACAAATCTGACCTTAAAAAAAAGAAGAAAAAAAAAGAAAGTATTTTGGAAAGTGAAAAATCAGGGCCAAAACAAAAAAGAATGAAAATAATCATGAAACCAATTCTTATTCTTAATAATTGTATTCTGTTTAGGCAATAGATGATTTTCTGGACTGACACAAGATGGCTGTCAAAGTTCTTAGTTACAAGAAATTAGATCATAATCAGTAACAGTAAAAAATAAAACAGAAAAGTAAAATGTATTTACTTAATTTTTTTTTTAAAATTTCAGTAATCAACAACTTTTCAGATAATCCAAAATAATCAAAAAGGGAAAAAATGCAACATTTGAAATAAATAATGTAAATAAGACTACACGTAATAATCTAATCTGAAATGGCCAATAACCATTGAAGTATGGATTTTATATAATCAAAGAGAGACAAAAACAGAAAATTCAAGGTAATTCATGTTTGTTTCCTAGTGTTATTGTTGCCTATAATTACAGGTTGCATAATTACTGAACAAAATAAATATTGTCTGCTATAAGACTAAGAATTCTCACAAAAATAATTTAAAGATCAAAGGTTAAAAAAGATTATAGAAAATTGAAAAACGTGTCATGAAATATTAATTACTACTGATAATATTGGTGGTGTTATTTTATCTACTAAAATATTTTTGAATTTTATTATTCAAAGTATGGATACAAATCTATCATAATTAAGAAGCAGAATTCATTAATGATTCAACCTGAACATAAAATATTCAATATTAGAATTAAGAAAATTCAAAATTTGAACAAAGATAAAAATACAAAAGGATTTTTAAAGACATTTGACCCCAAATGAAAAAGAACTTTATTTTTTATTCATCAAAACCAATAAAAAGAATGTCAGATATATATATATATATATATATATACACACACACACAGAAAGAGAAAAATAGTTGAACAATAGATGGTTAAAAAAGGACATTCCAACCAAGTGAAAATGAATGATTTATTAAGATGATTTACAAGGATGATATAAATATAAAGCAATAAGCCTATATATATATATATATATATATATATATATATATATGATATAGTGAAAGAAGTGATAATAAAAATGGGTTCATTTTATGACAAAATCTTTGGAATGAATAAATCCTTGTGTAAGCTGAACAAAGTGGAAAGTTCAATGTAGCATGTGAAGAAAGGGAAAAGTTTTTTCCAGTGAGTGGATCAGTGGAATTTCAAAAGTGAAGGCAAAATCACACAATCAACTCCCTGAACAATTTGAAAATACATGACTGACAGTCAAATAAGAAAATCTATGTTTTGATTGATGGCTTTTCATATCGTTTGCTTGTAATAATTTTAGAAAGTGTTCCAATGAAGACAACTGGAGAGTTTTAAATGAAAGGATTCTACTGAAATTTGCATTGACTCATAGTTAATTAAAAGGAATACTAAAAATATTAGATTATATTTATTGAAATAAAAGGGAACAAACAAAATGTATTTACAATAAAATTGAGTTATGGTTGTATGATTGTTTTTAATAATATTATTAGCATCACAAAGAATGAGTTCACTTCTTTGAACAAGTCATGGATTTCAAATTATCAGGAATAAATAATATAAAGTATAATAAATTAACATGATTGGCTTTAGTGAATCCACTTGAGATTTTACTATTTTGGACTTTAGGAATTTCTTGTCTAAAAATCACATTTCATTATTTAAAAATATAAGAACCAATTACAGTTAAAAATTATTTCATCAATGAGAAAACAAATATCTTTGCTTCTGGATGAAAATAAAGTTTATCAAATATACTTTCTTCTTTTTTTTCTTTTTTTTTTGCAGGCATTTACTTGAAAGCTTATTTTATATACATGGTATTTACTCGAGCTCCCCAAAGAGTGGGATATGGGACAAAGCAGGCTTAATATGGGTCTTTTCGAACCTGTAGGCCTGGGTAAAAATTGCCCATAGACCCCATATACATGAGACACTGACTTTCAAAGACACTCAGATGTAACAGTGTATTTCAAAATCAGAGGTTTGGTATTTTATATACACACATGAACACTATATATGTTTCCATAATATTATTATATATCTTATTGTTCACCTGTACCTTTTGTTTCAATATTATGATGGTAGATATAATTAGTGAGGCATTATTTCAATCTCAATAGATGTCAAAAATATATAACTCTTAAGGAGTTAAAAAGTTTTGATACAATGATTTTGAGTTGTGTGGTTTTAGGCATTTCTATTCTGAGAAATATTTTCTCAATTCCAGAATACTGTAGGAGGAGAGAGACAATAAGGAGAAATTATCAGAAGTGAAAAAATTAAAACAGAATTTTTGTATTATACTTATGAACAATTGTTTTATATTTATATCTTTAGCCTTCTTTCTATTTAAGTCTATTCATATCTATCTAGTGATGTCTTTCCCAAGTTTCATTTCATGTGAGTTGCTAACTTACTTTCTTGTGCTTTTAAAGAAAAGCTTTTATTTAATCCATAGGAGTAGAATGATTGTGGTTTACCTGCTTAGGGGAAACAACTCATATTGGTTAATTTTCTCTAGTCTATTTCACCTTTGCGCCATTTGTCTGTCTGTCTCTTCCAAGAGCACTGTAATTTCTCGAAAATAATACACACTCCAACAAATGATCCAAAAATGAAGAAATGTGTCTATCCCTATTTATAATACGCATCTATAAATTTTATCAAAAAATAAAAAATAAAAAAATAATTAGGAAGACATTTTGTCGACCTTGACATTGGCAATAAAATCAAAACTAAGTGGCTAAAATAATGTTGAAAATTACAATGTGGCTTTCCCAATAAATATAACATTTTACTGCCAAAATGTTGTCAAAACATGTGAGATATAATGCAAATTTGAAACAAAAAGTAATAGAATTAGCAGAAAGAATAGGAAACAGCTGCAGCTAGAGAATAGGAGTTGAATGAGGCTAATATTCATTTATGGAGAAAGAACAAAAATGAACTAAAAAAGTGTAAATCAAGTGCCAAAGCTATAGGCAGAGGAAGAAAAGCTCAATATCTAGATATGAAAGAAAGTTTAGTTGAATTTGGGAAAGTTGATCAAGTGAATGTTTCATAAGTACTGTGGAAATAAGGATGAAGGCAAAAGAACTTATGGCTTGTTTTGTTTTACGGCATATCAACCTCAATGGGTCAATTAATGCCGACAACTTTTTTTTTTCCCAGTAATATTTTTTGTTTTGTTAAAAATCCATTTCTGTTAATACCTTTTTCCTCAAATTCCTGGTAATATCATTTTTTTCAAAAACACACAGATTTGTTTATATATATATGTATGTCTGTCTGACTATGTATTTATAAGGTATTATTTTTTTCCCTTTTGTTTTTTTCAAAGGTTTTGGTTGCTGGTAGATTTGGTTTCTATTTCCATATCTTCCAATTCTTTGATATAAGTATTTGTAGGTATGATTTGACCATTCCTTTTTATGTTGATCTGGACGTGATCTATTACTCATTGTTTTCTCAGAGCAATTTTAATTTCTTCAGTTGTGGCTAAGTTTAGCTCATGGCTTCTTATGATACCTTTTTAAATGTGTTTAGCTTTTCATGGGCAAAGACCTTACATTGGTAGGTGTGGAAGTTTTTCATTCCTAAGAGATTTTGAGCATTTCTGTAATTATCTACTTCGACTAGAAGATTTGTTTTTCATTTTTTTGACTGTCTTAGGGTTACTGTTTTGGGATAGAATTTTTTCGATTAGAAATGGAGATAGTTCATTGATCTTTTTCCTTTCTAAGGTTTCAATAACTATGAATCTTGGGAAGTTTTTCCTTTCTATATATTTAGAAAAATTGTTTTCCTCTGATTTGGATTCCCACTCACCATCTGAGTTGGAGACATCAGAAACATTGGAGTGCGTTATTTTGGTTTTTCCATTATACTTTATCTGGTTTCTGGGTTTTTTATTGGGGCATTCAGTTTCCATGTAAATATGTTTGATTTTTTCATCTTTCTTGCTCCCCACCCTCCTTGGAGCCCAAATATGGGAGATGTTAGTGGGGGAAACCCATTCACTCTTTCATCTCAAGGATACAAAAAAAGGTATACTCAATTAGTTGAGTTTCCACCATCATTTTCTGATTCTTCCTTCAGTTTTGTCTTTCCAGTTTTATAGAAACATCGGGTAAGGAACAGTCACGTGGTTTCGTCCCAATAATTGATTGACCCTTGCCACTGCCTTCTAACACTTACTTGGTTTGCCTGTGTTTATGGTAAGAATAAAAAAGATGTATCTTTGGATCTTATTCTTGGATGTTGTGGTTGACATTTGCAAGTGTAAGTGTTAGGGCTTGACATGACTAGCCGATTGATCGGATCGGGCCTTTCCGACCGCCCATCTAGCCCAGGTGAGGGCCAAAGTGATGTGTTGCAGGACCGCAACCTCTTTACACCTAGGTCATGGTCTGCTCAACCACCAGGATCCCATCCCCAGGCATCACAGGTCACCACCCACGACTAACAGGTGGCCCCATTGAGGGGCTTTTACCCTCTTCAGGGGAACAGTTGGTGTATTCTGATGCCCTGCCAACAGGGCTCAAAAGAACTTATGAAAACCATACATATCTTGGAAACACATTTAAAGCTTCAGCAAACTGATGTTTTCTTTTTATGAAGAGGTTTGATATATCTATTAGAAGAACATCCATAACCCAGTGTTTGCCTGATGACTACAAAGATAAGCTTTTGAATTTTCAGCGTTTTGTTATTCAGCTAAGAAAAAAGCACAACTATCCTTTAGGTTGTATTGGAAATGCTGACCAAACACCCTTGTCTTTTGAGGTGCCTTGTTTTCAAACTCTGGAATTCAAAGTGGTGAAGTCTGTTCCAATAAAAACAACTGGAAATGAGAGAATAAGTTCACAGTAATGCATATAGTAAGGGTAAGAAGATGCCCACTTACGTAATTTTTCAGCGGAAAATCCTGCCAAAAAACATTGAGTACTCAGCTGGTATGATAGTAAAATATCATAAAAAAGGGTAGATGGATAAGAATCTTACAAAGGACTGGCTGCTGAATGTTTGGTGTAAACGCAGAATATAATTTGCAAGAAGTAGACATATGTTGGTTCTTGATGCATTTCATTGCTATGCCTTGCATGAAGAATATACTTCAGGAGAAGAGGACTGATCTTGTTATTACACCAAGAGGAATGACTGGCCAACTTTAAGTAATGGATGTTGTCTACAACCGTCCATTTAAACAAGAGATGCATAAAGAATGGAATGACTGGATGTTTTCTGGTGTTCCCAGTTTTACTGCTGGTGGCAGCAGGAAAAAACCAGAGTTGGAAATGGATTCAGGAATCTTGGGGTTCCGTCAGTGAGGATGTTATAAAGAGAGATTTCGAGAAGTGTTGTCTCATGACAGCCTTGGGTGGCTCTGAAGATGACATCCTTTGGCAAGAGAATGAAGAGACTGAAGATAATTTTGAACAGGACAAAGATAATATTGTGAATGATAATTTGTTTAATGACAATTCAGATATTGATTCTATAATAGAAAGTGATGATGATGATGATTAAAATTAAAATTTCAATAAATTGTTAACTTGATATCCTCTTTTCTTCAAAATTGGCCTTTTTATAGATTTTTTTTATTATTTGCCGAATAAAAATGTGCTTACTAATAAACATAAATTTATTGACAGAAAAATGTTACAATTATTATTGTTGGATTTAAAATGAAAATTGGGACATCTTTCTTATTTTAGAACAAGTACATATTTATTATTATAAATCAATAATGAAAAAAATATTTTTGTTTAAACCTATTTATAATACATCACCCCTACTATCACCTGTAATTTACAGTAAAAAAAAAATGTATATTATTTTTAAGAAATTACGGTATATTTCATTTTCATTTATGAATAAGTTCTGGGAATTTAATTAAAAACTGACAGTTATTTGATTTTTTTCAATTGATTTTTAAAACAATGACCATTTAACTCTTAAAAAATCAATCCAATTTCCAGTGTAATTTTTTGAGCCCACCTGCTGATGTCCATATTCAGGCTGTTTTTTTTTAATACACCCTAAAAATTTTTAAAAAACCAAAAAAATAATTTGAATTTTCCTTTTATGAATAAACATGTTTTACACTATTTTTTTTCAAAGTTTTTCATCTTTTTCATCACATCATCGGTATAATTTGTTACAAAGATGAAGACAATAGTCCCTATATATAAATAATTCTTTCATGTAAAAATGGTTGGAGGACAGTTTTTTTGGTTCAAAATTCCTATGAGGTTATGAATTTAAACTGACACCCACTGGATTAGCCATAATGTCCCATCACTTTAATGATGAAATTCCTCAGATAAAAAATACCCCCAAATTATTTAAATATGGTCATCATTAATTTGTCAAACTTCTTGATTTAATGGATGTCCTCTTCTCGCTTTTTGCTTTAGTAGATAAGTATGTTGGCTTTAAAAATTTAAATTTAATGTCAATTTATTATCTACTGTCTTCCTGATTATTCTTCTTCTTATTCTTGCTGACGAATCTTATATGTGTTGTTCTTTTCTTAATTCTCTCATTCATTAACAATCTTTGTGTTAATTATTCTATTCAGTAACCTTCCATGGAATGAATTGCATTAAAAAAAAAATCTTTGAGTAATGACAAGATAAAATGATGACTGTTCACAATTTGATGATGTGTCCATTTAACATAGATTGGTATGATGGTCTTTTCTGGTCAGAAAAAGAATCATTTTAGATATTTTAAAAGGAAATTAAGAATTTGACCAGATATAGAAAAAAGTCCAAATGTTTTAAAAAATTTTTTTACAATTTTGAATTTTCAAAAATTGGACAAATGCAATAGTTGAGAGATTATTATCTAATGGAACTTTTCTGAGACTAGAATTTCACTTAATGATGAAAACAAGAAAAGCAAAGTGTGAAAAGGGTTAGCCTCTGTTGAATTCAAAATAGGCAGAGATCTTCAGTTCCCAAATCATCTTATGTACAAACACAATCTTTGAAAGGAAATAATCTTTCTATAGGTGAAATTTATAATAAAAAGATTTTTAAAACCTATAATTAATACATCATTGTCTATCACACTCAATGGACATTGTATTTTTTTGAAACCTATAATTTATTCCAAAATTTAATTTTTTTTTTCTATAATGGATTTTATTATTAACATTCCATCATTTTTTTTTTGTTCACCCAATACAAGGCCCAAAACCATTCAAGGTTGGATCTTAAGAGACATTCACAGTTGCTGGCATACAAAAAGTTCATATTATGAGGATATGTTTTCATTTGATTCATTTTGTCTCTTCTATTTGTCTTAGGTGTTTTTTTTGAAGATTGTTTTTTCAAGGATTGCTCTTCAATTGGTCCATTCCACAATTCCATTTCCCAATTCTGGATCAAAAAACTGTCCTCAGGAACTTGTTTTTGAGCAGATCCAATGGGATATGGGGGGAATGGGGTGAGTTGATGATGTAGTTCTGAGAATGATTGTTTGTAGGTGGATGTCTGGCATTCAGTCAAAGTGTCTGAAATCAAAGGAATAAAGTTATGCCTTCTATCTCTCCATTTTTTGTGCAGAAACAACATTTACATATCTGTCTATATTCCTATATATAATAAATACACATAACATAATAATAATAATAATAATAACATATAAGCCATTGTCTATTGTTTACAATGGTAATAATATATTCCAAATATTAAAACACCTTTATATGATCAGCAAAAAATTGTAGTAATTATTTAATAAAAGAACAATATGACAACTTTCAATCCTTATTTTAAGATTTTTAAATATATCTAAAAATAAATATCTTTTTACACTCTGAATATTTTAGCTAAATGGAATGCAAAATGTCAAAAAAATTTATTTCATTATTGGGGGCATCATTGTTTTAGTTCCACATGCCAATCTAATGGATGTCAAATATCTGCTAATTCCTTTAATTCACCAAAATTTTTATTTGCTATTTTTTAAAAGGTTTTGAACTTTTGACTCTTTGGGTCCTGTCAATAAATCTAATTACAAACATTAAAAGAATTTTGCCATGTGTCCTTGAATTTTCGAACAAAGATTCATTTTTTTTTTCAACTAAAAAAGGCCAGAGCATTATAAAACCAAAATTTTTATTGAAAATTAAAAAAAAAAAATTGTTTGAATAATGTAAATAGTGAATAATACCTTTACAGCAATAAAATGGATACATTAAACTTTGATATTCATGAATTTAAATATTTTGGTGATAGAAGAATCTTGATGATAACATTGGTGATTATGGTCTGATTAGTAAAAAATGAAAGATTATAATTTTGGTCTAATTTGTTGAGCATTTCCTTGAATTGTGGGGGATGAATTTATTTGGAAAGGTTCAATCCCAATTTTAAATGACAAAATTAAGAGTAAACTCATTAATTTATCAATTTTCTCATGCTTGTCACCATACAGTTTGAAATGTTTTAATGAAAAAGGTAACTATTCAGGTGGTTGGAATGTCTTAATTCAACCCTTTATTTAAATCTTACATCAAAGTAAAAAAAATTTATTCCAATTGAATATGTTTTAATGGATTTTAACTAAAGTCCTGAACAAATTCCCTTTTTCAGAATCCTATTTTACTGGGAAAAAAACTCAAACTCTAGCTAAATTTAAAAGAAAAAGAACCAAAACAAAAATCATTAAACTAAAGAACTTGTAAGAATATTTGTTGAATTTCCTCATTCAAAAACCAAATGTCTTCATAACACAACTTTTGAGTGCTCATATTGCAATTTTGATTATTTATTTTTTGTTTTTTTAATTAAGTCATATTGAAATTTTTGTTAATATCATTTTTTGAACTGATCAAACTGGTTTGGTATTGAATTCATTTCAAAGAGAAATGAACAGCTCAGGAGAATTTTTTTTCAAAGGTAAAATGTGCTGATTCAATAAGTTTACCTTTTCCAGTTTTTTTCAGGTGTGGATATCATACTTTTTATAAGGGAGATCACCGCCCTCTGTGGATCAGACTGAATCAAAACAAAGAACAAATTGAAAAACATGTCACATGGAACTAAAAAAGTCTACCCAGTAGATAAACAAAATAAAAAAAGCATTTGAAATTCTCTTGGAAGAATCTGATTCCTGGTTTTTAAAAATGTGACAAAATTCATAATTACTGAAGAAAGGACAATAGCCCAAATAATGTAAATAGTATATCATCAAAACTTTTAAGTTTAAAACCCATCATTTCACCATGTTCAAGTAAAGGTCATTTTCATGAATTTTTGAAAAAAAAATTAAAAAAAATTTCACAACAACAAAAAATTATTTTAGTCCATTGTAGAATCTACCACTATAATTTTAAAACATTTTCAGTTGATTCATAAAAATGTTATTTACAACCCTAAATAGATCTACACCTCATTAAATAATAAACAATTTAGGATTTTGAATTTTAAAACATATTTCAAACATTTGCTACTCAAAATTATATTCAAAGGAGAACAAGAATAGAACAATTTATAAAAAATTAACAAAAAAAAAAAAAAGAAGAAATCAAATTAGGAATAAATGGGTCAATTCTTTTCTTAAAATGACTGCAATAAAAAAAAAAAATCATATTTTGGTGGATCTAAGTTTTGATAATTTAACAACATTCAAATTGTTCTTCAGATGAAATGATTTTTTTTTTTTTTTTTTTTATATAAATAAGTCCAGACATCAACAAGATAATATTCACTGAATTTTTATTAGTTGTTAATCATCTTAAACTTTCTATTTTTGTCCCTCTGAACAAAAATTGTCTTCTTTTTTGTCAACAGTTGCAATAATATCCATAAAACAAATTATATATACAGGATGCGATGGATAAATTGTCACCATTTTATATTTTTAATTTTGTGCATGTGTGTTGTTTTTTTTTTTATTTTGTCAACTGCACAATATAGTAGGGTCAGTTGGGCCCAGTCTGTGAGAAAAAAAGAGCACCATGATGTAATTTGCTCTGCCAGAAATTTGCAAACAGCATGCTGTACTGCTTGACATTTGTGTTGGAAGCTCCAATACAAACATTTCAGAGTGTTTGGGTGTCAATCTGAGGACAATGCAGAGGATTCAGAAAAAGTTGATGAGTCTAATATGATTACAAATGTATGGCAACATCAAAAATTTTGGAGATCATTCTGATGGTGAAAAAAACTCCTGAATTTGTAGGTGAGGACCTCAGACTCAACATGGAGGCCTACATCAAGTGCCTTGAGGAGGTAGTACTGTCCTGGGTCAGGAGGATGACTGCTGGAAGACCCTATGTCTGGCAACAGGACTCTGCACCATGCCACATAAGCAGGAGAACACAGTCATGGCTGTCAGACAATTTCTGTGACAACATCACCCCTTACATCTGGCCACCTAACTCCCCAGACTGCAACCCCCTTGATTATTATGTGTGAGGCACAGTTGAATGGGGACCAACAAAACTCCTTTCTAACACCAAAGATCAACTGAAGACAAGGATTATGGCAGCATTCACCAACTTAAACAAAAGACCATCCAAAAGAGTTGCAGGAGATTCCAAAGTCATCTGGAGGACATGGTTGAAGTGCAATGGTGATTTTATTGAATAAAATTACTTTTAGTTTTCAAGATATTTTTGTGTAATTTTGGTAAAATATATCTGTTAAAATGAGATGTCAGTGTTATTTTCATTTTTGTGTAACAATTTAGATGACAATTTATCCATTGCACACTGTATATGCAATAATTTGTAAACTTTTTTTTTTTTTTGGCCATAATCATTTGTGGCTCTAATGTGTTTAAGCAGAATACATTATGTGTGTGTGTGTGTATATACACACACTCACACAGTTTCCTGGTGTAAAAATAGCATCTATAATTTGGCAAAGAATATTTTCTAAAAAAATAATTATAACAATTGTGCATAAGTGCTTTTTTTTACATTTTAACATTATTTTGATTTCCAATCATAATATATATATATATATATATATATATATATATATATATAAATATATAAGCACACTACTTATATGGGAGGAAATATGGTACACAAAAATGTTTTTCATCTACAGGATGCTTTTCGAATTCACTTCCAACAGACAATGATTTTTCTATAATTCAGTTTTAAATGATATTTGATTTGAGAAAATGCAATATCAGAACACAATGTTGATCTGAAAATATTATTTTTTTTTAAATTTTTTGAATAAAGTTGGTTCTGAAAAGCCACAATATAATTATTCCTGTTAAAAAAAGAATTTAATTTTAATTAATGACTGGAATTTTGTGCCCAAATATTTCCCCTTTTTTATTTCCTAAATTGTATTAAAAACCTAAGAGGAATCATAAAAATATCTTTTCATGTTTCTTTGATACTAAAATTAAAAAAAAAAATAGGAAGTGATTCTTAAAAAACGTTTAGAAATAAAATTTATTCAGTTTGTTATAAATGTGTATGGTAGCACATGAGACCAAATGAAACGTCAAGTACCGTCATTTAGATAGGATCTACTATCTGCAGTCTATTTGCTGTATATGTGGGAACACCCTTTTTTGATCCATATATGGACAAAAATGGATGACGGTCTGTCTGTAGTATGAATTCTTTACCATGTATGAATTTTTCATAGCAAAAATGATTGCCAATGCTTCCTTTTCAATCTGGCTATAGCTTTTTTCAGCTGGAATTAATGCTCTTGAAGCATGAGCTATTGGGTTAGTTGTTCTGTCCTGATATATGTGTAGTATCACTACCCCAATAACTGAATCACTTACATCCGATGCAACCACAATCTTTAATTTAGGGTCAAAATGACCTAGTGACAAATATGACGTTAAAACTTTTTTGACCTCTTTGAAAGCACTTTCACATTTATCTGTCCAATTCACATCTTTCTTCGGCAGGTTATTCAAGGGTGCTCTTAATTTGTGCATATTAGGTATATTTGTATGATAGTAGTTAGCAAACACTAAAAATGCTTGTAACTTTCTTACATCTGTTGGAGCATGCATGTCCTTTATCGCACTCACCCTTGAAGGATCCAGTCGTCTACCGTTTTCATCAATAATTTGTCCTAGTTATTTAAGTCTGGACATAAACAATTCACATTTTTCTTCACTAATCTTAAAATATTATTTGATTCTCTCAAATACTTTCTTTAGATGTTTTGCATGTTTCTTTTGGGATTTACTTTTAATAAGTACATCATCCAAATAAGCTTGAGCACAATCCAAACCAGCAAGTATGGTATCCATTATCTGTTGGAATATGCTTGGTGCTACCTTTATACTGAAAGGAAGGCAGTTGAATTTGTATAACCCTCTATGAGTGTTAATTGTTAATAGTTTTGAGCACTCTTCATCTACTAGTAGTTGTAGATAAGGTCTAAGTTATAAAAAATTACCTCCATTCAATTTGGCAAAAATTTCCTCTGGACTTGGTAACGGGTAGTTATGTTGTTTTAAACTTTTATTTAACCTCGTTGAAAAATCATCACATACGCAGATTTTATTATTTCTTTTTTTTTTTAATGTAGACTATTGGTTATGCCCATTCAGAATAGTCTATTTTTGATATCACACCTAATTTTTCTAGTCTGTCCAATTCATTATTAATTAGATCTAAGGCCACGAAAGGTACACTTGTTTTTGGCTTAAATGTTGGTGTTAGATTCTTTTAACTCAAACTTAGCTTTTGCTTTTGTGAATGTCCCTAGACCCTTTGAGAAAACTTCTGGAAAACTTTTTTTCAGTTCATTTTTCAATTTTTCAGTTGTCGTATTAGTACTGGTTGTAACAACATTTATTTTGTTGCAAAAAGAATTAATTGGAAGGTCCCAAACATTAAACAATGCAATCCAGTCTTTTCCAAACAAATTAGAAGTATTCTTTAATACAAACACCACTGCTTTTTGGGGTTTTTCCACAAAAGAAACATTACAGCTGAATTCACCCCAAAAGTTCAATCTTTCTCCTGAGACTCCATATGCAACTTTATCAGAAGTCAATAAACTGGGTTTATCCACTTTCCACCATGTTTTCTCATTTATGATAGTGATATCAGATCCTGTATTTAGTTGCAATTTTATTTTTACATTATTAATTTGCACAAAAACAAATGTCCTCTTTTGAGATGTCTTGTTAATTTCCCTTTTAGGCTTTTTATTGTTGCTACATGTATTTATCATGTTTACATACATTTTCTTTTTCTCCATTTTTTGTATCTGCAACATATACTTTCGTGTCCTAATCTCCCACATTCATAACATTTTTTGTTCTCGAAGAAACAATTACTTTTAAAATGCTTACCTCCACAACCATGACAAGTATTAGGTATTGAGTGGGGTTTATAGTCTTTTTTCCTGTTCTGTTAGGAGTTGAAAAACATTTGTAGTTTTTTCTCTTAGATGGTTGGATACTACCTGTGAATTTTTTTCATCAATCCTTGTGGTATGGAGTTTCAAATTCACAATACGTTGACATTTGTTTGCTATTTTCTGGAGAGTTAATTTGGAATCCATTTCTAATTCAGCAAGTATCCGGGATATTATCTACGCATCCTTATTAGAAGTTAAACCTTGTACGAATATCAGGCATTAAAATAAATCAGGAGTTAATTCATTTAACTTGAACTTGTCACATTCTCAATTCACAACTCCTGCATAAGTGACAAAATCTTCATCGTTGGAATTTACTAAGACATTGCCATCATGTATTAAATAATGTATCTTCTATAATAAGCTGGAAAAGTTATCCCTTCATTTGAATTGTATACAAATTCACTGATTGAATTAGCAACAGCAGCTGGAGTGAATGAATCTGAAGTTTTTCCTTCCATGGTTTTGGTAAACAATTCAAAAAACTTCTGTTGTTGTAGTTGTAATTGCTGTTCAGTTTGTTTTTTTTTTTTTTTTTTTTTCAGCCATAGTTGTTGTTGTAATTTTTGTTTCTGTAACTGTTGTTTTTGTTGTTGCTTCTGTAGCACTAACATGATAGCTTTTAGTTCTTCCATTTTGCTGAACTCTGCTGAACGAATCTTCGTGTAAGTTCAAGGAATTCTTACAAATCCTTGTTGCCACTTTCATAATGTCAACAAATACTTGTAACTTTCATAATGCTCATTGTATTAGAGACTTTGTAATCGCAGATACAACTATAGTATGCCGTTGAACAATGCTGGTGTCAGATGCCATCGAATAACTCTTGCACTAATAGTACTTGCTTGGTAATACTTTCTCGAATAGTAATTCTTATAGTGAATGGAGTAGAGAATAGTGGTCTGTATAGTAATAGAGGATAGAATAAAAATGCGATCAATTAGACATCACACTACCTTTCATATATGTATTTCCTCTATGGTTACATGGTCAACTTAATTCAGTAATTGTCCATGTTTGCTCACCAGCAATCTATGTTCAAACTCAAATGTTGACAGTGACACTTTATTCCTATATAACAGAAATCCTCTTCTATAGTTCTGACTGAGGCCACTGATAGACCCTGACTCAGTATTTTTTGTTATAACTTTTTCTTTAGTGGCAACATTCATGATTGACCCTTTTTATAATGTATTTTATATTTTGTTTTTGAAGGGATTTGTTTTGTGAGCTGGATGTGATACCCAGAGCCCCTGCACAGAGGGTGACTTTTTCATTTTGCTTTCTTAGCATTCACATCCAGTTGACAGGGGGTGAATATAGAGTGAATCAGAAAAAGATCTAGTGTTTGAAACAGAGTATAACAGTTTCTATGCATTATTATGCAATGCAGTTCTGGCTAGTGACTTTCAAAGATGACCAACTGTAACATATAATTAAAGGAGGATGAAAAACCCATCAACTGAAAAGTTGAAAGTATTAGTTGAAATAAGGAAAAAATAATTCTAATTAAAAAAATTTTTTCAAATAATATCTAAAAGAAAAGAAACTGAAATCTTATATGAATTTTACTGAATTTAGTTCTTTTGTTTTGGGGAATTTTGAGAAAATAGATTTACTATTTCAAATATTTTTGTTTTTATCATTTTTCAATTGACATGAGGTTTTACTCAGAGATATGTTGCATCTGTTGATGGTATATAGAAACTGCTTCAGAATTATATCAAATAAAATATCAGCATTTAACAAATCACAAAAAAACAAAACCATAACATTCACTTTAAAGTTTCATTTAAGATGAAAGAAAAGTAGAAAATAAATTCTCAAAAAGATCAAATAATTCAGTCTGAAGATGACCAAAAAATCTTTTCAAATTTCATAAAAAATATTTTACAAGTGTGTACAATAATACCCATAAAGTATTTCAATAAAAGGGATTACTTCCTAAATTGTTTACACTAGTATCTTTTTTTGTTTTGATGTCATTAAGAATTAATATATACCACTATATATTTGTATTCAAAGCAACAATGATGAATACAAAAATCTGCAAAATATTTGAAATAATAAAAATATTTCATGTCAAGACATGATCATACAGAAAACCTGAAGAATGTTTCAGTCCTAATGTAATAAGAATAACAGATAAAAATCTGGAAATATCTGAAGTCATTGGTAAATTTTAATTGACCTGAGAACTTTAAAAAGATAATATTACACATGCATTATAAATTTTTGATTATAGAATAGTTACTGATTTCTTGTTTTACTTTCTCTCATGAATAGCTGAAGATATAGTAAAAATGGTTTTGTATTAGAAGCCAAATTTGTTATTAGCTTTTAAACTTTCTAAAATGCACTTCAAAGATACATGAAATTTGGGGTAATATCAAAAAGCTCCTGGGTAAAAATTATTTTTAAATTTAGACAAACAGATTAGACAGCATGAGAATTTATAATGGAAAATAATACTTTTAGTTACTTTCCACTTCATTTAATAAATATGAATAATTTTTTTCAAATATTTTTTTGATATCCTCCTTACATAACCCTGAAAGTGTTTAGTTCATGGCTTCCTTGTTGATTATCATGCACAATATTATCCAGACAATATTAGCTGAATTTTTCTAGCTCTAAGAGAGAGGGAAACTGAAGCAAGTCTTTCTAGAAAATGCAAACATAAACAACAGCCAATTAGTTTTACAGGGGAAACTTCTATGAAAATATTTTTCTGCAAGGAGACCTTGAAATGCCATATGGGTTCCAAATGGCTAACAGTAGTTGACATCTGTCAACTGCAAGACGTGTTTTTGTGTGTACATGAACACATTATATACATATATTTCATACATATGATAGTTGCTCCAAAAGTAATACTTCCTATTTTATCATGTTGGCATACAACATTGGAGGTAGATGTTTGTGATATCACAGTAGAGGTTGAATTTTTGGCCTTGTTACAAATAGCAGCTGAGTGACAATCTGGCAAAATGTCATCTGACATGGAAGTGGTTATGAAGCAGAGATGTGTCATTGAATTCTTCTATAAAGAAAAAATTATACCTATTGATATTTAGTGACACTTGCTGAATGAACAGGCCAAACAGTGAAGGTGAATCCTTTTAACACTTTCTTAAACTAAGGAATTGCTTCTGATAATGCAGTTCTTCCAAGTTGACATTTTTGTTTTTGAAATTAACTTTGGAAATGAATCTCATCATTTATAATTGAATAAATAAGAACTTGATTGTGATTACAGAATAACATTACTTGGATTCATTGTTTCCAAATTATCTGTTAACCATTTTATGAAATTTGATTTCTCTTAACATTATAGTATTGACTGAGGTGATCACTGTATTTAATTTACAGGATATGTTCAGCTATTTATCTTAAAACCAGTTCTCCTTGATGTAACCTGACAACCAATCAGAAAGGATGTCACTGTGCATAGATGAACAGACAATCTCCTGTTCAGTTAGCTGTGAGATGTTATTGATTGAGCTTGCATATTTGTGACCATCACATTCCCAACTCAAGTAAGTAGATTTTTCATATGCAGGTGTTTTGGCAAAACATCACAGCCCTATTTATCAAATCTCTACAATTCCCACTTGGTTCCCTGAGATTTCTGGTGTTTCTCAAGGCTATAATTGTCATTAAAACAGTGTGGATGACATTAAGGAGAGAGGCTGATTATGGCAATTCTGAAAATCTGGAAAAAAAAAAATTTACAGACCGTTTTGAAGTTAGGAATAATAATGACAGAAGGAATATAAAAAGTACCAAGGGAAATACTTTGATATGGACTCAAGTGATATTGACTTAGGTAGGCTCTTCTTTTTAAATATTAAATGGATTGATTTTTTCTAGACAGATCTTATATATAAATAATAACAGCAGCATTTGTTCATTCAGAATCTTCAAGTCTAAGGAAAATTTCTCTCAATGCAACTTGGTAAAGATTTATTTATGAAAACAATTATTTATGAAATCCAAGTCATGATCTCTTTTTAGTTGTTTTTTTCTTCGCTTGATTACTATGAAATCAAATTGTTGAATCTTCAATCTCAATTCACTGACTGCTCTTATCAGTGTCATTTGATATTGTTGTTGGTCAGTTCTGATTTGTCTCACACTTGTCAGATTTGATTAGATAAAGCTTATCTCTTTTTCAATCGGCCTTGTAACTATTTTCCTCATTAAAGTACATGCATTAATTAATAAAATTTTGTTTCTTAAAATTATAATCTGAAAGTGGAGTGACATACAAGCTACTGGGTTATAGAGATAATGCAATAGAGAGCATAAGACTAAAAACCAAGCAATTTGGGTTGATTTTTTAGAAACATAGAGAGATGAAGGTGGAATAATGGTTTACAAATTGAAAATGGAATTGGCAAACTGTGTTTAGATGCTGGCCAAAACAGCTGGTGCTCACTTCATATTTGGAAAAGGAATCAATCTACTCTTCTCCCAGCTTTAAGTACAGGTTCTTTAGCTTTGGTTGAAAACTAGTCAAGGAGACTCAGTAACTCATACCAAACCAGGAGTGAACCTACTAAGGCAAAATGATGCTACTTCTTCCAAAAGGTTAGACCAAGCATTACTCCTTGTTGCTGGTAACATATGTTCCAGTACAAATATTATGTTACTTAGAGAGATGATAGGTGTTGCTTTGAGAGAAGGGCATTTGTATAGCACCTAAATGACCTAATAAGTTATAGGTTAAACTGGAATTGCACTCAAAAATGAATTCTAAAAACACAAATTATATTCTATTTTATAGAGCTAGAAACTTGTAAAAATATCTCAGTTTAGATGTAAAAAGTTATCTCACAAATTCTAATGTTTATATATTAATTTTAATGTTTCAAATCTTTTTCTGCTGTGGCTTCAGTTTATAATTTGAGAAACACAAAGTGATTGTTTTAGAGTTGTTAAGTTTCAGCAAAGATGGAAAGTTTATAGCTATGGATTGTCCATGGTAGGCTTTCAATAGAAAAGATAGAAGTGTGTGTGTGTGGGGGGGAGTGATGGAAGGAGGCCTCTTGTGTCTGGTGCTTCTCTGAAGTGTTGGAACAACAGGCTCACTTGCCTCTTCAACAGTTTCTGCTACAACCCACTGATCCTTTGCACCATCACCTCTGCTTAATTGATCAGAGTTACCATCAGTATAATGGTTGTCCTTATCATCTGCTATTATTAGACAGATTCCATCATCACTTGATTGGGTGACCTCACCCTCCATGGGGTTGCCCATGACTTGAGGGAGTTAGTGAAGGTCTCTCACGTGGTATTCCTTCTATGTAGATTGCCTGATTCAAGATTCCAGTCATAGTTCCTTTTTGATATTTACTCATGCATCTATTGGGCAATGTTTTTACCAGCACAGTATCTTTTTTATATATTCCTTCAGCAGCACAATGTTATCAACGCCTTTCAACCAAACTTTGTAAGAGTACAACACATTAGCTGGAGCAGTCTCACTGTGAACATCATACTTTGGTGTACCAGTTGTACAAGTACATCACTTCCTGGAGAGAGCATTGCTTCCTGCTAGCAATCCACTTTATGGTTGTGTGAACATTTAGCAATGCTGTTTCCAGATTGTGCATATGCACATCTGAATCGCAGACAGATGCCACAATCTTCTTCAAATATCCTGAAATTCCTGCTGTTGAATGCTGTGCTGTTTTTTGGCAGGATCTCCTTGAGTGAGCCCCCTTTTTTCATGCCCACCTACTGGCATATTAATTAGTCCTAAGGCATTAGGTAATTTACATGACTATGTATAGCACAGGTGATTTTGTGCTTCTTTTGTCAGGGAGATAGGCCATATTCATTACAAAACAGTAGTGATGCTGACAATACAGATATTCTGAAGGGAAAGTGATTACTTTAAATAGAAAAAGGTGACTGTTCCTGACTTAATAAGAAAAGAAAAAATTGCTAAGATCAACAAGAATATAGCAAATTTTCTATCATTTAACTTTTCTCACAGTATAGTAGTATTATAATTGTTCTATTTTCTTATTAGTTACAGTTTGGAAGGGGAAATCAAAGAGTCAAGTTTGAATTTCAATTTGTTACATTCACTTTTGTGCAAATATCTTTGGGAAAGGCATGAATCCATCTCTTCTCTTTCCAGCTATGGGTTGAATAGCATGGCCAACTGGGTCCTTTAGCCTCAGTTGGCAACCAGCCTACTGCAGAAAGAAATGGCAACCTACTGAGGGAAAATCTTCTGCTTAGTCATGAAATGAAAGAGACATGATCATATATACGTGTATCATGTATGGCAATTAAATGACTGTTTTTTTTATCTCATTGTGACTAATTTATAAATTAAACTGTATCAAAGGTATGAATAAAAAAGCATACAATATTTAGTTATCATTAAGAAAAATATTTAATTATTATTATGAACATACAACAGATAAATTGTCTTATCTGCAATAGAAGAGGTTGCTCTTGTTGGGATGACTTAATAAGCAAACAAATTAGTAATCACGTCGTGGTAGGCAAGCTTTTAGGTTTCTGTAGTTTCAAATATACATGATACTTGATATAGGCCAAAGTACATTTCTGCTTCTGATTAAAAAGTTATAAAAAATGACAAAGTGCTTGAAGATTGAATAACAGGAAATTTTCTTGCATGAAAATAGTTTTTATCACCTATATTAACTATTTTTGGGCAATTTTATTTTGACACACTGAGCAACATTCAAAGTATCCTGGCATTATGTACTTGCCAGTTTTCTTGATTATTTGTTAAGCTCTTGTATTTTAGGCAGGAAGATTTCAAATATATTAACTATTGCAATTTCTATTTAAAGAATTTATATTATTATTTGCTCATGGTAATTATCACTAAGCTTCAAAGATTCTTTCTTGCTTCCATTTTTTTTTTATTAAAAACAAAGCAATTTTGTATTTAGCAGATAATAATCCTAGAATTATCTATGGTGAACATATTTGGAGGTTCATTTTATTCTAATTAAAAATTAAACAAAAGCTGGTGGCTCAATTGGAGCATTTTAATGATATTAATAAAACTTGCACTACAATGTGCTATTTTTGTGTGTTATGGTAACAAACATTTATACATAAATTAGATCATTATTACAAGAGATCACTGAAATGCTCTTTACCCCTAAAAAGAGGTCCTTAAAAATGACATTCTGATGCTTGGTCATATTTATGGAATTGTCTCAGATAGAGATCTGAAAAATACACATAAATGGTTGTTGTTATGAGCACTATGGGAAAGTTGTAAGATTCCTTTAAAAAAGACCTTTCACCTATTGCATTAACAACTATAATCAAAACATAAGACTAGTTACTGTAATTGCTGACTAGCTATTTCTCATTTTGAGAAAAAAAAAATCACAGAACTGATGTAAATGAAAAGAGATTAGTCCCAGAATTGAAGTTTCTATAAAATTCATCCTCATCCATTTTTCTAACCCTTTCATATATGTCAATCAAAGGCAATAAATCACTTTAGAATTAATAAAAATTATGGCCATTTTTCAAAATTGAGGCAAGTATTTTACAATTGAGTGAAATTTTTAAAGGTGTTTCATATACCTCCAAAAACAAAAGACAACAAAACTTTTTTTTTTAAAGAAATTGATAGAGGAATATATTTTTTTAGAATTTACACTAGAGCCTATTTTAACCTATATCCATGTGATAGAATAGGATTTTAATCCTGTAAACACTGATGCAGTTATAGATCTTACAAATTCTGGATAAATCATCTAATTTAATTATAAAGTTAAAGTTGATAATGCTAGCCTTGTAATGAAATTAAAAATATCCATTCTTTTCATGTTGGGCCAATAATTCTGAAGTGAGTATAGCAAACAGGTTTGTGGCTATCTGAAGTCAGCTGGATTTGCAGACAATGAGATAAAGAACGTTTATGTTCAGATAAGAATCTTTCCGTAATTGTTTCAGTCAAAAATCTGTAGATAGAATCACAATAGAACAAAAACAAGCTTTATCAGTAAAAATATATGAGTAATTAGTTATATTAAAAGTGATTTTAATAATTATTTTATCTTTTTAAATAAGTTTATGTAAAGATTCTACTTATGTTATGAAGGCAGATACAAATATTGAGACTGGAAATTTTGAGACATTATTCTTAAGTAGGCTTCAGCACCATTGAAGCTACTTGCAGAAAGTGCAAAAAGAAATGAAATGATATTTGATCAGATATAGCTAAAAGTTATTTAGTTGATTTAAGGGTAGTGATTTATCTCTTGAAATAAAGTCCCAAAATGAACAACCATCAGTTATTGGTTATTATACTTTAAAATATAGAGAACTGGATCACCAGCATTTGAAAACTTTCATAAAAAAAAATACCATATATATATATATATATATATATATATATATATATATATATATATATACATACATATATATAATTAATTTAAAAAATACTTTTGACATATCCTAATATAGAAAGGAGTAACTAGCTTATCTATATGTAATAAACTGTTTTAGTGATCTGAAAATAATTTGTAAACTTGATAAATAAACAATTTGCCCATATTTGTGTATTAAACTTACTAATGACATAGTAGAAATACAATTTTCTGTTAGTTTATTCTTAAATTGTTTTATACTTATTTTGAAGTGAAAATTATTGAATGTCAAACTGCTTTATTACCACAACATGTTTATACAAGAAACAACATGCAAAAGAAAGTTTTAAATTGCAATTGGCTCTGTTGATAAGCTATTAAAGTCAGATATGTTTATATATATGTTAAAATCAGATTTTATATATATATATATATATATATATATATATATATATATATATATATATATATACACACAAATTCTAAAATATAAATACATTAACAACAAAAGCATTGATTGACTAAAATGTGTGTGTGTGTCTGTCTGTGTGTGTGTGTGTGTGTATATATATATATATATATATATATATATATATATATATATATATATATATATATATATATCATTTATTAGAATTGTTCTCATTAATAGAATTGAGTCAAAGGATCAATTAACTTTAATATTCACGTTGAACTGAACATAAACAATATAGGGCAGCATAAAGTTTTTGATATTTTATAAGTACACTGCAGCTACAAAATTACTTAAATATTGCTGTATAATATGTGTAAACTTATATTTTTATGTAAAAATATTCTCTTGATGTGTTGCACATTACAAATCATGCATATATGTTTATCTGAACATCTTTAACATTAAATTATAATTGTCAGTATCACTGGTAGAACATAATGAACCAACGAGTTATTAATATTTAAACTTTGTGGGAAATGGTTGACCTGATTAGGGAATCTCCACACTCACCAGGACTTCAAAGCTTTTTGGATACACACTTGCACATCATTAATTGTAGAGACTTTATGCAGCTAATTTCAGGATAGTATAACCTTAAAAACCAGAGTTCAGGTGTCCAGGTCTGCTTTGAGAGCAGGGAATATAGTTTCAAGATGTTACTTTATTCTTTTTGATTCTCAAAATATTATATTCATAAAA
Source organism: Acanthosepion pharaonis (assembly GCA_903632075.3). Taxonomy (NCBI): domain Eukaryota; kingdom Metazoa; phylum Mollusca; class Cephalopoda; order Sepiida; family Sepiidae; genus Acanthosepion; species Acanthosepion pharaonis. Next base: position 251,455 of record CAHIKZ030001540.1, on the reverse strand, counting down.
ACTTGCTTACTGTTTCTAACAAGAGACACATTTGTCATAATATTTTAAAATATGAATAACTGGTTGCTTTGCCAATTCTGCCATCTTAATTTCCCATTGAAACCCTGACATAATTATTATCAATCTTTCTGTTTAATGAGATGCTCAAATATTGCCAAGAGAAAACACTTGCCAACAAAGCAGGAAGACATTTTCCAGTCAGCTGCAAACTGTCTACTATAAAAGAAATTGATAAACTTTGATGATGATAATCATAAAAAGTTGATAATTTACTGAATCTAAAACTTAAATGCTCCTCTTTTTATTAAGTTTATCTTTTTATTAAGATATCTCAATAAATTCTGTAAATCCTAAATAATCAGAAAATTCTTTCATCAAAGAATTACAAGATTACTAAAATGTCTTGATATTTTGCTTCAATAATGATTTTCAATAGACCAATATTTTAATGTGCATAAAATTTTAATTTTATTTCCTAGTGTTTTCTTAAAAAAAATAAAATAGAAGCCACAACATTTTTGTGAAGCATTGTTTAATATTTGATTTTTAAAGATAGAAAATAAATGATTGTATAGAGAATATTTTTAGAAAATAAATCATTTGGATTGAGCTGCTTTCCTTATTTCTCTATCAATAGTCACTAGAGTTCTGAGATTTATCTTTGTTCAATTTTTAAGTCTTGTGTAACTGAAATGGAGTAGGATTCTTTAACTGTGAGTGGCACTTTCTTTATAGGATGAATGTTCAATTCTGTTGATGTTAAGTGTGAGAGTGAAGATGCCACCTGAATTTAGGCATTGCACAGAACAAGATTGGTTTGGTGTAACTCATAACTGTCAAGTGATTAATGAAATTGGTGTGAATATTATAAATTTGGGTTAGACTTGTTTGCATTAAAAATGCATGCAGAATTTGTCTAGTCAAAACAAAATGGCTGTATATGTGGCATACTAATGCATTCAAAAATCCAATTGGTAATTTACATTTTATTACTTTATGTAGCTTCAATCATCTTTGGGAATATCATGAAAGCAATCACTCTCTCTCTCTTTCTTATGTTATCTCATCATGGCAAGCACTAATTCCAGATTACGGGAATGAGATGAGCACAAATGCAGGTAAAATTAAGTTTATGCCTTTAGTAAAAGCAATACAGTGAAAAAACACCGATTCCTGGATAATCAAGTTTAAAAGTAATTAATTTTATTCTTTGTGTTACATACATACATACGTACATGGCAACCGACTTTTATGGGACAAGTAGAGCCCCAAAGAGGCTCGAATAAAGTTAAATGCAGAAAAGCCTGGTTTTACAGTAGAGAACTGAGGAAAAACATGTGAGCATGAAAGTTAATTGGTTTTGAGAAATTATGTGTTGAGTGGCATTTAAGTAATCAAAACCAAATAGTAACTTGGAGATAACTTAGTACAACTGGGTGTGGCCCTCTATCCACCTACCATATTTGCCAAATTGTATGAGAATGACAAAATACTTCCTTAACTGAAACTGAAAATTATCTCTGAAACTCTTTGAGACTGTACTGATTAAATAAAGACCTATTGATCAAATTGATGTACTTTCTTAGGCAAAATAGTTTCAAAAGAAAGGGCTTTCCAAAAGAAAAACTAGTAAAATTCAAATGGCAATGTGGCTTGTTTACATAGAGACATATTCACTAGTGGTCCAAAAGGAAGAATAATTTTTAGAATAGCAAGTAATCTTTAGATAATTTGCTACCAGTCAAATAGCTAAGTGTTATGTCATTGTGGAAGTAATGGTCTAATTATACAAATACAATCATTGTAACAAACTGGTGGGCTTGGTTGCCATATAAACAATACAAGGTTACTAAAGTGAGCAGTCTTCAAGAAGTCACCGAAGAGACAGAGGAAGCAATTTTGCCTTGTCTGCCAGAGAAGAGGAAAGAAAAGCCATCATTCAAAAGCTTCTGTATAAAAGGAAAATACTTTTATGCTTTATAAAAACTTTATACGTTTATCATAATACTTTTATACATCTGTATAAAAGTAAAGATACAAATCTGGAGAATTCATGAAATCATTTCTTTTCTGGCACCAATTTTAAAAGTGTTTTCTATGCAAGAATATTGTAGCAACGACTAAGATATATGTGTATAAGTTTTGTTATTTTAAAAGAAAATAGTGAAGAATTTATAAGGATTCACTTAAATTAACATAACACCAAATAAATTACTTGATGTAGAAAATGTGAAATTATCATCTAATTACAATTTGGGTGGGGTGATTAGTCCAAATGCTTATGTGATTTCATATGACTGAACAAAAAATATCAGTGTTGGAATCAATAACAAATTTCAAGTGATTTTATTTTCTCATTTTGACCATGTAGTATTTAAGAATTTTGAGAGAAAATCTGATTACAGACATAAGCTTCAAGTTTCAAATTTCAAATGATCACAAGAAGGTTTAATGTGGATTACTTACCTGCATAGACGGACATCTTAGATAAATATCAGGTATATATCAGGTATTAGAAACAAACTGGAAATAAAATCCTGTCAGATATCAACATATTTTGATAACAATAATAATCATAATAATATAAAAATAAACTCTTTTATAATGTTTTAGTTATGACTTTGAAAGTTGCCAAAATTCAGGAAAGGCACCTTTGAATGGTTGTGGATCCCAAAGAGTAACATTTGAGTTATTTCAGATGCTTTTTAGACTTACTAATGTTCAGTTCAGTTAAAAGCAGGAGATTAGAGTTAAAATTACCAGACAGACTTGATATCACAGAGACTCAATTCCAGCTTTTTGTAGTATAACAATTGAAGATTGATAAAATTGTTAACAAGTGATATTTACAGATAATGAGGTAAATATAACTTTTAACCTAACCTTGACTTCCTTTTAATAAAACAAGTGCAGTATACATTATCTTTATGCAATCTGTTCCAAAGATTTAGGCCAAGGATTGACAGGCTGAAACAATCTTTGCATTTATATGATTATCTACTCCAATAAAGGTTACCAGAACATGAGTAGGGCACCTGTTCAGCAAGGAATGTTTAGTAAGTTTGTCACACAATCCATAGCTTTGTTAGTTCTCATTATTATTGTGGACTTATGCCAGACAGTGTAAAGCTTATTAATGTGTATTCTCTAAAACATGTTTCCTCATTTGAGGTAATGAATAACTAGTGTCACATCCAGTCTTCACTAATGTGTCCTTGTGTCAAACTATGCTTAGCAAGAAAATGAGATTGCTAAATAAATATCTGATAGATATGAGAATATCTTTTATGACTTATTATATAAGCACAAAATTATTACAAAATTAAAAAAATATTTCAGTTGTTACATCCAGATTAGACTGAGAAATATAGCAAGGAAGATTATCTTTGAAAAGTATAGCAAGGCTGATTATCTTTTAGAAGTATTCCAGGATATACTTCAGTAAGGCACTAACCCACTTATTATTTAAATCCGATCAAGTTTAACACATTTTTTTTTTTTTAATCATTTCACTCCAAGCAAGGTGACAATGCCACTAAGACACAAAGTGTTACTGGGAGTGAAAGAGAGGAGAGGAGAAAAGACAATAAAAGAACAGGGTTCAGGAAGACTGAAAATAGTGATTGACATTGCATTTAAATTTTAATGGAGAAAATGAAAATGAATTTAATCAAGGGATTTTTTTTCTGTACATCTTAATTTTGGATTTTAAAAATATTTATAATATCTATGATAAAAAAAAGATAAAAATCTATATCAAATACAACTTGTCTATGATATCCCACAATGCAAAGCAGCAGACAGAATAAGCATGAGGTAAAAGTCTAACAGAAAAAAATTGGAAATGACTGAGCCAAAATGTTGATAAAAGAAAAAGAACAGAAGATTCTCTTAAAAATTTCAAGGAGTAATTAAAAAAAAATAACGTTATTTATTTTTCATAGAAATTTCAATTGCCATTAAATCCAAGAAAGAAAAAATTGTTTTTTACCTGCATGGTGATCATTTTTCAGTCATCTAAAGCACTGAGTTGCTTTTCATTAAAACTTATCTTGTGTTTAGTGGATGAGATAAATGTTTATTCCTCAACTGATATTGAATGTTGGTTTTACAGACAGGTTCTCATCACCTGACAAAGCACAAGAGTCAATACTTTCTTCCCTCTCCACATTTATTCTCTTTTGTTTCATAGTAAATCTAAGTAAATATATAAAATATCAACTAATTAATTTTACCAAACCTCTTAGGCAATGAAATTTTCAAGCACAACAGTATTTTTACTTTTTGCTAAAACTTGCATCAATACAAATTTCAATGTGTATTAAAATGCATCAGCTGATAGATGAGACTACTATAGCTTCTTATTTTATTTACCAAGTTACTTAGATCCTTGGCATAGAACTTACCATTTAGGAGAGGAACCTGTTCCCTGAGGACCCTTCTACTAGTCAGTTCTTCCCTTATTGTACTAAAAGATGTTAGGGGCAAAATTAAAAACATGCTCTGTTGCCTGCCAGAAAAGCTGACTGAACTATGCTATTTCAGGGAACACCCTTCATAAATTTCATAAAAATATGTAATATTTTTTATTATGTACATATGAAAAAAAAGATATGAAGCAGATTTTAAATTTAATCCAATTATTTCTTAAAACGTAGACATCTCAGAAACCTTCATTCAAGTCATTTTTATATAATTTTCTCAGATTTATTGAGGCATTTCATTAAAATATTCTGAATTATTTTTTAAAGGGCACTTGAACTTTTTGAAAATAAGAAAACTTGGGTGAAACAATATCAATCTCATTTTCTCCAAGACAATACATATTAAAATGTTAAAAATAGTTGGAGATTGAACTTGGAGAAGATAATGTAGTCTTAAAACAGGTGATATATCTGATAGTATTTCATATACAAGGGCATAGAAGAAACCACCTTCTCATACACCTCATTTGTATTTATGAAAATTTTTTGTCAAGACTAAATGAGTATATATATATATATATATATATATATATATATATAGTACTGGTAATCAATTCATTGGTATATAGTAATATTGATTATTAAAACTGATCCACAGAGAGCTTAATGTTTTTATTTTAACAGAGCATATGTACTTTTTTTTACAGTAAAAAAACAAATACATGGGGGTGTATATGTACATATAGTGGCATATATGTATGGACATGTAAATGTATGTATATATATATATATATATATATATGTATGAAGATATGTACACATATGTGCATTGGACAGCATGATTTATTCCATTGGGTGCTCTGGTATTACTCACAATCTAGAAATCGATAACTCAACTAATTTACATTAATCTTAACAGGCTTAAGTTTAAATCCCCCATCACTTATTAATAATATTGGGCACCTGTAGCACAAAAACTATTTACTGTGAATCCCAGAAAAACACACTCAGGGCCTATATAGTACATAGTAGGAACTGATATTAAAATACAAACAACAAAGTTTCTGGCCATAAATAAATTCCAACACCAGACCGCTCCCCTCCCCCGGATAGGATATCTTATGCTCCCCACGAATCACTAACACAAACCCATTCTAATTAACAAGGTGCCTACCAGAGGAGGACTGGCATTGAAAATAAATTTAAAACAATGCTCCGAGACAGACATTGAAAATAAATTTAAAACAATGCTCCGAGACAGACACTTAGGGGCTGATGATAGCCATGTACAGAACAGCTTGAAATAGACTCTCTCTATGTTGAGGTAATTTTAGTTTTTTTTCTTTAAATTATATATATATATATATATATATATATATATATACATAAAATGAAGAAAAACATTTTCTAAAAAAGTTCGTTTTTCAGATTGATAATAAGTCATTAAAAATGTATTATACTTTGTCCAATCAACTGGTGTTATGGAGAGGATGTTGATCAAGGGAGGCTTAAATAATATGGCTTGAAGGTCTATATCTGATTTAGGAAATAACCAATACAAAATAATAACAATAATTGGTGACAGTGATTATGTGATATTTCTATAATTGTTGTCTAGTGCACAAATTGAGGAAGAAAATGTTTCTTTGTCTCCTACAAATCCAAATACAGGTACACACACACAATGACATTTGATTTGATATAGAATAATTTTATGTATAGAAAATAAATTTTTATCTTCAGTGTTTTAATGAACATTTCATTAAAATGTTTACATCCCACAAAAATATGAAGCAAAAAAAGTAATATATTATATATATATATATATATTTTATATATAGAAAAGATTTACTTGATAGAAATATTTAATATACGGATTAAAACCCTGAAAAGTGTCCACTTTTCAAGGGTTTAATCCATATATTACCATAAAATTGCATAGTCAGGGAAAATTACAGTTAAGTAATTCTTATATATATATATATATATATATATATATATATATAAAATATTATCAATTCTCTATTTTTATAATATAAATGAAAATATCTGCTTCACCTTTAAATCTTAAATTTTCAATTTTACCATATATATATATATATATATATATATGCTTGCAGAGTGGGTAAAAAAAATAACACGTCAAACAAAATGTTTTTATTGGTTATTTTTTGTTATTTCATGGTCTTTAAAATCATCAATTATTGCATGGTTCTTGAATGTCAATAAAAAAAGAAAGAATCAATTTAGAAAGTTTTAAACATCTGAATATTTTTTTAAAGACACACACACACACAAGGTGTTGAAAAGTTCTTACCCTAATTAAGAAAGAAATACAAAATTCCAATATTTGCTCATTTAGATAGAGTCTGGGAAGTAAACTGGGCAGAGAACTTTTCACCTCGCGACTGAAAATTATATACATGCATGCACACAAGCCTATTTGTAGAAACACTTTTGTGCATATTGCTTTTTTTTTTTTTTTTTTACTAGCCAATTTTCTTTTCTTATTCCTGAACTTTGTCTACAGAATATAGCTTCTGCCTATCATGTGAAATTTTGAAATATTTCATTATTTAAAAAAATAACACTTTTGAATTTGTTCTATTTGAAAACCAGCTTACTTGGTCTTTGTTTGATATCTTGATAGAGATTTTAAAATTTTGTGTCAATTGAAAACTCAAGAAAACAGAAGAAAATATTCATGTTCAAAGGATAGATCACCATTGACTTTTTCTGTTTTTTAAAAAGTCATTAAAGCAGAGAAAGCAAAAAAAAAACCAACCAATATTCTCAGAAGGTATTGGTGGGAGGCAGGCTTGATTTTATGAAATACACATAAAAGGGATGCTGAAAATTTGATAAAAAAGTATACTCCCTAAAAAATTTTGTGTAGTTATATGAAGTGAGTCTGGATGAGAACTTTTCAGCATCAGTGTATGTATGCGTGTGTATACACACACACACACTATTTTCTAGTGTCAAGAATGCTCCAAACATAAAGACATTGTTAACTGATGTTAGCAAAACAAATGGAAAAATAAATAAATACAAAATAGAAAAAGAAATAATAGTTCAGCCTGTAGAATTCACTAATGTCTCACAATTATGTGAGAGGTATTTCTGCTGCACGCTATACAAAGCATCTATGCTACAAAACCAAAACCCCAAAACTCGAGCCATGAGCTGACATAGCCTTGTCTGAGCTAGATTCCCATATACATTTCATGTATAGTTTCCAACTTGTTCAGAAACATCCAAACTATTAGTCATATTCAACCATTTTCTCAGATTTTTTAATCATTGATTAAAAATGGATTCAAGTGAATGAATCTTGTGGGGACTTGAGGACTGTCTTCCATTGGATCTTGTAGGCTGGCATTACAGAATCACTAAGAACTTTACCAAATAACAGAAACCATATTACTTGAAGACATTCAACAGTGGGAACAACTAAAATGGATAGCACATGTAACTCAAAGAGAAAATAATGACACAATGAAAATGTTGACATTCCATACAACATTAAGCAAGATATTAGGAAGGAAGAGCAATAACAGCTACTGGACTTGAGAAACCCATTTTTCTGAAAAATTGTTTTAACAGAAAGATGTTATAAATTTAAGTTGAAACTAATGCTGTTTGGTCAGTGAATGCTGAATGTTTCCTTATAAGGAAACAGCTAATCTTACTATTAACATTCCAGACTAGGAAATAGAATACATTGCAACTGAAACCTTGTAATAAATTTTCATATTAATTAAACAAATTCTAATTTTTAAAATTTGTTCTTTACAAACTCATTCAATAAAATAAGAATGTGTCTTAACTGAAGAGGAATAAAAGACAATGAAAGGACAGTTTTGTGTGCAATATATCATACATTATTATGTTTGATTTTTTTCTCATGAAATGTCATTATTCCAGAAATTATTTAGACTAGTATGCTCATCTTTGTTGTTTTTAACAAAATATTTTGGCTGATGTATTCTTATTCAGAGATATTTTGCATCAGGCAATTCTTGAGTACAGGTCAGCATAAAAACAACAAAGATGAAGACACTAGTTCAAATAATTCATGGAATAACTCTGATATATTTTATCAAGATGCTGCTTCATATTCTATCTTCTTTATAGATGTGAAAAAAAAAATATATTCCTAAGATTGCTTTGTCTATTTGATGAAATAATATTTCCTGTGATTGATTTTTTTCTTTGGTGTATTTCAAACATTTTTCCACATCTCTTCCCAGTCCCAATTCAAATGTACCCCCCCCTTCACTTAGAGATTCTGCTCAAAGTGTCCAAATCAAAGCCTGTTATCTTGCTAACTGTGCAATGTTGATTGTATTAACTGCACTAGATGTTAACACCAGCAGAGAGAGAAAGAGAGAATGTGTTTTTTTCACAAGCTACAAAAATGATTAGAGAAAAGGCTGATAAGAGAAAGAGAGAAAACTGAAGGTTGGTTTCCTTAGCAACAGGCAAAGACTAAATGGACTGGCTAAAGAGCTAACAAGGAAGAAAAATACAAAGTCTGTCTTCATACAACTCATCATTTCTGCACTAAATATATATTTGATGATCCATATCTACATTAGATTTGTATAAATATTCTTTTTTACTTAAATGTCCATCATCGATGGTCATTTTTATTCAAAATATTTTTTGTTTTAAAATTTAATCGTCTTCATATTTTATTACTAAATTTTTACTATTTACTTTTTTTTTGCTTTTGATGGTATATAAGACCATTTCCTATTTACATTTAATATTACACAGTATAACGGAGTTATATGGTGGTGTCTGGATAAACCTCATCAACCTCATAGAGCATAAAGTTTGCATATAATATAGGTAATATTTTCTGAAAGATCTTTTTGAAAATAGTGGGCTTCTTATAAGCCATCAATAATTGAGATGAAAATCGAATTCAATGTAATTTTACCTTTTTTCCTGCATTAAAGATGATTTTTTGTTCTCTTAAGTCAAAATGGCTGCAGGTTCAGTACAATCATACATCATCAACAGAAACAAGGTTGCCTACTTTAGAGCAATAACCAGCAGATTGGCAATGAGTTTGTTTCTCACTTGGTGCTCCATAAATCGGGCTTTGTTCAATAAGCATCAACAACAGCTGAAGATTGAACTGCAGAATTAGTTGCAGAAATTTTTTTTTAATCATTTCACTGCAAGCAAGATGATAATTTCACTAGGACACGAGTGGTTACTGGGAGTGAAAGAGAATGTTGAGAAGTGAGGAGAAAGGATAATAAAAGAACAGGATTCAAAAAGAGAGAAAATAATGATTGGCATTGTATTTAAATTTTTGAAGATTGTAGGTGGTAGGGAAGCAAAGAATTGGAAATGGGTTTTACAGGTGAGAAAAGAAAGTATTAGAATAGAACAGACATTTGCATCTAGGTAATTCAACAGGAAAACGGTGAGGCATAGCTGCCAATCTAGTAGCACAATTAAATTCATACAGTCATGGTACAAAGAAGAAAAGCTCATCAGAACAATTGCCATGAAAATACTTGTAGAAAGAAGCCATGTTTTATCTGTGAGAAAGTGACAGTTGAGATGCCAGGTCAGGTTTTACTAAAGTCTTACACAAGAGGGGAGAAAATTGCAAACCAATTGTTTCATTATAAGTCTTTTCTATGGAAAAAAAAAAAAAAAAAAAGATTATAGTCTTTTTCAATGGTCTTCCAGTGTTTTTCATTCAGTACCAACAAACCATTTACTATTAATATAAACTGGCACATATCTAGTTTAATAAAAACAAAAAAGTCACTTACAAATAAATATTTCAATATGATGAGAGAGAAAGAGAAGAGTTTATAACAGAAGATATTGATTTCAGTTAATGTCAAGATTAATAGAAAAAAATGAAACAATCCCAGAAAAAATTAATTTCTGATAAGGGAAGTAAATAAATGTCATGACTGAATGAAACATGTTTTAATGAGTCTGTAACAGAAAAAAAAATTCCTGACAGTAAGTCATCTGTTTGAAATCCTCATGCCAGACAAGTCATCATCTTAGTCCAAGTTGACTTAGATCTGAGCAAAGTAGAGGCATTTACTGTCACATTCCATCATGCTTTATGCAAGAAGAATAAAAATTTAATGAGAAAAATTTAATATTGTTTTGTTGACTTTGTATTTAGGTAGAGAAAGTCTGAGTTGTCCAAAAGAAACACACATTAAATTTATTATTTACATTATTTGAACTCTTATCTTCATCGCCATATTCACAACATTTTGGCTGTTGTATGCTCCGGCCTTATTCAGGTGACTGAAATTTTGAACTGAACCCTCTATCTCCTCAAGGACACATGGCCCAGTTGATAGAGGCTTTGGTTAGATTCAGTGACTAGACCCAAAGAGTTGTGAGTTCAATACCAGTTTACAGCAGTTGTGAACCAAAATTTGAAGAAATGAGTTAAAGGAAAATAACTGAGACATCCGGAAGAGACATGGCACGCAGAACTAGAACAATCTACCCTGGTGGACGAAACAAAGGGTTTGTCTGAAACTCCAATTACCTGAAGAAGGCCAGAGCATACAATGGCTGAAACGTTGTGAATATGGCAATGAAGATGAGATCCAAATAATATAAGTAATCATAATACTTCATCTCAGACATATAGACAGATAATAAATTTACTATTTATTTTTGACATACCCAAAGTGTGCATGCATGTGTATAATAATATTGTTTAAAATTGGCTATATTTATGGTGGGAAAAATGCTCAATACTGGGGAAAGAGTGGACATAGAAATCAACACTGAATAGTGATTAGCAGTTTCACACCTTAAGTGATGATTCAATGTCTAATGATTGTTTAAGGTATAAAACTGCCAGTCACCATGCAGTGTTGATTTTGATGTATGTGTGTAAGTGTTTATATATATATATATATATATATATATATATATATATATATATATATATATATATATATAAGGTTTGAAAACAAAATAGTGAGTGACATTAAAAAATTTCCGGCCAGGGGCGAGAAAACCATGGCTGAAAAAGGTTAGGCTGGTGGGAGACTTCAGCAGATGGATGATGTATTTAGTCTGCTACCATTATACCTGGAGGGGGGGATGCACTAGCCCTCTACATGGAAATGGAGGAGGAAGATCAAGGAGACATCATTCAAATTGAAGCCAGACTGAAGCAGGCATTCGTTAATGACGATTTTCAGCATATAGAAAACTGACCATGGTCAGGTGGGACATTCAAAAAAAAAATATGCAAATAAAGTCAGACAGTTTGTTTGATTTGCCAGATTCTGAGGGAGCCGAGATGGAAAGGCTATACAAACTAGCATTCGCTAACTGGGTTTTCCTGATGCGATTTCCCTCGAAAATTAATTTTATAAGAACGATTAAGCACTGACTGTTAGCAAGTTGTTAAAAAGATAAATTTTTGCTGACAACTACCGGAGATGAAAGTCAGAACGTTGTTTTATTGAAGTGTGAAACTGCATCCAAATTGAGGAAGGCGGTTCTGGTAAGATTTGATTTTGTTGGAAAAAAAAAAAACCAATTTGACCTTATTAAAAATCATTGATGCCATAATAGCATTGGGAAAAGTTATTGTTGGGCCTTACAGAAAAGCACAGATTGGCAAATTATTTTAGCTAATGTTAAACCATTAAATAAAAAAAATGAACCCAGTTTACTTTAAAATCCTTCACCACCGGAGGCAATTTGGACTTGTGGCATGGAAATGGTGAGTAGAACATTTAAATTAACTGCAGTTTTTTTCTCCAAATACCTGGTAGCAGCAGAAATCAGGGAGTACTATGAACAGGAGCTATTGCAATTAAATCAGCAGTGGCTGGCTCTGTACCATATATAGAAGAAAAACTTTTGCCTCCCAAAGGGCTAAATCCCCTGATGGCCGTACTTAAAGCAGAAAAGTCAAAGAAAAAAAAAATTTGGTGATGGACCTCTGGGAGGTCAACCATCATGTTGATGAACTCACAGTTACATCTGGACATCTTAAAGCTAAACTGAGAAAATGGAATTAAAAAAGGGATCCAACGTGTTTAATGTTGGATCTCAGGAGAGAAAAATTCTCCAAATAAAAATCCATGAAAGTTACTTGGCCTGAACGTGTCTTGCTTTTATAATAAATTTGAAAAGAAACATGGCATGTCGAAGATTTAATTTTATTTGAAATCTTGTCCAAAAAGATTGTTTTCCATCCACATGCAAATTTCAGCAGTGTTGGACTAGCATAAAATGTGAGGTGATTTTGGCACAGGAGATGGTGAGTCATTCAATTTCACTTTTATAAACAGAGTTTATGCAGAAAAAGACTGGCAGACCAAGAGGCTTGAAGTAAGTGCGTTTGATTTGGGTGTCCGTTTACGACTGCCAGATGTAACGCCAAGAAAAGAGTCACACAATTCATTTCTTTGAGGACAAAATGATGATGGCAATTTCAGAAATTAACAGCTGGTTTGCCTCCAAACCCTCTTATATCACTTTTTTTTTTTTTTCTTTTTTTTTCTATAATGTATTTATTAAACACAATGTGTCAGGTTTTTTTTGTTTATTTTTAAGCATTTCTCCCCAAGCAAGGTGGGAGTGCCACTAGCATTCAAGGAGTTACAGAGAGTAAGATCAAGAGTAAAGAGAGGTGTTTGAGGAAAGGATATAGAGAAAGACAGGGATACGGATCAAGGAATTAGAAAATGTCAATTGACATTACATTTGAATATTATAGCTATCAGGGAAGCAAGCAAGAGAAAAGGAGTTCCACCGTTAGGAAGTGTGAGAAAAGAAGCTATTGGAGTAGAAGAGGCAGTTACATTTAACTGTTTTGACAGTGAAAGGGTAGGCCAAGATGCCAACCTAGTAGCTTGCTTAAATTCATGCAGTTGAGGTTCCAGTGAAGTAGCTTGTCAGAGCAGTTGCCATGAAAATATTTGCAGAAAAGACAGAGGGAAGCCCTATCATGTCTGTGAGAAAGTGACTGTAAACAAGATGCCAGATCAGGACCTATCACATTGCATATCCGTCTCTGGATTTTGTCAAGGATCTCAAGATGAACAGCAATGGCACTAGACCATATATGACAACAGTATTCAATGCAAGGATGAATGATAAATTTGTAGATTTGAAGAATGTGGTGTGACACAGAGAACCAACTTTTCTTGTGGTAGATGAAGCTATTGATTCAATGTAGTTGTTCCACCTCAGGTCAGTGGAAAAACATGAGACCAAGAAGGTGCAGAGAAATGCTCTTATGGAGTTGAGCATCAGCCATGCTGATAGGAGGGAGGGTTCTCTATGGCAAGTAAATGAGAGCAGTTTCCTTTTGGAAGCATTAAAGTTTACAGGACATTTCCTACCCTAGTCAACCACAGATTGGAGGTCCTTTTCAAGACTAATGGCCAGGTTAGCTTTGTCAGCGATGCCAGATTTACTATTGAGACAAGAGTAAATAGTAGTGTTGTCAGCATAGATGCCTACTTGGGAACTGATGACATCAGGAAGATCATTGATGAAAATCAGAAACAGTGTAGGACCCAGGATAGAGCCTTGGAGAACACCAGCATTTGTATGAAAGGAACTGGAGAATCCATTTTAGAATGACCTTCTTATTTTGACAGGAATGATTGCATTAAATCAAATAATCATCTTGTAATACCATATCCCTGAATCTTATGAAGAAGTCCAGCATGCCAAATACCTTAGCGAATATCTAGAGCCACAGCTTGAGCTTTGTCATTATTATCAAGAGCTAGGTATACAAATTCAGTTATAGCTGTGAGCATATCAGTCATAGACCAGGCAAAATGGAAACCATATTGTTTGTCAGAGAGTAGATCATGGGATGTAAGGTGCTTAATCACTTCAGCATTGATTAAAGCCTTGAAGACTTTACCGTAGGACAGTAGTTAGATGAGTCAGAAGTGCAGAGTTCTTAAAAACAGGGACAACAGATGAGGATTTCCAACAAGCTGGAAAGCAAGAGTCAGCGAGGCAATAGTTATATAGCTTAGAGAGAACTGGAGCCAGCTCAGGAGGACATTTCTTTAGGACTACGGCAGGTATCCTGTCACTACCATTTGCTTTATGAGAGTTTAATTTAGAGATGATGTCCAATACCATTGACTGGGTTATGCTCATCTCACTCAATAGAGCCTCAGTTCTAGGGGGAAAATCAGGGGTGGGTACTGTGGAGGAGTTTGTTGAAAGGGATGAGAATATCCAAGCAAAGCATTCAGCCTTATCAGATGAGGAAGTTAGGACGACCTCAAATTGGTTGTATAGAAGAAGTATTGTGGATTTGCTGTTGTTCAGCACACTCCTGCAGAGCGGCCAATAATCTTTAGAACCAAACTTGCGAGATGCAATATGTTGTTTCATTCTATCAGCACATAGTAACTTTGCTTCATTGAAGACATGCTTGCACTCATTACGGGCAAAGACAAAGCGACATCTGTTGGAATCAGACATATCGCTTCGATACAGACAAAAGAAGTGATTCCTATGGACTATAGCAGCTGAGAACCGAAGAGATGAGCACAATTTAACTTTATATTTTCTTGCTGGAGAGAAAGTCTCAATTCCAGCTTTTACCCAGGAGAACCCAGATGCATATTTTTGAACAGGGTGATTAAAAACCACATTCCAGGGGATGTCATGAAGGGAAATCATGGAATGAGTCCCAGTCTGCTTGTTGATAGCAGAAAGATATTCTGTTAGTAGGAAGTTCTTGGCTGGGTGGGGGAGTAGTAGGAGATATTAATAGACACTACAGCATGATCAGAGTTTTGAAGAGAGCAGAGCTAGATAACGAGACAAGAGTCAGGGATGGAGAGAAAACAGAGATCGAGAAGGGAAGCATTACCATCAGGGTTATTGGGGAAATGTATAGGAAAGTCAATCACTTGTGTTAGGGATTGAGTGATTGAAAAGTTAAGGGTTTGTATGCCAACAAGGTCAGTTACAAAGTGTTTAAGTCACATGGTATGGTGGGCATTAAAGTCACAGAACATGAATATGTGCGCAAACGGATGTAGAGAGATGGCTTTGTCTATATTATCGGAAATGCTATTGAATACACCATAGTCTTGAGAGACAGGGGAATGATAGAGAAAGAAGAGATAGCTTATTGAATTGAGGAGAGATAGCCGAAGACATATGAATGATCTGGAGATTCAAAAGAGAGTTCCCTAGCCAGTGGGATATGATCACAGACATAAACTCCCAGGCCATGCATGTGGATTTTAGAGTCCTTTTTAAGTAGAGGAAGGTAGCCAGGAATTGAGAAATCAGAGGAGGGGATTGACAAGTTAAGGTTAGTCTTGTAGAGAGCTAGTATATCAGAAGTTGGTATGAATGCTTTTCAAACACTCCAGAAGTTGGCACACTCAAAATTACATTCTGGCTCAACATTCAAGGGGTTAAAATATCATTGGTTTTGCATGAAATAATTTGAAAGGGCAATAAAAAAAATCCTCTAAATGATAAATTTTTATTTAGCTTTTACTTTCTCTGAAAAAAAAAAAACAAAAAAAAAACATATATCTAGTGTCTTTTGAATGTCTTTAAATATTTATTTTCATAATTTTTTTTCTTTGCATCACCAGACAATATCAGTCTCATCATTGAAAATAAAAATTAAAGCCGGCAAAAATCTTAATTTAATTTTTTTTGTACATTTCAACGATTTACTACATTTATAAACTGTTCACAGAGTGGGAAAAGATGAGATAAGTTATATAAGAAAATATACATTTCAAAATAATTCAAGGTTTAATCTAATTTGGCCAGGTGATGAATGAAAATATATTTTAACCAAACTGACTTAAAAAAGAGAAAAAAAAACGAAATGGTTGAAGGCCAATTTATTTTTCTTCACTGATTAACTTTTCAACTATCTTTTCTCATTTAAAAACACTTTGTCTTCTCAAATAGGCATTCTATGAAGTAAATATCACTTTAACAAGTGATATTTACTTCATAGAAAACTCAGCATATTTGGTATAAATTCCAAATGTTGTTAAAATTAGTTGGCTTTAAATTTCCTTGCAGCCACTTTAAGTTAGAAAAGAACCTAATATTTCCTTACTATTAAGTGGGACACAATAAATCTGAAATATTTATATATTTTTTTCTATTAGCTGATTTAAATTTCATTAGAATTATTACTCATCATTACAATGAGACACTTAATAATCTGATTTACTAGTTGTCAGCATTATTAATCAGACATTGCCAGAATTACTGCCAGTTTATCAATTGAAATATTATTTTGTACATCATCTAGCAATAGAATAAAATATTTGTGATTGTGACCCAGTAGTTTGTAGGGACCAGTATATGGTGCTTCAAGAAGTTTCTTGATTGTTTGAGTGGGAAGGACTGATGGAGATCTTGGGCTGCTGAAATGTTAAGCTGCCCTTCTTGGTGTTGCCAATGGAGTCCAATAGAAAAAAAATAAAAATGTACAGTTTTGGTGCATGATGATGCTGCAGGGTCACCAGAAGCTGATGCAGTATGCCATCCATCAGCTTTTGGAGTCACAATCTGGATTTTTTTTTAACTGAAGATACTCACAAGGGAGTGGTGAGATGAGTTCAGTCCAATCCACCCTGCTATTTCATCCATAACTTGACTAAACTTAATTTTTGAGTGTATATCTGCTAAGAGCAGTCATTTAAAATAAAATGTCTGAATATCTTGTGTCTTTGCCTCTAAAATGCACTTTGAGTATATATGTTCACAAGCAATGTTTCTTGTTTAAAAGAAAATATCTCCCCCATTTTAAATTCACAATTTCTTAAATTCTTTTGAGATATAAGAATTAGGCTCTGAATGTAAGTATCTGTTGGATAAATTGATTATATCTAAATTCAAAATTTACCAAGTCTTTTACTTTTACTTCAGATTCATTGTTTTTCAGTATTTATTAATAATCAAATAGTTGAGAAGATGAAACTTGAATTCAAAGTTTTCTTTTTCTTTTTTTACTGTATTATTCAAAATGCCTGCAGCTTCATCATCACAAACAAAGCTGCCTACTGTAGATTAATAATCAGCAGATTGGTAAACTATTGGTTTGCTTCTCACTTGGTGCTTCATAAATGGCTTTCAACAACAGCTGAAGATTGATATGCAGAATTAGTTGCAGAAATATTGTTTTTATACAAGAAGGGGAGAAAATTGCAATCCAAACATTCTATTACACTTGTAAAATGTGGTAGCAGTAGAGAAAGATTAAATTAGAATTAGAGCAGTGTATTGATACAGAAAATTTCATATCTATTACTTTGGGAAAAAAACAAAAACTAACACATGCCAACTATGTCAGACCAAAATTTAGATACACATACATCTACTCAAAGAAAAAATATATATTCGAATTAACACTTCATTCTTCATATAACCCCAATTTAATGTTATAGGGTTAATATCCAGGTTTAATTTTATAAAACCTCTTCCCTTTAAGGGTAATACTTTCCACCCTTCCCTGACCACTGTCTCATGCATTTCGTCTGACTGGAACATTGAAATGGATAATTTCTGTTTTAATTTTTCAACAGCTGTCACAGTTAAATTTCTAATTCCAACATGAACTCACTTTGTATACTGGGGTTGAAATAGATCTATACTCCATATGAAGTAATTTTGGATGTTATGGTTTACTATTTATTTATTTGCTCTGTATAATATATACATTGAGCTCTTTTTGTGGATCATTTTTAATATTTTATATTACTAGGATGAACTTGGATTATATACCAATGGATTTATTACCTTTAGAATAAATATATATATATATATATATATAAAACTATATAGAGAACAGGGGAATATGCAGGTGGTGTAATGGTTAGCAGCTATGAGAATTACAGTTGAAGTCTTTACATTCACTTTTGTTCTGATGCATTTGAGAAAAATATAAATCCACTTCTTCTCCCAGCTGTGGGTTAAATAGTAAGGCAGACTGGGCTCTTCAACTATAGTTGGCAACTAGTTTAAGAGAAGGTTAACCCTTAATTCAAAACTTGTTAGACATAGGGCTAACATATCCATTCCATAAAACCTATATACTATGGAAATTGTAGCAGCAACATCTAACATATTGAGAGCTGTGACACCCCATACTCCTCAGTGGAGTTTACAAGACTTAAGTGAGATGGTTATATAGAGAACAACTGGGTATCTTATGAATGCTAAGAAGGTCAACAGGAAGCACTAATAACCAGTATTCCTTCTTGTAGCCTTGATTTTCTGATATGTTCACTCAGTCCTTATATTCATATGTGCATGAATTGTTGTTATCAATATTGGAAGCTAATAATCTTATTCAAAAAGTCTTTGCCTGTGATGGTTTAAATGTTTCAATGTATGATCAAGCTACTGCAATGATTGTGCTCTCACTTAATGGACATACTTTTATTCATTGAGTAATTCTATTGATACACAAAAGTAAACAGCAATAGGAAGAAATATCAGGGTTAGCAAGATGGCCACCTTGAAGTGTGGAGATGGTAATTCAAATGGATGAACTGCATTCTTTCTATGCTTGGTAACCTTTGCTATTTGATGGACATTCTCATCACTTTTTCCATATTAGACCAAAGAAAATGAGATTTTATTATTTTGTGACGGTTACACACCTGGCCCAGGGTCGGATCCTTTGGTTACGGCGCCAACGGTGACGTCGCTCCTCCTGGTCGCTCCTCCTGGGTCCAAGCGTGCCGCTCCAACCCCTTGGTCAGATGATCACCAGCCTCGCCTTTCCCGACTCGCTTCCAATACCTGGTCACTAAAGCAACTGTACCGATCTCCGGTCTGTCCACCCACGCTGTGTTTAGATCTTAGACAGACGGGACCAGCAGGGATTGGGGCCGATACAAGTTGAGTCCGACGGGGGTGGCAAAACACAAATAAAAGAGAAAATAAACTCACGAGACAAAAAAAAATTGCTGATGAAAAAAAATGGGTAACAACCTTTTATATCTTAATGTCCGTTACATAAAAACAAAATTGTTCTCATTTCCCAACCCGCTCTGTGGACTATGGCATCAAGCTTCTATCACACAACCTAAAGATTTCGAATTGCCTACTCTTTAGAATTGTGTATGTCGGAGTGTGGTTTGGTTCGACACTCATTCTAATTTCTATCGATCATTCGTAGTTGATTCTTCTCTTCGACTTGAGTTGTATTTCTTCTTCTTCTTTAGGCGACTTAGGCTGGAAGTTCTCTTTGTCTTTCGACTTGGGCTGGAAGGATCTCTTGCTTCGCAACTCAGCCGCAACTCTCTGTCGTCCGAGGTGATCTCTTCTCGCTGCCGTCCGGGGCTGAACTGAACTCTTCTGTCTTCGACTTTCGGCTGGGCTGGAACTCTTCTGTCTTCGTCTTGGGCTGGAAGGATTTCTTGTCTTTTTTGCCCGCAAAGGGGCGAGTGAATCGGGCCCGATGCCCGCGTTCAGGCTCTATCCCTGCCCGCGGTCCAGCTGCAACTCTCAACTCCAACTGATTTCTGTCGACTGGGGTCCTGCTTTTATTGACGCCGCAACAAACTGGGGTGGGTCTGTCGGCGTCAGGGTTTTCTCGATAATTCCAAAAGTCGCATTATTTTTGATTTCTCATTATCGCTATTGTTTTCACCCCTACTTCCTCACAGTGCCTTTTGTGGGAGGTGCACACCATCTCTTAGTCTCTCGTATGTCAGGTGACCGTTTTTCACCAATGGTTCCTGATCGGGCATTTCTTTTTCTTTTCTGCAGATCACGTGACCGTTTCCGACCAATTGTTATTGATCGAGCATCCTTTCTCCTCCGTTCGGGCGTGGTTACATCGTTCTTGTTTTTAAAAAAAAACAAAATCTAATTTGGCCTTTTTCGCACGCACGAAAAATGATAATCTTGGCTTTTTTCTCACCTGGGTTTTGTCAACACAGCCTGCCGCTAATTAGTTGTGACTTCAGGAAAGAATATGGTCGCCATCTGTGATCTGAGACAATCGTTTTTTCACCTCTTGTTTTTTGTCAGACCCGACAGTCAGAAAATCTTAATTTATCTGAATTGAAAACATCTTTCACTTTCAATGTGGGGGTTCTAATTTTAACAGGTCAGAGTCTGTATACCGTTCCACTGGTCACTCCCCAAACCCAAAAAAGACACTTTTTTCTCTGATTAAGATTTCGTTTCATTGTTCCCAAAATTTCTTTTATCCAAATTGATAAGGTGTCTTTCTCGCAAAAAAGTAGGCTAGATGCTTTGACCGATATCTGGTTTTCATCAAGCGGCCCGTTTTGATATCATGTCTTTTCCCTTTCTTTCTTTTTTTATTATTTCTAATTCTATTCTTCCAATTGTCTTTAAAAAATTCGGTCAACATGCTAGCTAAGATATCTTTCTGACTCGTGTTTTTGTTAATGACCGCTTTTTTTCTTTTCTTTTCTTCTCTCTTCCTTTTCCCTTCCTTCTTCTTCCCTTAGGATCGTCCAAGTACAATCTTAGTGAATTATTTTCAACTCAATTATTTTCCGTTAAAAAAAAAAAATTAACAACCTGTTTAATAAACCGAGAAAAAAAATTAAATCCTATTTCTATGAATATTTCTAATAATGCAAGGTGCCACAATTTTCAATAAAAATTTTATTCCAGGGTAAGAGGAGCTATATAAACTATAAAACACAGACTTCCAGTGATCAAATGCATTAGCAGGTCAAGACAATCATCAGCTTTATTTTTAATTCCTTTAATATGTGAATAATTGCTGATACTGTTTCTCTAATTTCAATGGAAATTGACCTGTAAATGCATTGCTTAGTGGTTTATGATCTCTTTATAACATCATATTACAGTCTTCTAGTTGTTGCTTGAATTGTAATACTGATAAGTAAGCAGCTAAGAATTCATTATCAAATACTTGTGTTGAGTCTGCATTCGTTTCTTAGGAAAGAAACTAATAAGGACAAGTTTACCATTTATCATTTGGTATAATACAGCACCTACTGAATAGTTTGAACTGCCACAGGTTGAGAATGTAAACTAGGCAAGGAGAAGGCAGTTATATTTGATGATAATTTTTTTTTAAAAACATTTTAAAGGATTTTATTTCAGTTTCAATTTCTTTGTATTAGAGTTTAAGAGTAAGCACTTAGCAAGTGGAAGGATTCAATTAGTATAATTATAAAACACATTTCCTCATAAAAAAAGGAAAATTACATCCCAAAGAACTGACACAATGAATTTCAAACATTTGGGCAAGTAAATCGCTGATCTTTTTGGCAATTGATTTGAGACTAACTGGAAATATCATACTGACAGGCCAAAAGTCATGAGGTAGGTACCTAGTATTGTGTGGGACCTTCTCTAACCTCTGGAGAGATGTTGTTCACAACACCTGATATTTAGGTGCAGGATCTAGCTTGCAAATAGGCCTATCTACCATATCCTGTAAATGCTAAAATGGTATAATGTTGGGCAAACATGGTAGCCACACCATTTGTTGGAAGTCTACAGAATGCTTCTCAAATGAATTCTAGGCATCTTAGAACCAATGACAGTGTATTGTGAGAATAACTCATCATTTTTTAGGTACATGCCATTTATAAATGAGTGCAAATGGTCACACAGCAGATGGTCACTGGTCAATGACATGTTTAGTAGACTCAACCCATACCATGTGAACACACCTTATACTATGATGGAACAACCACCAACCTGTATCATGCCTTATTGACAATTGAGACCCATGGCATTATGCAGCCTATTCCTCACTTGAATCACAACCATCAGTTTGGATTAATGGACCACATCACCCATTGGATCCAGAATCCAAATAGTGATAAGCCTAGGTGAGGTGCTGTATCCAGTATTGTGGTGTTAAATGAGATACTCAGGTAGTTTTTCTATTCCCTTATCCAATGGAAACTAATACATGCTGAACGGGCCTTCTGGATATGCATTTGGGTGCCTCCTGCATTGAATGTGGATTTGATTTGGACCAGTATTATTATTCTGTTGTAATAAATAATTCTAGCCAGACACCTCACCTCTTACTATAATCATTAAGGTCTCATGGTTGACCACTGTGGGTGATAATGACTTCCATTAGGTATTCTCATTACATATGTGACAATGTAAATTGGCAGATGTTAAATGGAATGTCTCATCTATCTGATGTTCTGAAACATTAAACATGAACTTAAAAAGGGACATTTTAAGATCATAATCATTAATAATTTGTAATATTTGATCAATATGATTTAAATGAGCTTCTTCATTCAAGTACATACAAAAGCTCATCTACATAAACAAACACAAATTTAATATCCCTGAAATTATTACCTATCATTTATCAAAAAGCATTTGAAGTATTAAATACTCTAGAATATATGAAGTTATATTCAAGACAAACATTTTTTGTAATAATTTCATCCCAAGCAAGGCAATAAAGCCACTAAGACACAAAGCACATCAGAAAGCAACAATTAGCTTACCTCCTTGGTACTAAAGACTAAAGGGAGTTGTAATGACTTAGAAAAACTCTCGGGGAGATCAGTACTTGATATACTAAAGCACAATATTTGAAATGGACTTTTTGACAAATAATTTTGAAGACAAGGAGTTTAAATTAGGTACAGAATAATGGTCTGTGTTGTTAATGGAATTCAAAAAAATATCTACAATCTTCAGAGAATCCAATTCTCATTTGATTAAGGTATCATGTGTAAAGGTGAACTCCACACACTTTTAGAAGGAGATATCATTCCAACTATTTGAAGTTTTTTTTCAATTCTCCTGTCATGAATTGATTGTTGTCTTCATTTTGAAAATATTAGTAGATGATTATTATACCAGTTTCATTTATATGAAAGACTTTAAATTTTGTCACACTGGAATTACAATTAAGAGATATTAGTTTAGGAAATTTCTTGGTAACTACTTGCTCTACTGGTAGAATAGTAGAATTTGGATTCAATGTTCATAATCAATGATGATGTTTGTGCAACAGCTACTGTTTTAGTTGTATGCTATCAATCAATAATTGGTACAGTCAACAATCAGGTCAAAATAGTTAAGGGAATCATAAATTAATAAAGGTTTTATTGTTCTCACAACCACAAATGTCCATGTAAATTCATGCCTTTAGCTGTGCAATGTCCCATCAAGCAATGCTTGGCTTGAACACTAAAGAGATTAGTTGCATGAATGATTTAAGTAGGATTTGGGAATAATAGACATAGCAGCTCCTTTATCCACAATAAATTCATTTCATTGAGCCTCTAGTCCTAGACTTCTAAAAATGGCAGATCAACAGGTTTCACATACTATAATTAGTTTTCATTCTGCACAGGTGGCAAAGAATAGGAATTTGGTATGAAGGTCTGAGAATAATCTGCAAAATACATGTATTTAACAAATCTTTTTTTTATTTTTTATTTTTACTACAATGGGCAAAGCAACCAAGAAAACAGGTAACTGCTTGCGAATACCAGGAGCTGTAAGCTTGGATGTGCGGATAAACTTGGATAATGGCTTAGAATTGTTAATCAGAGAGTTGAGTTCCAACTGTTGTTGGATTTGTTATATTCATTTATGTGCAAATACTCTTGGGAGTGGTATGGATAAACCTCTTCTACCTTCAACTATAGGTTAATTAGTAAAACTTGTATCACTAAAATCATTATAATCTCACAAAAAAAGAAAAGAAAAAATTTCTTACAATCTAAAAATATTTTCTGCCTTTAAATAACTTCAAACAGTTGATAAGCCATAGAAAATAAATAAATCAATCAATAACAGAATATCATATATCATCTCTCAGTGCTGATCAATTTTGAGATCTGTCTGGAATGCTATTACCATAGCAACTGAAAAAGGTAAGGTTTGAACAAACTTATGTGAAACAATATTGTTACCATGTCAACCAGCCAACATAAATAAATCATTGAAATATGCCAAAGGACAGCAGCTTATATTAGTTAATGTTATCAATTTGTTAAACATCTTTAGTTTTGCTTTTTTATGTTGATATTACAGCCTCTGGGATTTGTATTTAATGAATCCTTCTCACAATTTCAAAATGAAGTGATGCTAAAATATGTCAGAACTTAGTACAAAGGACTGCGATCTTTGAATTGTGCTTCCATTATAACAAAGCAAACATGCACATTAATTCTATGAATGTCAGTGACTTGATGGGAACTGTGTGCACAGATTGGGATTGTTACTGGCATGCCTGACTAACTTGATGTTACTTATGGCCTCCAAAAAGACTAGAGGTACCAGTTTGAATTTTTGGTTTTGTTTTCTTGTTCAAATTACCAATAATTGAAAGACTATGATAACAAAGTTATAACATTCTTGCTCACTTCTGTTGTTTATAGCCGTGTTTGGAAGGAAAGCATGTAAAGTGTAGTTGTCTCACCATGCCAGAGGTTTCATCACTGACCATGGCAGAGAAAATTAAGCAGAGAATCTGCATCAAACTTTACCAAAAGCCTGGTGATACCTGTGCAGAGGAAGATGCCAAACCTCTCCAAAACCAAAGAAAACATAAATAAATTAAAGCACTGTGAAGATATTGTTGACAGTTTTCTTGGGTATAGTTCATCATGAGTATGCTCCATGTGGTCAGACACAAGGAGTACTACCATGATGTGTTGTCGGCACAGTATTGAATGCATATAGTAAGTGGTGCACCTGCCCATTCAGCACAACTTTTGCAGCAGTTTTTGTCTAAGCACAACATTCCCCAGGTCCAACAATTACCATATTCCCCAGATCTCACCTTCTGTAACTTTTTCTCTTTCAACAAATCAAAAGAAACAAGATTTCAAGATGTGGACAAAATCCAAGAGAAGCAATGATGAAGCTGCTCACTATCCCAAAAAAGGAGTTCCAGAAATGCTTCCATCAATGGAAATAATGCCGGAACAAAGGAAATTAAATGCCAAATCGATATGTGTTGTAGTTTTCTTTTTATAGCACCAGTCCTGATACTATTTGATGAAAACTCGTACAGTATAAGTGATAATAGCAATTAAAAATTATACCATAAAGCTGTTTATAAATGTAATCAGTTCTGTGGAATCAACGTTTTGTAAATTGTATTCTTGTCCCAATCTCTTACAATTATACATCAGAGTAATACCCATTTGAGATTATTCTAATGTAAGATTACTTCATTTTGTTGCTAATCAATTTTTACAAATTTCTTTTATCTTTGCATAAATTTTTCAATGGTTTTGAATTATTTCCATAAATTTCATATTTTACTAGTTTATGAAAATTTTATCAGCATTAACACATTTTCTTACCATAAAAAAAATATTTGCAAATATTTGGATAATAAAAATTTTAATTTTAAATCTCTATAAGGAAGAAAAAACTCAGGTAACTTTATTTACCCTGCATAATATTGATCTTAATTAATGCTGCTGTGCCTAAGAAAAAATTTTGAATAAAGAATATTTTAAAACCTTTTAAAATATTGCATCTGATACTATAATTGCAATAATTTAAGTAAACAAAAATATGATTTATTTGATGCTTAAGTCTTAATCTTGAACTGAAAAGTTTACTACCTTAGTGAGGAAAAGCCATTATCTCAAAATTTCTTCTAATACTAAATATCTAATTGGGGAAACATTTATGAATGCAGTTTTCAATGATGCCATAAAAAAAAAAAAAAATGACCATGCAAATAAGTATTTACAATAAAAGAATTGTTGTCAGCAGGTGGACTAAGAAAGTAATAAAAGAAAGAGTGGTTGGGGGGTGCAAAAAAAGGGGGTAGGGAGACTAGGCCTTCTCTCTGGTGCAGATGTGAATAGGGGCACCTGCACCAGAGGAAAGAAGCATTCACTGTTCATATGCTTCTGGGAGATTTGCTATTCAAAGGAAAAGAGGGTTGAGCCTAAGTGGGCAGGGCATAAGTAGGGTGAGTTCAATGAAGCAGTCAAGAGTTGTTTTGAGAGGATCTGGGAAATAGGGGTCAGTGAGTCAAGGAGATAAGCAGGTCACTCAACTGCCTGAAGGCCAGATATACTGACCCACTTTACCTACTTGATGGGGAAAAAAAAGATAATTTCTCACACATTAGCATATCTATTTAGACTAGGAAAAAAAGAAAGCACTTGTTTTCTTTTGACCCTCCACATTTCTGCAGGACTAAATACTAAAAAAAAAAAAAAGGTGTCATAAATTTTGGAAGTAATTTCAAAATATTAATTTGGACACTTAACAGAATCTTTAACTCAATGTAATGTGACACTGTAATATGATGGCTAGCAAAATAATACTAATG
Source organism: Acanthosepion pharaonis (assembly GCA_903632075.3). NCBI lineage: Eukaryota > Metazoa > Mollusca > Cephalopoda > Sepiida > Sepiidae > Acanthosepion > Acanthosepion pharaonis. The sequence goes on along the minus strand of CAHIKZ030001540.1, from coordinate 224,722 downwards.
AAATCACTCCACTATTATGACCTTGTACCAGATTAGACAAGGTAAATATAACTTTTGATAAAATTATCTTTTCATTTAGAATATAAAATCAACTGCATTCAAATTTTTCAATCGCTGAAAAATGCTTTAATTTTTTTCCTGCTTATCTTCAACATAAATAATGATAAAACAACTTTATAACTGGAAAAAAAATCTTTTCAATGCACAGTTTATATAGTTTAAATTGACCCATAAATTCATAATTTTTTTTGCTCCTTAGAAAATTTCTTTCCAATATTTACACCTTTGAATCCCCCACCCCACACACACCCTGGGTTTGGCAAACATAATAAACTTCTTAAGATGAATTATTTCATGATTTATTTAAATGTGTCTCATCACTCTCATTCCTTTAATCCTTATTTCATTTGATGCATTTCTACTAGAATTTAATAAGTGTCTAACATCTGATCATTTTCAAAGAATTCTTGATAAAAATCTCTCATTCCAAATCCTTCCCACCCACAAAATTATGGAATTATTACTAAGCTTAATTTGGCACAAAGGCCCTCAGTGAGGAGTGGGTTTACTACTTAATGATCACCTATTGGCAAAAAAAAATTGTTTTGTTTACAATAAAGGAATTGTTGTCAGTAGGCAGACTAAGAAAGTAATAAAAGAAAGAGGGGGATAGGGGAAGGGAGATTAGACTCTCTCATGCAGATGTGATTGATTGATTTTTTTTTTTTTTTTACAGCTTATCAACCATTTGTGAATTATTTAAAGCTAAAACATTTTGGAGTGTAAGAATAATATTTTTTTGTGAGTGAATATTGCATTAACAATTATTTGAGAATAATAGAGATTTTTCCAGCTACAATTACTACTATTTAACCTATAGATGGGGGAATTGATTCATACATTTTCCAGGGTATTTGTGTGTAAGTAATAAAACCAACTGGAATTTGAACTTGGCTCTCCGATTTCTCATTCTGAGCCACGATTCATTACACCACTTGTACATCTCTGGCATTAGGGATATTTAGCTTTTAACTTAGTAAAAAAAATTGAATTGTGAAAATTGACACATCAGCATGCATTTAATTTTTGGTCCAAATTGGAAAATTTTCTTTATTGATCTTAATATTGAAAATGGAACAAATTAAGCAATATCTTTTTTTTTTTTTTTTACATATACTTTTAAATATAATTGAAAACTTTTGAGTCATCTGTTGTATTCATTATATATATAGTCTTCACAATACAATTTATTCTTATCTATACAGCATTCTCTTAATGAAAATAAAAATCCAATTCCCACAAAACAGTAAAAGGTTTTTACTGAGAAAGTTCAAGATTTTTTGGGGGCAGGGGGATAGAATTATAAAAATTGCTTGAAAGATGAGAGAAGATGGTGGAACAAAACAGTTATATATGTCCTTTTGTTCTGTATGTGAGAATGATTAGAATGAAATGTTCTTGGTATGGACAGGACATCACTTGATTCCTGTGAATGTATTTGTATCTGATAATGTATCAAAAACTTGTAGTGACTTGAACTGTTACACCTGTCTTCTATTCTATATCACTTACAACTTTGACTTGTCTCACCAAATCGAGCACTTCTGATGTCCACAACTGTCAACGATTTATACATTTTGACCATCAGTTGAACAGAAGGGAAAGGTGGTGACATTCACCTGTCCAACAAATGGTAAATAAAGTTAATGTTAAAAATACAAAAAATTGTCCTTCATATTTATAACCTTATGAGATAAATTAAAATTTGCATAACACAACATATATTTACACAATTCTCTACATTACATTGGAACTTTTTTTAAAATAAATAACTATGTGAAAGGTGAAGAGGTTGTATGTGTCACATACTTGATAAATAAATAGATGCACACTGATTTGCTTCCATATTTTGAAATAAATGCAAGGAAGAAATAAGTATGTAATTTATTATTTTGAAAAAAGACTACACCTGCTTTAAGGTATTACTCTAAATTTGTTACCTATGAAGCCCAGTGGAACACTAAAACTTCTTTTACTGTATTTAAATGTGTAATTAATAATAAAAATGATAATATTGTTACATCATCATTTTGTATCATAAACTGCTCTTTTTAATCTGCATCACTCCATGCAAGACAATAAAGCCACTAAGACACCAGGGATTATGGGTGTGGAAGAATTTGGAACAGAAACATTAATAATGAACGGGAAGAGGAAAGAGTAATCAGGAGGGCAGTAGATAGTGATTGACATTAAAGTTGGCTGGAAAGCATGGAGCTGCAAGGGAGTTCCATAAGCAGGCAACTGTTAGCATAGAATTTATGGTTATATCTAGCCAGCTTAACTGTAAATTGATGAGATCTTGAAACCAGTCTAGTATTGCACTTAAATTCAAAAAGTCTAGGTACCATAGTGAAGAGCTTATCCAAACAATTACCATGAAAGTATTTATAGAAATGGCATAGAGTGGCAACCTTATGGTGGTTGGAAAGTGAACTGCTTTTAAAAGAAACCCAACGGTTTTATGGGTGGGTCTCGTTAACACTAGATGAATGAATACTTTCCAGACAAACCTTATACATATGAAGCATTATTGAAAGAAGAAGAAAACAAATATTTTAGCATTCATTATGAGGATGATTTATTTAAAAGAAGTTTTTAAAAAAATACAAAAATTGTTTCAACCTCGTTGAAATAATCCGTCATGAATGAAATGAAATTTGGTAAAGTCAAATGAGATAATTAGATTTTCTAACAAAAACAAAAAAAAAGAAGATATAATTGGTTTTTCTCTTCTTAAAAATCAGCACATAATGAATACCAAAAATGATTAATTTTCAAACTAAGATTTATACATTAAACAGAGATATAATTTATAAAACTTTTGAGAAATGTTTATTTATTCAAACTAAAATGAAAATATTTATTTGATGTTATTCTCATTATAAATTCTTTAATCTAGGACTTTATATAAAATTATGTAATCTCTAATATGCAACCTCAAATCTAATATATAAAGCTCAGAGAGAGTATGTGTGTGCATGTGCAAAACCCTATAAATTAATTAAATATAAGAAGTGTGTGTGTGTGCATGCCTCAATATGACATAAAACAGATGTCAAATAAATGCAGTATTGTTTATATCTGTTGTGCAGTTGTTCACAAAAGATTTTGGTTTCATAGTCTAGTACTAAGGGTTAGAGGCTTTTTAGTGATTTATTTGTTGCTATCACCATATATCTATTAGCATGTGTCACATATCTGGTCCAAGTTTGTGTTTCTTGCTTAACACTTTCAGTGCTGCATTGTTATAGTATTGTTTCCTGGCTGTGCTGGCCCAGACTAAGCTAAATGACATTCCCAACACACAATTCAATAAAAACACCTCATAAAACAAGGTCATAATGTACACTACCTGTCAACACTGGCTTAGAAAGACCACTAAGCACAAGTTAGTTTATGACACAAACAATAGGCACTGACAATTCACAGTGTCTTGAAAAACCATATATATGTTGACAGTGGACAATATAAATCTTGTAAAGATGTATAAATATACCCACAGAAATGTAAGTGTTAATTGAAATAACTAATTTGCATATTCAGCTTTAAAAATAAAATTTTAAAAACTGTTTCGTTATTTATTTCCAATCTGTTTATTTTTGCAACTTTTATAAATTAGCAACTATTTTGTTGTAAGTTTTTATAATCAAATTGCTTATTTATTTAAATAAAGCCATTCTGCAATGAAAATGGTACCACCCTGAACATTTAGATACCAATTTAAGAGTAAAGGGAAATTACAATATTGACATTTTTTAATAGAATATTTTGATAATTTAACACAGAAAGGGGGATTAAAAAGTTTAGCCGAGTCTATTAAGTTCAATTTGCACAAATACCTTTTTATTAAATCTCCTTAATTTTAATTAAAGCTTAATTTTATCTCCTCCAAGCTATAGGTTAAATAGTAGCTTTGTGTGGCAACCAATCTAGGAGAAAGACAACTCTGAATTCAAAACTGTGAAGAAATTAACAGGAGACCACTGTGTTGTCTTTTCCTCAGATGTCATGGCAATTCAGAGAAAATAAAGCAAATAAATCTATGGTGAGCCATGATTGTCTACATCCTGAAAACATATGCCATTTTAAAAAATAAGTCTAAATTTTAATTTCTGAAAATTTTTTGTCTTTTTAAAGTTTTGTTCATATAAATATTTCTAGAATGGTTTTTATTTATGGATTTATCTTTATTGATTAAAAAAAAGTAAATATTTGAACATTAAAAAGCAAATAAAACTTTCCATGCATAACAAAAAGACTTAAATGGAAAAATTAGATCATGTAGCTTTATTTAATATTTTGCTTTAATGTTTTTTTTCCATTGTTAAATAAATTAAATGCTTACACACAGTATATGAAAGAAATGACTAGCAAAATGTTGAACCCTATCAAACTGTTTTCATTACAACAATTTTATGAATAACATTTACTAATTATTAATAACATAATCCATAAAATTATATAACCTTTAATAATATATTAAATAATCTCTACTAATTATATAATATTATATAGTCTATAAGTCATGTTTTGCATCCAAGCAAATCTCAAAGGAATGCTTCATGGATGAAGGTAATTGATTTACTAAAGGCCAGAAACTGGTGGAAAAAAAAAACTTGCTGTTTCCAATAATGGCAGTTGTATGCTATTATACCAGCCCTCATTTTGATGTTCTTATAGAGTGGTAGTTTATTTGGTAAAAGTCAATTTATCTGAACCTGATTTGATATCTAAAAATTTCAATGGCTATTTGCATATAAAGTATCTGTTTTAAATTTTATTTGGATAATTACACACCTTTGATGTTCTAGATGTGTTTACCAGAAAAAGTATATATATATATATATATATATATATATATATATTATATATATATAACCTTGTTGATCAGGTGTACAAAAATCAGATAGATTCAGTACCATTTTCTTTGCTTGGCAAAAAGATATTGGAGAATTCTTCCATGTTTAAATGAGAAATGATATAATTTTGTTGGGGTATCTCTCATTGTTGAAATGAACTGATCAGGTATGAGCAACAATTTTTTCTGTTACCATTTTCTAAGGAAATAAAGTTTTTCTTCTTTGCTTATAAACTATAGACCTGTTGGGGGGGGCTGTAGAACAAATTGGTTGAAATGTTGTGATCAAGTACACAGACTTTGAGTGCCTGAAGGAAATTTGGAATGTTAATGATTTTTCTTAATGCTATAAACAATATACTCATTGTTTAAAACTTGTTATATATAATAGAAAGTTATACATTTTCATTTGGTATGTCAGTGAAAAAATTGTTAGTAGTGAATATGTTAAGAAAATATCACAGCTATTTATTTTTTTGCCACACACTCATTTTGGTATGGAGATGATACAATCAATTACACCATAAAATGCCACACCCTGAAAGAACATAGCCCATCAAAGAAAAATGACAAAAAATGGAATAACATTTTTGGCCACCCTAAAAAAATGTCTCTGTCTTCAGTAGTTACTGTTTGAAAAAAATAAGTCAAGATTTTCAAGGCAGATGAGCAAACCCTTGTCACTTAGGAAACTGGCACAACAAAATCTTATCCACAATCTAGAGGCCTTATGTCAAACTAAAGTAATTTTGATAATTATACCTACATGCAAAAAGCACATGATGTTGGTTGGTTAATTTTATGACATGTCAACCCATGTTGGGTTATCTAATGTCAAATTTTGTATGGGAACTTCAGTGAAGATTGAACTTATTATGTAGAAGTAATGGTCAACCAGATTAACCTTAATATCCATTACTCCATTTTGAGGCATTCCAAAGGTGTATCTTGATATCAGTGACTGAAATACATTTTCTGTTAATGAAGCAAAGATATTATTCAGAAACAAATCAACATTTTTTTAAAATATTTTAGGTATTTAGAAGTTGTATGCATTTCAGGAAAGAAGTAAAAGATATGGTAAATTTTCTTTATTTTTAACATAGTTTTTCTTTTTTTTTATTTTTCAAGTGTATTTTTGTTTATAATCAACATACAAAAATTAACAAAACCTTTTTCCTGAGGCATATTGTAGCTTGTAACCACCAAACAAAATGATCTCTTCCCACAAATATTTAAGCTTGACAAATCCCATTTCTGTTTTTGATTTGGTGCCTACCAAATCAAAAATAGAAATGGGATTTATTAAAATAATTATACGTAAGACAATTCAAAAAATGACATGCACTATTTCAGCAAAATTATTTTATTATTGTTAATGGATATCCATTCACCAGAAACATTGACTGAAACAAGTCACAAATGAGAAAAAGTGGATCTTGATGCAGTAAATATTTTAAAATACCTTATTCCATTAAATAATTAAACTTGATTTTTTTTTATTGTTTCCTTCAGATGAATGATTCTATGCAGAAAGATTCAAGGAATTTCAAACAGGTATTTTTGGTGCTTATATTTTTTTCTCTTTCACCACTTTAATTTTTTTATATTACTTAGATCAAAAGAAAAAAAAATAGATTTATGAATTGAACAGAAAGAAAAGTATTTTTTTGAAATATTGTCAGAAATGACACATTTTTGAGAAAGGTTGGAGAGCATGCAAAACAACAAAATGAAGATAATTGGCCTGATAATTCTCAGAATAATAAAATTATTATATCTCATAACTTGTGACAATACCAGGAAAGCTTGAGAATGTTCAATCAAATAATTCATGAGATTAGTAAAAAATATAATCTGAGGATTGTAAATAAGAATCCATTTTTTATACATTTGATCCATATCCATTTGTGACTAGACATCAAGCATAGTTATCCTGCTTCTTCTATTTATATACTTACTTTCATGTTTTACATATTAAAATCATTTGCTTTTTTCTCACAGCCTTTCTTCTAGGAGCAAAAACAGCCACTGATAGCTCAGCAAAATATTCAGCCTCCTTGATTCTTTCATATTTGCAGGAATCATCAAGATAACAATGAAGTGCTATGAGTTTTTATCCTGTTATATCATCTTTCCACTGCTTATCCCAGAATGCTTTGCAACAACTTGTGGTAACAGATTAAATTTGCTTTCTCATTTCCTTGGCAAGAACATTGTACATCTTCAAAGCACAATTTTTATATTTGTGCACAAAGCTAATAATAAAAAAATAAAATAAACAAGAAATTTCTCTCACAAGAAAAGCTAAATTTGTTATGTTTCATACTATACTAATGTCTACTTTAAATATTTTGACATTATTTGTTGAATAATTTACAAAAAAATATTACAAATATAAAAAATACAGAAACAAGTTTTTTGCAAGTGGAAAATGCAAAAACATATTACAAGTCTTCTTAATTAAAATTCATTAGCATACAGTATGGATTGGAAATAAAGTGCGAAGCTCCAGTGAGATTCAAACTTGCATCCTATATTTTGAAGAACCTGCCTTTCAAGGGCAGTTGTTATGAAAGCTGACTGGTAAAGCTAATTTTAAATATAGCCATATCATCTTTATAGTTTTATTTTTTTCTGAATGACTGAACTGTTGCCATCTTTTTTCTTTTTATATACTAGTAGTTTTAGTTGTAATATTATTTTAATTTCTTAGATCTGAGAGCTGTGAGAAACTGCAAGTGAAATTAAAATGAAAAATCAAGTTAAAAATTAACAACAGACTAGCAGTAAAGCCCAGCGCTGCCTGGGAGTAAACCTCTTCAAAATAGACGGTCATACTCATTTTGTACACATGTGTAAGTAGAACTGATGAAGAAGTAGAAGTTGTCAGTATTTATCAGCACAATGGAAGAAAAAATTGTAAGGCTTAAAAAGAAGCAATGGACAGCCATGGTAGCATCAGCCGTTTGCCATTACTAAGACACCTTCAATTAAAAGATGTCAAGTTCAATACGAACACAGGAAGTTTTTGGCAAGTTTTGGCAGATGGCTTTGTATTCCGATAGGATAGTTTTATTATCCCTGAGTGCAAGACATTACATGAAGCCCTGTCAGTTGCAATGTACTAAAATGCAATAGCATGAAAGGTAGACGCGTCTTTTTCCCAAAAGATGGCACTGCCACTACCGCAAACAGAACCACATAACAGAAGTATGGGAAGGTGCCGGGGTGAGTACTCGTAAGTGGCACAAATTTTTTTGTAGTTTTTAATAGCCAGTTGAGGCGAGCATGAAGCGCACGTAGCGTTACCTAAAGCAGCCCGTATGGTAAGGGGAGAAACACACCAACGGTGTATGGCAGAGAATGCATATTATAACTCTGCGTGGTGCTATTCTTTTATTATCCCACTTCTTTTTGCTGAGGCCTGAATTACACGGACACACTCGACTTCTCTGACAAACAAATCCACCTTCCCATGTATTGGTTTTGTGTTGCAATTGAATATGGTTATATGGTTGACATGTAAGTGCGAATGTAGCTATGGTGGGGTTTAAATGATAAGGGAGCATCTGATGAGCAAGACAACCTTTAATGAAATGTCTTAGTAATGGCAAGTGGATACTATGACAACCTTTAAATAAACCGGGTTCAAAAATGAAGGAACTTATGATGCAGCTGACATAAAGATGTGTACATTGCATTTAAACGTGACTGACCATGGGCTATAGGACTTCTGCATAGGTAATATCTTTAGCTTTGTTTGTTGGAGAGTAAATGTTATCCTTACTCCTGACTCGGGAGCAGCCTAAGTAAAGCTGTCCATGGGCGAAACACTGTTCACCTAAATGCAGACCCATGATGCTGGGTGTCTGTCCTTGCGACTTGGCCATTGTTGTTTGGCTATGCTCGCTGTACCCCAGGGCTTCTGAAGCTCTGGCAGATGCAGCAAATCTGGAATTCCTCAAACGATGATTAGTGGTCTGCACAGGACTTTCTAAAGCTCTGGCAGATGCAGTAGCACTGGCATTTCTTAAACAATGAATAGCAGTTTGTTGGGATTGTTCAAAACCCTGGAAGATGCTGTAGCCCTAGCATTCCTAAGACGATGCAAAATGGTTTGTTCAAGGCCTTCTAAAGCTCTAGAATATGCTGTAGCACTGGCATTCCTTAAACGCCGAAGGACTGACTGTGTTGGGGACTCGGAAGCCCTAGAAACATGTATTGCGTCCTGTGAATTCTGTACTAAACGCTCTTCAGTTGAAAGTCTAGCATGTCGTGATGACATAACTGATGCCAGCCTTTCAGTTTGTACAGCAGTACTTTCCATGGAGATGTGGGCAGCAGAGCATGAGGCCATCTGAGAAAGGCACAATGAAGTTTGCTCTGTGGTTTCACTTGCCCTTGCAGCTCTTGTAGCGAAGGCAGCAGCTGTGCACCGTCCAAAAAGTTTTCTTCTCTTAGGCGGCATTTTAAGTTTTTTGAGTGCAAAAAATATGTGTAGTTAAAACATAGGCAGGTTAGAGGGATCCCAAAAATGTATGTAACTGTATCAAAAGGGGATCGAGGACAAAAATGTGAAGTTTAAAAAATTCAACTAAAGCTAAAATGGTAGTAGATAATTTGGGAAATAAATTCGATAAATGCAGAAACGAATGTAGTTATAACTAAGAAGTAAAAAAAAACAGTTTGGATACGTAATCAACAACTTGCAGTTTCTGTAAGAAGCGAATGAAGTCAGCCAAGTGTGGGACAGTAATCGCAGAAAGGTGAACACATGTGTGAGTTATAGTATAAAGAGGCAGTTGGCTGGTTGACCTTGAGCGCACCGGTATCCCCATGAATGAAAAAATGCAATCAAATGTAAAAAATTGAACAAATTGGACAATTTGGGTGGGGGGGCTAATTCTGTCCACTTGGTTTAAAAGTGGTGGCATGAAGTGGCATGAAATGTGTTTGTGATTGGTCACTGAATTCAATCCTATGCTTTAGTAGGTTAAATGGGCTACAAACACCTAAAAAGCAGCAGTTTCACCTTGTTTTTACTGATTTTTCTGGTAAAATTTGACATGTAGCTCTGTAAATCCCTTTTAAAATGGCCTTGACATTTACTTTACTATGCAAATGCAGAAAACATGGAAAGTAATGCATGCCTGCATTGAAACATTAAAAGATCCTTTTTAAAAACCATGGTATGAGTGTTAAATCCTGAAATAAAAGTAGGCTACCTGAAACTTCTACCCCATTTGGGATGCTTGATGCGTGCACACATGACACCCCCTGTTCACACATGATCTAGCATGACCCCTGAGTATGAATGGGCTAATCAGCACCGAGCCACGCGTGACTAATAACACTAATCTGATTGGCTTTTGGAGCACAAAGTTGGGCTGCGACAGAAATCCTTCATTGTGATAACTTTTGCATCTGAAACCAAAATATGGCCATTCTTGTCCTTATTCCCATATAAGCACTTAAATCCGACTCTTTTCTAATTATGCTACCGCTATTAATTCTGACATGAAAAGTGCCCATATCTGCTTGTGTGCAGTGAATGCACATAATTACACACATGTGTGTCCAATCAAAAATGAAAAATCAATAATATTGATTTAAATATTGACTTAAATCAATTTTTTGGTGACGTCAAAACTTCCACAGGACCATTAGCAGTAACTGTGTCAAATTTGGTTGAAATCTGTTGAAAAGTGTAGCAGATTTGATCAAACATATAAACGAACACACACACACATTCTGCCTTTTATATATGTATAGATTTAAGAAATTTGACATTTTGCCTCTAAGAACCATTTTAGAGATTTAAATATTAATAACATTATAACAAATTTTAACCCTAATAAACCCTCAGTTTAACACACTAATAAAAGGTTTCTATTAATGTTGAAAGCCCATTAAATCCAAATGTAAAAAAATCTATAATAAAGAACAGTACTACAGAAAATTATTAACTTATAATAAAGAATATGTAATATTTAATGAGTTCATTTAATTAATTTCTGATAGTTAAGAATGACTGACCTCCACTATATTGTGGTGAAGACTTAAAATCTTTCTTTTTTTTTTTTTATTTATTAAAAATTCAGTTCAGATGTTTTTTTTAAATTTACCCAAAGCTTTGTTCAGGTCTAGTCAACTGGTGCAACTAGGGTCTGTTAAATCAAGTGTGGGTTCAGTGTTAAACATTTAAAAGAAATCTTAATAATAGTCTTTGCATTAAATCTCTTACACATATTTCCAAAATTTCCATATATAAAAAAAAATTACAAATGAAAATGCCATATAATACATTTGTATAGTATTTTAAATCCCTTCCTTCTTCTGTCAAGGTTAACAATGAATAAAGAAGCCCTTTTGCTGGTACTGCATAAGCAGGCCATATCAATATGAAAAAGTTCAGGTATTCAATCAACCACTGATTTACATTGTCCCATGTTGAACATAGATAAATAGGAAATAAAAGAATCATTTAACAAAGCAAAAGCAAAGGCAATTCAATTCTGATGTTGCTTATAAACTGATAGAACTGTGTAGCACTTTGAATTTTTTGGAGAGATAGGAAAGTGTTTATAAGAGTAGCATGAATGATAATTTCTGTATCCCTTGGAAAATCAATTTTGGACATGGATGTTAATTAGAAGCCAAGCATTCATTTAGGGTCAGGCTTTCACCCATACATTATTTGTTGAGGGACCTGCAGAGAGACAAGTATGGCATTCTATCATCACAGTCTCCATTATCTCTGTCAGTAAAACAATAATTAAGAATAATGAATGATCATGAAAGCTATGATAGCTTTAATATATGGTGGCTATAAAATCAAACAATAACAAAACATTCAAACACATGGACAATATGCAATCTCTTTTGACTTGTCTTTCATTGATTACTAAAAGTATATACAACCTTTTACTTGCCTATCTTAAGGCTGCTTCTGTGCTGGAGAGGCTGACTGGAATTACAGATTCTATCTTTTCAAGCAACCAACATATTGTGAGCCATTCTGATAAAGCCATGAAGGAAATTCTTTTTTTTAAAGATTTTCTGTCTACATTCAGTGTACAGAGTATATCAAAATAAGTTTGCTACAAACAATGCATTTTCAGTGAGAACAGCAAACTGCTGAGTGACATATTTTATACCAGCAGCTTTTCTGAAGTTTTTTTGGATTACTTTCCAGCATAATTTTGAAGAAAATTTTTCATTCATATTAAATTCATAGCATCATTATTTAGTTATCAAAGTATTTTATCTGACTTTCAATACAAAATATTTTCCTTAATTCAGTGTTGAATTAATCAATGTTCAGTAACTGAACATTATACAGTAAAAATTTCAGATGAAATTTCAGCTCATGTCAGGTTACAGATTTATCAATGTACTGTCATGTATGTATGCATGTATTCTGCATATATTTATTTCTTATTACTATATATACTATATTTACTGGATACATGCTTTGAGTAGGTGTTTCCGTTTTTTAAAAAGTATATTTTCATCCACTGGCTTTAGAAAATATGCCCTTTGGCAGGGTTTGAACCTACTTATGTAGGTGAATATACTGTTAAAAAAAAGAAAAGTGATCAAAAATTTGTATCCACAAAATATAGTGTATAAAGTAATAAGAATAATAAAAAATAGTTTCCCATTATGGATAAAAATGCATTAATTCCTATATATATATATTTTGTAGTTTATATATATATATATTTTTTTTTTCCACTAGGACGCAAGGGGTTACAGAAAATTTAGAGTAAGATCAGATAGGAGTGATAGAAGAAAGGATGAGGGTAGTGGATAGATCAAGGCAACTGGAGATGTCGATTGACATTACACTTGAATAGCTGGAGATTATAACTCACAGGGAAACAGGAATAGGGAAGGGAGTTCCACAGGCGAGAGGTGCGAGACATGAAGCTATTAGAGTAGAAGAGATGGCTACATTTAGGAGTTTCGACAGTGAAGGGGTGAGAGCAGGATGCCAGCCTCATAAGGCGCTGCAACTCATGACGTCTGGGAACCAGTGAATGCAGCTCCTCGGAGCAATTTAAATGAAAGTATTTGTAGAACAGACAGAGGGAGGTGATGGCGCGTCTGTGAGAAAGTGACTGTAGACGAGACGCCAGGGCAGGGCCAACTACATTGCATATCCACCTCTGGAGCCTATCAAGAACCCCGAGGCAAACAGAAGGGGCACCAGACCATATATGGCAGCAATACTCCATGCAAGGGCGAATTGTTGATTTGTAGATCTGGAGGATCGACTCTGGGGAGAAAAACTTCCTGGCGCAGCTCAGGGAGCCAACTTTCCTTGCGGTGGACAAGGCAATTGACTCAACGTATTTATTCCATCTCAGGTCAGCAGTCAACGTGAGACCGAGAAGCCACAGAGAGTTGCTCTCAAGAAGTTGAGCGTCAGACATTCTAATGGAGGGAAGGGAAGACTCTCTGTGGTGATTAATAGAGAGCAGTTTTGTCTTAGAAGCGTTGAAGTTGACCAGCCAATTCATGCCCCAGTTCACAATCAATTGGAGGTCCTTTTCGAGATGCATGGCCAGGTGAGTTTTGTCAGCGAGACTAGATTTGTTTTTGAGGCAGGAATAAATTATGGTGTCATCCGTGTAGTTGCCAACTTGGGAAGTTATGGCATCAGGAAGGTCATTTATGTAGATAAGGAATAGAGTGGGGCCTAGGATGGAGCTTTGAGGAACACCTGCGTTCGTGGGATAGGAACCATATATATATATATATATATATATATATATATATATATATATATATATATAACACCAAATATGTTAGCTCTATCTCTGATATTGAGGAGCTTTCTAATAAGTACCCGTGCATATAATATATAAATAATTATACATATATATATATTTATTTATATTTATATACACTTTTCAACATACATATATATATATATATATATATATATATATATATATATATATATATATTTTTATTTAAATTTAAAAAAACCAACCAACCTCATGACCTGATCAAAACCTGAGTTATGAGGTTGGTTGGCACTTTAGCCTTTTCTTAGCTCTACATTTTCTATTTTCAATTTTTTATTGAGCACATTTTTGTTGTCTATGCCTTTTAGACACGGCTGTTTTCAGTCTTCTTTTTAAATTTCTATCCATGTGTATATATAAATACAAGTAAAAATAATCAATCCAAACGAATAAAGTAAATAAAAAAAAAATTAACAACCCACTCCCACCAAAATATCATTAGAATAGACTACAACAATCAATCCAAAAATTGGATGAAAAAGTAGCTATAATTACCTTTTCAGACCAAAGAAACTGCTATATAAAAGATCAGAACTCATCTCAAAAATTTTTACTATGTTACTTAATTGTAAACCAAAAAGAATAAATAAAAATATATAAAATAAAAATAAATAAGAAAAAAAAATTAAAATAAAATAATCCAAATAAATAAACAAATTAACAAACTGCTCCTGTCAAAATAACTGTTAGAATAAATAAAAATAAAAAATAAACAAAACAATCAATCCAAATAAATAAGTAATAAATAAGAAATTAACAAACCACTCCCACCAAAATAACAATTAGAATAGACTACAACAATCTATCCCAAAAATTGTATGAAAAAATGGTTTTAATTACCTTTCCAGACCAAAACAAACTATTAAATAAACGATCACAACTAATCTTAAAGAAATTTTTTACTATGTTACTAAAACATTGAAAACCGAAAAGTATAAATATATAAAATAAATATATATAGTTGAAAAAAACCCAACTCAAAATTGGCCTGATGATTGTGCCTAGTATGAAGCAGTCTGTTGCCTCTGAGTGTTGACTTCCATATTCACTTTATTTATATATATATATATATATATATATATATATATATATATATATATATATATATATATATATAGAGAGAGAGAGAGAGAGGGATATCACACTGGTGTGAAATTGACAGTCATCATGCAGTGTTGATTCCTATGTCCCCTCTTTCTGTCTAATAAATAAAGAGTCTTATTTAATCATCAAAATATTTATCCTAGCTGTCTATTGCCTTTAGGCTAACTTGTACCTTCCATCATATGAATTTGATACAAAAGTTTTCAGTATTGAAAGAACAATATTTTCCAACCAGTCACAATATTTTTTTTTAATTTCTGCAAATATATTTGTTGCAGCAAAACAGAAAAAATGACACATCAGCATAATTTTTTTGTAGAACAGTGTTTAAATAGAGACTAACTCAATTTCAATAGGGCCTTTAATTCCAAATTAATTTTCAGTTACAATTCGCAAGTTTTTCCAAGGGAGATAACTATAGATAACTACAGAGTCATCTCCCTTTACCAGTCTGCACTATTCTATCTGCCATAATGGCATAGCAGTGATTATACTTTAGAATAATTAGTGATAATCAACATTTGCAAATAATTATAATCATATAAATTGCATAAATAGAAAGCAACTTGACATTGACTAGAGGCTACCAAAGTGAGTATTTATAAAATACAAATTTGTAATTACAGACGTTTTCCCATCAACTGACAGACTACAATGCATCTGCTTGAGAAAGGTTTTAATTCTTGTAATTAAGAAACAATTTCCTGTAACCACCAATCAAATTGTTTAAATTCCAACAGAAAACTGCATCAACTTATTTTATCAGAAATTGAGAAAAAAAAACCCTTCAATTTAAGTTGTACTCAAAAGTTGTTGGAAATTAAATCTTTTTATACTATTTACATTGTTTGAACTATTGTCCTCATATTTTTACCATATTCATGACATTTTGGCTGTTCTATGTTCTGACCTTCTTCAGGTAATATACACTGGAATTTCAAACTGAACCCTTTCTTTCACATGGGTAGATTGTTCTAATTCCATGTGTCATGTCCTTTCTGGATATCTCAGTTTCAGTTAATTACCTTTTGTTAACACTCCAAGTTTTTGTTTTCTCTGCTGTGGCCAGCTACTGTACTTACAACTCTTTGGATCAAATCACTTTTTAGATTACTTCAACCAACACTTTATCCACTGGGAATTAACTGAAACTGAGATATCCAGAAAAGGCATGGCATGTAGAATCAGAAAAATCTACCTCATGGACTAAAAAGGTTTAGTTTGAAATTCCAAATATATTACCTGAAGAAGTCCAGAACATACAATGGCTGAAACGTCATGAATATGGCAATAAAGATGAGGACAACAACTTGAACAATGTAAATAATTACAATACCTCATCTCAGAAATATAGACAGAAATTAAATCTTATTGCACAAATTATTTGAAATGGTATTGTCATTCTATCATCACATTTCAGTGAATGTATTCTTTGGCCTTCCTTAGGTGCTGACTGCAATTGGAAATCCAGATGCAAGTGACAAAGATTCATAAAGACAAAAAGAACACAACTGAATTCTCAGAGAAATTTCAATTTAGAAACTGAACAGGAAAGGAGATACATTAATTTTCTCACTTCATATGCAAAATGTTGACAATGAATTTTCTTAACCATGGAAGGTGAAATAGTTGTCTTTTTTTTCCTGAATGTCATTAAACTGGTGACTAGGAAATAAAATCAAAACAGTTTATCTGAGTAAGACCAAAGAAATTGTCATCCAGAATGTTTGCTGAAAACAACCAAGATGAAGATAACATACCAAATTTCCAAGTATATTCAAAGTATTTTCATTTTTTGCATATTTTTATTCCAAAGCTTATTTAATGTACAAATCTAAAAACTATTTCTGATTCTAAATTTGGAATGTTCATGACTCTTCTCAAAGTTACAGACAATGATAAATTTTTGATCTCTGAAATTAAAAAAAAAATATAAATGCTGATGAAATTTTAAAATCTATGTTCTGGATAAGATCTCAGGTAAACTTTTCCTGAGATTGAACTTGAGTTTTTATTTAAATTACACATTTTAAGGATTTCAAATTTTATATTTTTAGCTAAAAGTTTTTATCAATTAAAGAAAATATATCTATATACATTTTTATATTTTTTTCAGTCACTTGCATTTCATGGAGTAACAAGTGCAAGAACCATCGGTAATATCTGAGACACAAATCATTAGGTAATATATATATATATATATATATAAATATAAATGTGCCAAGACCATGACATTTCCATGAATATTCAAACCTCTCAGCTGAAAATGTAAAATTTTACAAGCACATTCTGTTTTTTGTACATAGGATATTAAATTGATGAAAAGAAAATGTCTAATCAGGTGCTAACGACACTATTTCCTTAACTATATCTATTCACTGTATCTCTCTCTCTCTCTATATATATATATATATATATATATATATATATATATATATATATTTTTTACCTTGTGTTTGAGGAAAATATATAGAAAAATAGGAAAGAACACATTAGGTAAATAATCCAAAGTTCTTTAGTATTTTTGTTTTTATTTCTAAAAAACAGTGCCCAATACAAAAGTAGAGCCTAAATTATAATTATTTAATAAAAATATGATTCCTTCGCTTCATAAGAGTTCTCATGTTTCAAAAACAGGAACCAAAAACCTCAATATAATGATTAAAATTAAACTGAATTAAAGAATCAAGCACTGTTTCATCCACAAATAAAAATTTTTGGAATATCTAATCTTAAAATTTATGCAGCTTTATGAGCATATTCATTCAAAAAATTAATTACTATGGAAACAGCAGAAGCAATTATTTCAATAAGGGTCATAATTAATTTTACGAATGAATATGCTTATAAAGCTGCATAAATTTCAAGATTAGTTATTCCAAAAAATTTTGCTTGAGGATGAAACAGAGCTTAATTCTTTAATTCAATTTAATTTTAATAATTATATTGAAACTTTTGGCTCCTGTTTTTGAAACAGAACTCTTATGTAGCGAAGAAATCATATTTTTATTAATTATATATATATATATATATATATATATATATATATATATATATATATATATAAATATAGAATTCTTATATTTTTATTTTTTTCTACAAATTGAATATCCAAAGAATGAAACTGACTTGAAAAAATATAAATATATTCACAGATTTTAAACTTTAAAGAAATAATCCTCTTGTTAAAATGTAATAAAAATTCACAGAAAATGTTAAATTTATTTTTTATTGTTTTAAAGGTTTTGTATTATTTAAAAAGATATAGCAGCAAGAAATTATAAGTGATTAATTAAAATAATTGCAAACATTAAAACTAAAAATTCTTGATATTTTCAAATTAAGATGAATAGTCTTGTTGTAAAACAGCAGTCTAATGGATATATCACTTGTCTACCTAGTGACAAATAAGTGGCTTGAATCACAGTAGGATTTACTTGATTAAATTTTAATGCCCTAGAAATTTCTGTCAGAAAGCTTAAAGGTCATCCATCCAAACAAGCAAAATAATATTAGATTCTATAAGAAATCAATTCTCAAGCTAACATTCTTATGACTGAGTTTTCATAAAATTAATAGATTCTTGGATAAATATAATCAATTTAAACACTTAAAAAAAAAAGAAATTTAAAAATATTATTGTTGAAATAAAAGCAAAAAACATTTCATGTAAAATAATTATTCCTGCATATTGAAATCCCTTGATAAAATATTAATGTCTCTTACTTATTTTTTTTTCCTAATCTTCAGAACTGAATGACATTTAAGACAATCTTATTTTAGAATTTAAGGGTGCAGTATTATGCATGAAGCAAAGGTGGGTTGGTGTTGGGGATCCTTAACAGAATTGGGGAGAGGAGAGTCAATGAAGAGTGTTTTGTGAAAGAAGAGTACATGTAACCTGAATGCTCGCATCAATGCTGTCACGAAAGCACATGCAGTCAGTATGTAGCATAGCTTGCAGGTGATGTTTCCCCACTTTCACCTGCATGATACACAGACACAAACGACCCGCATATCAATGACAATTAACAGCCAATTACTTACAACACAACCAGCTTCCCAGTAAGTTCTTTTACCCCCTCCTCTTCTTTGATTCACATATACATACAAAACAAACATTATATACCGACAAACACATACATAGGTCCACAGCCTAATGTTGAAAAAAACATTTAATTTACACAACAAATATTTATTTTTCAAAATAATCTTCTCCCTTGTTAATGGTCTTAATTCAGTTGTGAATATTTCTAACACAAAGTAACCATTATACATAGGAAATTTCAGATCAAATTTCAGCTAAGAAATGAGTCAGGTTATGGAGTGATCTACCTGTATATATTCACTCCTATGTCTATGAAAACACTTCTAAATAGATATAAATGTGCATGTGGACATACAGAATGTGCATTTAATACACACATACACTCATGGTCCAACTAAGAGAAGAGATTTAAAAAAAAAAACTGATGTTTGCTCAGATTTTGGAAAATGGTTTGAGATGAGAACTTTTCAGCACCCTTGTGTGTATGCATGTACCTCCAAAGAAATATGAAACCTAAGGTTTAAAAAGAATTTTTAAAAATGAAAAATCTTTCTTGAAACATTTTGTTTTAATTTCAAGCTAATAGATTAAATTTATTTCCAATAAGCAAAATACTTTGCTGTATTTCAAAACTAATTTAAATTGACTAGGAGGATATTTTTTTTAAGTGTTAAAATCGCTGATTTTAACCATTTTTCAATAAAAAAAATGACAGCACAATGCAATTCTTTTTATTAAAAAATATTTCAAAAATAAAATATACTTTTTTGAAACTTTATTTCAAGAATATTATCTGATTTAAAGTTTAATTAATCTGATATGAAACAAATTACTTTTAGTTTAAAATATTGCAGAAATGCATTTTTTTAACATGGATGTAGGTGTTATTTAAAGTGTTGACAGGTTAACAACTGAAAGTTTATCTAATTTTTTTTTGGGGGGGGGGATATCTGTAAAAATTACTTGAGGAATGAAATGTGAGCACCTTCTTCATATAATTTTAACTATACAGTAACCTAAAAAATCTAGGAAAATATTCTCTGTAATGTGTTTTATTGAATTTTAGGTATTTTGGCTTTAGATTTACTACAGTTATCACACTTATTTTCTGATAATGTTGTGTATGAATGTACATATTTACAAGAATTATTACATTTATACACACACACACACAAAATTAAAAATTCTTCTTAACATACTGAATTGTAGTAAGTTTTTGCTTTTATGATTAGTAAATATAGTTTTTACTTAACAATATTACCTAACCATTACAAACTAATACAGAATTTTTAAAGTTTTAAAACTATAAAATTCTTGTAAAAATTAATTATTCATCGAAATACAATAGTATCCATAATAAAACAATTAAGTTTCTTTTAATTGAATAATGTCTTAGTTTTATTGCATTTTTTATTTTATGATTCATAGCAGATAAGTAGCGGTCCTGTTTCACAAAAATAAAAATTGAGGTTTTAAATTCTTCAAGGAGTTCTGCGTATAACTAATATAGACAGTAAGCAGTACAAATTTTCATTTCTTGAAATTTCATAAAAGTGGGGTCACAGATGTAAAAGAAAAAAGTTTTTACCAAGATTTTCTTAAAAAAAAAAGAAATATTTCTAAAATAAGTCTATTCATTTATGAATAAATCCTGAAATTTTATTAAAATTTGACAATTATTTAATTTTTGCAAGAATTTTCAAATCAGTGTGATTTTTTTTCTGCAAAATACATACTAAAATTTCATATACTAATCTTTGGTCCCTTGCTAAACACAAGAAAAACAAAGTTTTTAACCAAAATTTCAAATGTTCTAAAACAGATTAAAAAAAATACAATTTAATAATTATAAAAATCCTTTAATCTTTTCTCTTAATAATAACAAATATGGGATAATAAAACTATTTTTATTAAGTTTGGAGCATTTTTCATCAAGTATGCTCATTTTTTAGCAAATCTGTGGATATATATATATATATATATATATATATATATATATGTATACACACACACATATATATATGTGCGTGTGTGTGTGTATTTATTTATTTAACTTTATGTATATACAGAGAAATCATACTAAAGAAAATGTGCCCTCTGTGTCTTTATATACACACACATATTCATACACACATGTACATTTTTATCATAATTGTCACTTTGCAGAAGACCATCTCTTCATTTGGTAGCTTTTTTGTGTTTTTCCTTCAGAAATGTATTATTTCCATCATTTTATATCTGAGCTAATGTTCTGCTATCAACCTGTAAGTGATTCTTAAGGCCAGCTTCACTTTTACAACCTTTCTTACACACATGGCAAACAAAGTTTGTCTGTTTTACCTATGTTGAAAATAATTGGATTATAAACCTTTATCACCCAATTGTGATTGTGTACAATCATGTGACATTTGAATCCTGCAACAGACATACAAACTTAAATGGTAGGGTTACATTCACAGGAGTTTGCAACAACTCTGCGATGGATTCCATTTCTCCCTTCCTAATGGTGCACTTTTTGTAGGAATGCTCAATTTTTTCCCACTCAAAATTGTTTCATTATTCCCAAATCAAACTTCTACAGTCAGATCTATCACCAACAACAGTTTCCCAGTCTTCAACATTAACATAAAAAAATTTTTAGGTTACATTTAATGACATCCTTGAAACATTTTTTGGGCTTATGATTGGGTCGATTATCTTGTACCAACTCACTATAAAGTCTTTTGGACAATCTGTCATCTTCCATATATATCAGATAACTTGTCCAGTGCATTTGATTATGGAGAAGCAGTATCTCTGTGCTGGCTATGTTTGCACACTGAAGGACTGGTGTACAAGACAGCCAATTGATGTCCAACATTTGTCTCAGACATTGCTGGTGAAAATACTCTAAGAACTTAATGTGCATTCAATAAGTGGTTCACATTTCAGAGGAATATAAAAGGGTGGTTAGTATAACTGTTTCATTGATGTTAATCTTTGTGCTTAAGGAGATGTTACGATCAGACCATACTCTCTTTTCAAGTTTTCTGAATGCTTGACTTGCTCATTCAATGTGGTAATTCACTTCTGAATCAAGTGAGCCATCCCTAGAGAGTGCCTAAGTATACAAAAAGTGTCAACTACCGCCAGCAGCCTGGATCCATTAATGACAATGTTGGGGTCAATATAAGGTAGCCCAGAAGGAGGCATGTACATAACTTTTGTCTTTTTCAGTCTGATGGTTAGCCCAAAAGCAGTAGACACCTCTGAGAAATGATCCATTATCACTTGAATCTCATCTTCACTGTGAGCAACAAGATCGGCACCACCAGCATACAAGAGTTTACGATTAATCAGTTGGAAAATCTTAGATCAAGCGTTGAATTATCTAAAACCATAAACCTCATTTGTTCTGAAAAGATAAATGCCAACATCACAGTTTTGAAAAGCCTCAACAAAAGTTGCAGCAAAACAGATGGTAAAGAGAGTAAGAATATCACTTTGTTTTACACCATTATCAATTGGAAAAGGCTCTCAGAGTATCATTATAAAGTCTGCTCTTCAAATTGCTATACAGTTCTCAAAACATTTTAACTCTGATAGACATCCTAATTTGCCTAAAATAATCCACAGGGAATCTCTATTAAAAGCATCAAAAGCCTTTGTTAAGTTGACAAACACTTGATACAGAGGAACACGATATTCAATGCACTTTTCTTACAATTGACAAGCTGAAAACAGCATGTCAATAGTTCCCCATCCAGACTTAAATCCACTTTGACTTTCTGAGATTATCAAAGGACAGATCCATTTTACAAGGCAGTTATGTAGAATTTTCACAAAATCTTTTCCAACTGGCTCAAGTAGACTTATTCCACAGTAGTTACTACAACCTGATTTTGATCCCTTACCATTGTACAGAGAAATGAGTACCACATCAACCCAGTCTTGATGTACAGAGGCACCTTCCTGTAAAATAACAGCAATGGCAGTAGTAATACTCTATTACTTCATTCTTGTACAAATGAGATATAAATACAAAAAAATACCTGGCCCCTAGCCACTCAGTTGTTTATATAACAATGGATGAGGTAACTTATGTCTGCCTGTGGAAGTCCCCCATTATCTAATGAGACCTTTCATTTCTACTCTACATGACCACTCCCTCCTCTGACCACAGGACAGATTGATATGGTCAGTTGAAGGTTTACCCCAGAATATGTGTGCAATTATTCTTGCATTTGTGGGAATAGAGTTCCAGGTGCTTGCGTGTTTCGATGTGGATGTTCACTTAAGACTGGTGTCACTTGATATTGGTGTTCTCCAATATTATTTTGTATTGGGCTGACTGACTGTCAATTTCCATTTCTTATGGTTCATGACTTGCGGTATTTGGTTTATTTTGTATGTTGGGAGATAAAGGATTATAATCCATGTTGATCACCATAGAGAATTCACCGGGTCACTGTAGCCAACCTGCAGAGCTATTATATGGTTCTCACCTAGATGTGGATAATTTATTTTCTGTGTTGCTATCTTGAACTAGTTGTAAATCAGGGTGGCATGAGGTCCTTGGAAGAATGATGTGAAACATCAATAACTGGGTGGATGGTACAGAAGAAGCAATAGTTGCATAGAGTTACCTGATTGCTTCCATCCACCTGGATATGGTACTGCCACTTACTGAATATCTCCGTGATTCTCCCTGTTTTTGGCCACCAATGATTCTGGATCTGAACAGAATCGCCAATTTGTAATTCCTGAAGTGGGTGATTATGTTCATTGTAAAAGTGCTCATTCCACATGTACCTTTTAGCCATTACTGCCTCTCTCAGTTCACAAATTTCTTTCTACTGTTTACATATCAGGTATTTGTCCCATAGGACAGGCAGGTGGTCTTTGATAACATGACTGTATAGCAGGAGACATGCCAAGATCCTGGACAGGAGTGTTGCATTGAGTCAGCAAAGCACGGGGTGCACAAGCATGACACAGCCAACCACAGCTGCCCGTGTTGTCTGCGAGTATACACTTAGCTATTTTGATGGCCAGTTCTGTCTGGCAATTGCTTTGTGGGTGGTATTCCCCAATTCTTAAGGAAAGAGTCGTAATCTTGGGAATCAAAAGGTGGTCCCCTGTCTCAAGTTCTCAGGGTGTCGCATACTGCTCTGGCCTTCACAGATGACATCAGGGTCACTTCCAGCCAACCAGTGTACCGATCTGCGTATAGAGCATAATTTCTACTGTGTAAGTTGAAAAAGTCAACCATGCTTAGTTGGAATGTGAATTCAGAATCAGCCTGTGGCATCAAGGGCTCTTTAGGCTTTGGCGGGATGATAAAGTTACGTATTTGGCATTGGGTTCTGGTCTTTTGGGCACAGGCATCCAAACCAAGCCTAAATAGGCTTTGTCTCACATTTGCTATCATGCCATTTACATTCTGGTTTCTAGAATGTAGGGATTCAAGTACTTCCACACAAAGTTGTCAAGGTATAAGGATTTATATCTACTGTATCAGATTGCATACTAAAATGTATGCATATAAACTAAATAATATTCCTGTACGCATTCTGAAAGCAAAAGAAATGTTTGTTGCAGATTAATTCCACAACGCAGAACAAATCACTGTAAGTTCAGGCTTGAATATCAGGGGCAGAAAGAAATGCTGAAAAATCGATTCACAGGTACTATCTCAGAAATCTCAATGCACGTAACCAGTCAAAAAATAACTCGCTTGTTGACGAACGCGGTAGCCAAAATACATCAGTTATTCCTCCTGATTTGAGAACACCAACTGCTTTTATCGGCCAAGCAGTTTTTCATTTGTCGACAACTGCAAGAGGACGCCAAGTATTTTGCATAACAAAATACTTTTATAGAGACTCCTGCAACGGACTTCTTTTTAATCTAAATATTCCATTTTCAGCATGTCATGCGGAATACGTGCCCCTTTTTTTTGGTGAGTAATTTTCTTTTCCTTCATAGGATACATATAGTAATATTTAAATTTTTAGGGGTTTAGAAAATGATCGTAAAGCAGAACGAAAACATGTTTTCTCCATTTAATATTTTGTAGCAAAGCGTTTATTAAGTTCAACAGCAACCAATCCTTTCCTGTAGTCTTCAATTAACAATTCACATACTTTAGTAGATATTTTGTCCCATTCTTCCTGAGTAATTGTCTTCAGGTTTTTGATGTTTGTTGGACCTCTATCACGGATCTTATTTTTCAAAAACCACCATAAATTCATTACTAATCGTTTGCTTAGTTACGTTAACTCCTGACAAACTCAGATCATTCTGAAGGTCTTGTCTGATGGACATTGGGTTATTTTGGACCTGTCGCATCAACTTTCTTTGTAATCTGGGAGAGATCTTCCTGGGAGCACTGGCTATGCCTTTGTTCTCAATAGTATTACGTCTTTTAAATCTTGCAATAAATGAACCAATTGTTGAAAAAGGTATGTTCGTGTCATTGGAGATGTTTCTGTAACTTTTCCATTGTTCCATAGCTTAATAATTAGCTCTTTTTTCAGCACAAGTCATTTCCTTACGTCTAGCCATCATTAAAACCGTTATCAGTGAACAGTGACTGCAGAACGATCAATTTTGAACTGAATTTTGCAATAGAGTTACTGAGAATATTCTAGAACAGTTTAGAATCTTCTACTTTGAAGTACAACCAAAATCTACGTATTATAATGCAAAATTGATACTGTCATCGAACACTTTTTCCACTATTCAAAATATAAAAATTTGCATAACTATCACTTATTGATGAATTTCTAATTTTAAATTGCAGATTCTGATTCTATGCCCCAAAATAACCTCGAATAACAATGTTATATATGTTTCATTTACTATAAGTAAGAATAATAAGCATCTGTTTGCTGTACGATCACTTATTCAACTCCACTGTATATTCTGTCAGAGTTTGACATTCTTCATCAATGGCTGCTGCAGTAATGATCCTATCCCATGTTATAGCTTTCAATCTGGGGTCATGCTTGTATGTGGGGGCATGAATGCAGCCTTGATTGCATTGTCGATTGGTTCAAATGCATCAGTTATAACTGCCGCATAGAATGACTGTCTGTCAAGTCCTCTGATGGGATCCATGCTGAGTACCAGGAGGCACAATCAGGTGTAGCATCAAGTTTTCCAGCAAGATGTTTAATGCTGAATTTGAACATTAGTGTGTGCTTCCTGAAATTATAGAGATGTGGTCTCTTTATGTTCTTGAGGGCCCAATCTGAGAAAACTTTTTTGAGTGGTTAATATTCAAGAGTCAGTAACAAATCTGGGCATCCCAATATAAGCTTCTGACATGATTCTAGTCCATAGACAAGTGCCAGGGTTAGGGTTAGAACAGTGCATAGTGGGATTCTGTATCATCAGTAAAGTGATATCCAGCCATCATCACAACTTGGTTTGCTTCCCCAGAAAGTAACCGATTGCTGTTTTACTGTAATCTGTTGAAAGGTGTGTTGGTTTAGTGATCTTGAATGTCTTGATTCTGTCCTCAATTTTCCCCATGATTATTTGCTTCAACTCTTCAAAAAGTTGGTCAAGCATTTTGTCCCAATAAAAAAATTTTTGGTTCTTTGAGTACAATAATTCGCAGTAGGGGGTTATCACCTCAGCTTGCGAGAATGCATAAGATACCTGAGTCACCAGTCCAAACAAGGTCCTGATGCCCATGTTACTTGTGGGTGTAGGAAAGTGAAGGATGGCCTCAGTCATTTATTTCATTAGTTTCACACCATCGGCTGCTATGTTAAGAACCCAGCAAACCCAAATTCATTCAGGGTTAAACACAATCCCATTCTTCCAACAGTGGGTTATATATTCCATTGTGTGCCAGAATGAGGACTCTATAGAATTATCCCAAAGGAGGCTACTGTCTATGCAATGGTTTTTTTTAATCATTTCCACTGTAATATCTGATGGGTATATCCATCACCAGATACGTGAAATCCCTGAGGAGGACAAAGATATCTGTACCTGCCTCATTCAGTGATAAATGTAGTAGCATCTGGAGAAAATGGTAAGCTGTGGCACCCGTTCGTTGCATTCAGAACTGTTTTCCTTGTCTGAGCAGGAATGATGGAAACCTGAATAAATGGAGATAGGTTTCCCCTGATGGAGACAGCATTCAATTCTTTTAAGTCCACTGTGTGTCTGGAGGAGGAGCCGTCTTTTTCAGGTGCAACTACCATCCTTGAGCACCAGATTGTAGGAGTGCGCACTAGTAGCACTGGTCTAATCATACTTAATGCAACGTCTCGATTGAGGTTTTGTTTTACTTTCTTCTTCCTGTGATGAGGGACTGATATTGGTGTGTGGACTGCTGATGGTATTGCATCAGGGATGAAGGTAATGTCCAATGACTTTCCTGTCATGGCCTGTAAGAGTTGGTGTGGATATGTATTAAATGCACTGGACTTGAATTGGTCACTTATCCATTTTTCCAGTAGGTGCCTGTTTGAACGAACAGGATGGAACTAGCCATCACTGGAATGGGTTTTCTTTGTGAGCATGTGCACAGGGCATTTTTCTTTGTGCTCTTCAATAAGTTGAGCTGTGATGTCTGGGCTGGGAAATCAGGTGGCAACAGATGTAGATCCTTCAGCACAGATACTGAAAAGTAAAAACCAGACATGTTGTTTAACACATAAACGACCTGTCATGTCTCCCTTGAGCCAATTCTTATATGCATGAACAACATGTCCTTTATATGAAGTTGGTTGTTTGTGATGATATGTATTTGATGACTAGTTAGCACAAGATACTTGTCCAAGCACCTGAATAGTTTTAATATCTCTGGTTCACTTGGAACAAGTTTGAGCCCCTGTATTGGCAAACACAAGGATGTGATGACTATCACAGCTAATTGGATCAGTCAGTGTGCGCCCAAATGAAACATGGAATTGATGCATTATAATCCATTTTATTGCTCTGTTTTTATCTGCCAGCATAGTGGATAGAATGGGTGAGGGGAACTTTCAGACTAGTATTTGACAAAAAGAGAATGAATCATGCCCTGTCTCACACCTTGTTGATCTGTTCATGGTTTCAATTTTAATTTTAGCAGATTTCTGGTGTACCCTTTTCAATGACCCCTAACCCGGCAATTATGACATACCAGTTTATCTGCTAGACAATTTCTCCTATTAATTGATCCACCTGGGTGGAATGTCTTCCCACAACCCACACAAGGATTCTTATTTGTCAAACAAGTGGGTACATTAGTTCTTTGGGATATTTGTAGGTAGGAGGTTGACGGGCTAACATCATTTAGTAACTGTGCAGCTGATTTGTCTGTCATTTCCAAGCTGATGAGTCAGTCAAACATTTGCTTGAGTGTGGTGAGGTTAGCAGCCTTGGCCAAAACTCTACTTTGATGCAACTTGTTGGCAAGTCCCGCAATCATCTACCTATCATGTCACACGAATAGTTGACTCACTGACTACAGCCTTCTGTGTTGGCACAATAAACTGAATGAGCAAAATTTGGCTTGAGCTCATAGCCTAGCAAAAATATGAGTGATTGACTAACCTTCTACATGACTTTTAGAATGAAAGCTCAACTGGTTAACTTCTGTGTGTAGGCTCTTTACTGCAATGAATCAGATGTATAACAAAAGCCTTTCTGCCGTAGACAAATTTAAGGTTTCAGTCCTATAAGGTCAAAAGGAAACTATTGACTTCAGATGAGCATGTCGTTCTCAATTCACCGTGTATTTTGGCTGGGTTGGTTAAGTTTACACATATCCTTATACCAAGTCCAAGCATCAAGAAATAATGCCCAATCATCTGTTCTGCTGTGTTTAATGACAGGATAGCATATTACATCAATTGCATGATAGTTTCCATTTGTAGCTCTATCATTTATTGCATGAATTCAGCAATCAAATCCAGGGTTCTGACTGGTGCAGATGTCATTTCTTATTTTGTTATTTTGTGAAAGTTCCCCGTTATCTAATGTAACCTTCTATTTCTACTCGACACTTTGCATTAGTTATTTATTAAGTAAAGTATCTCCTGGGCAAGCTTTATATGAAATAAGACTTCAACTGGAATGGCATCAAGACCAAGTGCTTTCCCAGTGTTAATTGCCTTTATGGTTTTCTTGATTTCCTCTAGCATAGGGAGAGCCAGCATTTCATTTTTGATGTCAAGCTGAGGCAGGTTGTTATTAACATCATCACTGACTACTCATGGATTGTAAAAAAGCTCTGTAAAATGTTGTGTCCATCTGTTTTTGACATCATCAGAATCTTTAAGTATGACTGAGCCATCTTTAGACTGAAGAGGTGCAACTGATGATGATTTTGGTGCAAATTGCTTATTTGATGAGTTACTAGAGAGTCTTTGCATCTTTACTATCATAGGCTATCTGCATTCTCTTAGACAAGTCTAGTCACCACTTTTTTATATTCTGGGGAGATTATGCTGCAGTGATAACTTACCATCTTTAGAAGACTGGAGCAGCACTGTTCAAGTCTTTCTTAGATGCACTCAGGTATTTCTGGTATGCATGGTTCCTGGCTTCCAGAAGAAGCTGGCTAATTTCAGGATAATTTTTATCAAACCAATCCCAATGTTTATGTTCAACATAACCAAGAACCTCAGTAGTCACCTGATAGACACTGGTAAAATTGATCACAAGGCCCATAAAAATTTGTTCTTTCAAAGACTCCTTGAAGTTCCTCTTTTACTTTGGGATCCTTCAGCTTAGAGACATTCACACACTTAGGAACCTTTACCCTATTCCATCTAACATTATGCCTGATCCAAGTTTTAGTTTTGCTCTCAATATCATATCATCAATACCATAGTCAATACCCTTCATAGCTTTTACCAAACAAACATCTTTGATATCATGTTTATGAGTGATTACATAGTCAAGGATGTTACCATGTTTGGACTTGGGATGTATCTAGCTTACTTTATGGATTTTTTTTTAAATTAAAGAAAGAGTTGCAAATTATAAGATCAAACTGGGTGTATAAATCAAGAAGAAGGAGCCCATTACTATTCATATTGCCAAGTCCATAATTTCCAAGAAGTGATCTTCTTTTAGATTAAGACACTTATTTTTGCAATTCCTTGTTTTTCTCTTGACATAAAAGGACAGTTGTCAACTGCAGGATGATGACCAGCTATATAAAGAACAGGCATTTGTTTCAGTCACCTTTTCTATACCCTTCCCAAATTAATGGTGCAATCAATATATAAGGCGACTCAGACACTAAAGACTGTGCTGAAGCATGTTGCTATTCAATCAACAAAATCAGCAACATTAAGAAAAGCCGTAATCCACCCACATGCATATTTGTACCTATGTACTTCCAGCCAGTCAAGTCTGCACATGCTGCTATTGCCATGGGTAATGTGAAGAGATATCTGCATATATAGATGGCAATGCTACATGCTTGTGCTACACATATAGAATCTTCGCATCTCTTTAATCTGATGATCAATGACAAGCTGAAGCAAAATAACTGAACAAATAAAAGGAATTGCAGTTTTTATTTTCACAGAATTTTACCACTCTGGATTGATTGGTTGTACTGGGCAGCAGTTTGACCAGTAACAGAAGTAAATATACCCTGATCTGACATAATATATACATATATACACAAATAATTTCTGTGTATATATGCATATATGTCAGGTCAGTGTATTAGGTTTTTACACACACACGTTCATGCATATTGCTATTAGATAAACATATATTAATAAAAAACACAATTTGTTTAATTATTGAACTTTGAATAAAAACCTTTTCTTTCTTTAACATTATCTGTCATTTTTTCTTTCAGTATGATGACAGAAATTTTTACTCCTTTCAAGAAATAATTAAGATGTATAATTGCCCTGGTGCAAAATGTCAAGTATTTGGGGGTGGATCAGAAGCTTTCCTAATTCAGATTAATTTTTTTTTTTTTTACTTATTCCCATTATTAGAATTATTTAAATGTGTTTCAAACAGTAATCACAAACAATGTTCCTTTAGTTTGTATAAATTCATTAAAATTAAAAATATCAGGTCATCCCATAAGTTCTGTCCGAATTTTACCTTTTATTAAAATGAACGAAATTTAAAGAGTATTTTATAATGTCTAATGGAGCTGATCATTATTTTTATGTTTAGATGCATTTAAACTGATCAAATTTTATTTCAGAGAACAATAATATTAAATTTTGTTTGGTTAAAACCCTGCTAACATGGAAGTACCCAAGAATCATTTAAGGCACATAATGCTTTATGAGTTCAAGAAAGGAAACTCAGCAGCCAAAGTGGCTAGAAACATTCACTCAGTTTATGGAGAGGAATGTGTGAATGAAAGAACTTGCAGAAGATGGTTTGCAAAATTCAGAGGTGGAGATTTCACCCTTGAAGTTTGATGAAAGGACCCCAGCCACAGTCGAGAAGGGAACTTCATAGGCAAAAGGTTCTTCTTTCAATCTGGTGGGATCGCCAAGGAATAATCCACTTTGAATTCTTACCACCTAATGCAACAATTAATGCTCAAATATACTGTCAGCAATTAGAGCATTTGAACCAAGCTTTGAGGAAAAAAAGACCTGCTATAGTGAATAGAAAAGAGGTGATGTTTCATCAGGACAATGCGTGACTCCACACAGCAAGAATCACGTCATAAAAGATCGAAGAACTTGGTTGGGAGAAAATTCCTCATCCACCTTATTCTCCTGATCTTGCTCCTTCAGACTACCATTTGTTTTGTAGCTTACAGAATCATTTGGAAGAAGCAGCTTTTGTAACACAGGAAGAGGTTAAAACTGACATTTGTGAGTTCTTGAATCAAAGCCAAAAGAATTTTACAGTAATGGAATTAGTAAACTTTGTTAATAGATGGAAAGAAGTCATAGATAATCAGGGAAAATACATTGTTGATTGAATCTGTAATTAAATGTAACATTTGGTCACTTGTTTTCTTTATTCAAAATTCGGACAGAACTTATGGGATGACCTGATAAATTTTTTAAAGTTTTTTTTTTTAATTGATTAACTCTAAACTCTTCAAGATGGTAAAATCATTTATTTAAATTTTAAATACAAAAGTGAAGTGTAATATTCAAAAGATCCATTGCATAAGTTATCTTTTGCATTTGAATGTAACAGTAACTGATTTAAAGCTTAATTAATCTGAATTGAAACAAATATTACTTATTTTTAGTTTAAAATATTGCAGAAAAGCACATTTTAACATGGAGGTGGATATTTTTATGAGGTGTTCCCATATTGATGTTTGGAAAATTTATCTAAGAAGATAATGGACATAAAATTACATGACAAATGCAACCTAACTGCCTTTTTAGATTATTTTTTTTAACTACTCAGTAACCTTAAAAACTTAAAATATTTTAAGCATTCTAATATTTTACTGAATTTTAAGTACTTTATAGTCTTACTTATGAATACGCTTGTTGAGGAAATATTACAAAATGTCTATAGACAGTCGTAGTTACAAAAATCAGTATGTTTATACACACACACACACACACAAAAAAAATTGAAAATTCTTTTTGAAAATACTGTATGGTGTGTGATGAATTGTAAGCTTTTTCATTTATGATTAGTAAATAGTTTTCATTTAATAACAAAATTACTTGACCACTACAAATTAATACAAGATTTTAAAAGATTTAAAAGTTAATATATCATTTTAGTTAAAATTGAAAAAAATGAAAACAATTCATTACTCATCAAAAAAATTGTGTACTTAATAAAAGCAATTAAAAGCTTTCCTAATTAAATAATGTCTTAGTTGTATTGAATTTTTAATTCTACAAATTGAAGCAGATTTTCTGTAACTGGGTGTCATGTTTGACAAAAAAAAACTGGAGATTTAATTTCTCCAAGGACTTGTCCTTATAACTAATATAAACATTAAGTGCTACAAAAAAGAATTTTTGAAATTTCATAAAATTAAATAAAAGGGGAGTAACAGATGTAAAAAAATATTTTTAACAGGATTTTTTAAAAAAGAAATGTTTCAAAAATAATTTCATTCATTTGTGAATAAGTCACGAAAGTTTCATTAATACCAATTATCTGGCTATTCCAATAATTTCTGAATCAATGTGTTTTTCACAACAAAAAAGACACTCAAATTTCCACATTGACACCAGAAAAACAAGATTTTTAACCAAAGTTTTGGAGTTTCTAAAAAGGATTTCAAAAATTATTTATATAAAAAAATCCTTTGGTCTTTCATCTTAATAATAACACAAAGACTTTGACAATAAAGCTTTTTTTTTATTAAATTTGGGGCATTTTTTCATCATATATGTTCATTTTTTAGAAAATCTTTGGAGGAGCCTACTTATATCCAATGCTGTTCAGACATTCAAATTAACATGTTTCAAGCAATCCATTCTTCTTCCATCAAAGAATAAATCTCATTCTCTCTATAAAAGAAATAAATAAGCTGGCAACTGAAATTGATCATAAATAGATCCACCAGATTAGTATATTTCCAGAGTGTCAGGTACACCAAGTACCCAGGGGATTTCAAATTAAACCATGATGGAGAGTTCTCTTGCCCTAAATTTGTTCAGCAAAAGAATCATATCATGTTGGAATTTGTACAAATGCAAATTACCAACCATGTCAATAGGTTAAATTATGTCATTTCTTTCAGCTTTCTACCCCAGTGAGGGTACCTGTCAGATGTTTAAACCTGATCTGAGAGAGTAATGTGTACTATTCTCCTTCCAGGTACATTCCACCATACCAACAGATGGCTATTTCCCCTTATATACTTTGCAAAATATGCATAGAGTAATATAAACGTGGTACTTGGTAGATTTGACATTGTGGAAATAGTACACAATAAGTAGATTAATGAACAATTTCCATTGCTAATTTGTTTTTTCTTCAGGAAGAAAGTTTTCTCATGGATTATACCTGACAAAGGCTAAGAATAGAGGCTGTGTCAACAGTAAATATACAAAAAGATTCAAATGTTTAAAAAAAACAAAACAAAACAAAACAAAAAACAAAACAAAAAAAAAAAACAAAACAAAAACAAAAACAAAAAAAGAAACAAGTATATAAATGATTAAATTCAAACAGATCCTACACTTTAATCAAAGGTCAAAATGCATAAAAAATATTGTAATGGTTATAAAAACAATTTCCTCATGTATCTTTTTCTCTTTGCAAAATGAGTTTTAACGTTTCTTGCAAATAGATTTTCCAATAATTGTAGACCATAAATAGACCATAATTAGAACACACTGTTAAAATCATTAAACTAGGATCTTTTGCATCTGGAATTTTTAGTGTATTTTTGCTGAAAAATTAAAATATTTCATGCTATGAAGTTAAATAAAACAAAAATGTAATAATCTTAAATGTAAAAGTTTTATAATTATTTTACTAAAACAAAATGACACTGGGGGTAGAGATTAAGATTCCTTTTGTATGCATATACCTGAGAAATTAATTATACATATTAGAATGAATTTAAATTTAACAAGAAAGTATTCTCACATTGAGAACAAACAAGCTGGCCAGCAATTTAAATTTTTTCCCAATCTACCCATTATTATTCCAGAGACCCCTCCATTTGTTTTATTTTTTTTTATTTTTTCCAACTTCCTATTTTTCCTTTTCTTATTCCATAAACAAATTAATATTGAATGAATTATCCAGCATACCCTTTTAATTCAACCTATGCTTCTATTCCAGACATAATAGCAACTTTACTTAAAATTATGATTTTTTTTAAACAAAAGATGATAGTTATAGCTTCTATTGTGAATAGAATAAATTATCGACAGGTTCTTTTTAAGGGAGACAAAATTGCAATAAAACCAACAAAAACGTAAGGAATGGTCTATCTCTCACAAATTTATTTTTTGAGGAAAAATTCATTTTTACTTGCTGAATAGTGAATATTATCTTTAGAACAGGTTAAAACTGTCCACTGAGAGTTTTAAGAAACTATAAAAGCAGTGCTGGTGGCGTCAACAGCAGCAGGTCATTTTCATGAAGTCAGAGATAGCATATAAGAAAGAATTACAATAGAAAGTCTGTTCATGAAGTGTAAACAGATGGAAGCCAACACTCCTAAAGTGACAAGGAACAGCAGAAAGCCACAAAGATTCTTATAGATAATATTTGACTGGTAAATAAGAAATACATGTCATAAAATTCTGACTTGGCAATAAAAATTTTACATTCTAAACAAAAAAAAAAAAAAATGTAAACATGTTACCATTGTCTTAAAAACTTAAAAGAGAAAGTTGGCATTTAGTACACTCAATTCTCTTTTTGCATGGGGGCATAGGTTCCAGAGACTACTGTGCCAAAAAAAAAAAAAAAAAAAAAAAAATGCAGTGTACATATTAAATTAGAGATAGGTTCCATCCAAATATATTTACTAAAAAAATGTTAATTTTCATATACAAATAAATTGAATTTTATATATAACATAATCATTCAGTCATCCAGTGTCACTACTAGACAATAAACGTGCACATTTTCTGTTGTTTTTTCAGTGGTGCAAAATCACTCTCGTCACTGGAAATATTTAATGGCAATATATCTTCATGTATATCTTGAATAAAATTAACATCTTGTGTGATGGAGTGGTTACGCACAGCCAGAGGTATATACAGTACATAGGTCCTACCACACCAGAGAATGGGGTATCACTAGATAGAAAAAATAGATCAGATTCTATTTTACTTTACCAAACTGTTACTCAATCATGTTACATAGTTTCTGCATTTTGTAAATTATAATTGATTGATCATTTACTTGCAACAAATTTGGT
This sequence comes from Acanthosepion pharaonis, assembly GCA_903632075.3. NCBI lineage: Eukaryota > Metazoa > Mollusca > Cephalopoda > Sepiida > Sepiidae > Acanthosepion > Acanthosepion pharaonis. The sequence continues at coordinate 189,032 of CAHIKZ030001540.1, read as the reverse complement.
GGTCACACAAGGACATGTTTAAACTATGTTAAAGTAAAAAAAATATCACAAAAAATAATCAGTTCTTTTTGTTGGACTGTGTTATTTCAAAACTGTGCAAAAAGAGTATTGAGTGTACTTATAAATTCTACTATTATCTATTGGCTATGTTAAGAGAAGCTAAATTTGCATATCTCAAAGTAGTGACTGATGGAAAGCTAAATGTCATCCTATCTAATGGTAATGGTAATATTAGCTGCTTCCTTATAAGGAAATATTTGACATTTATTGACTGAGCATCCAGTGCTACTTTTGGTTGAAATTTATAAAATCTTTCTATTAAAACAATTTCTCAGGGAAATAGGTTTCTCAATTTTTTTACCATTTCATTCTAAGCAAGGCAATAAAGGTACAAAGACACAAGGGGTTGCTCTGTGTAAGAGAATATGAGAAAAAAACATTATTAAGGAAAGAGAACAATAAAAGAACAGGAATTAAGAAGACAGAAGATAACAATTAACATTGCTTTTAAATTTTTGAAGATCAATGTTGAGAAGCAAGAAGTTAGAAGTCTACTAACTGCTATTGTCCTTTCCATTATTTATGAGGGAGGGTTCCTTCACAATTTTTTGTTTGAAATAATGTGGAATGTCAACATCTTGATTATGTCATTATTTTCTCTTCAGGTTACATGTGTTATCCATCTTAATTGCTGCTTGGTAAAGAATTAAAAAATATTGTTAATAAGAACAGACTCATCTACTTCCAAAACAAGTGCAAATCAATTTTTCTATCCAAATTTAAATTATTTGCCTGTACATGAGGGGATCCTGAAAATCTGTCCAACACTAAAATTAAAAAAAAAAAAAAAAAAATCATCTTCACTTGGTTGAGAACTTTTCAGCAACCCCTCAATACCAGATGAAGCTTATCAAATATTTTGAAAAGTTTTCTGCCTATGTCTTCTTTACCACACATCAGTACCACGTAATGTAGCTGTTTATATAGTAAGTGGCAGGTGTTCATACATTTGTATAGGTGTGATGTCCATTTCATAAAATGACAGTCGTTGAGCATGCTTTGTACGAGGTAAGCCATGCTCTGCATGACTACAAATATCTCTGAGATCAAGAGAATGAGTTTAAAAGCCGAGTTGCCTAATGGTCGCTGTTTATATCATGATAAAAGACACAGTTTCAAGTACTGGTTTTGGTGGAATACAATATTCCATTGTCATTTCCTCTCCTCCACATTTAACTTAGGGCTATACTGAGAAGAGTTTAAAAACTATCTGTTGTTACTATGGACAGATTTGAAACTTTAAGGAGAAAATGGTTCTATTTTTTAATTTTTTTTTTTTTTTTGCCATCTTTATTTAAAGGTATTGAGAGCAAGGAGACAGTGCAAGTAAAAGTAAATTCAACTTTTTTCTCTTTTAAACAATTTTAATGCAAAGTGAAAATCTGAAAGCTCAGTTGGAAACTGAACTAGGTTCTGAAATTTTATGCCCACCAAATACATTGGATTAAATTCTCAATAAAGGCCATTTTATATGGAATTTTGCAGTATTTTAATAAATATATGCACATAAAAGTCCCAAAAGAAATAAGAGGTCATCTTAAATAATTAGACTTTGTTAAGGTTCCTAGAATGGACATAATTAAAAAGTATGAAAATAAAATTCTACTTCAATTCAACCAAACAAAAAGGAAATGAAGATGAAACTTCATTAAAACGTTTCCCAAATGACTTGCTTTACCAAAAGAAAAAAAAAAACAAACCAAAAAAATATAAACAGGGGTTTGTACTGAAAAACCTGTTATTAAAAAGAAAGCCACTCCTCATTCTTTCCTTAAGAGGGGAGCATTTCCTTGAATTTGGGAATAAATTTTTTCAGTACATTGTCAGCTATATGGGTCATATAACATCAAGTATCATTTCCTTTTATAGAAAGTTTACCCCCACCCCATTATCCAGACTTATATGTATAACTAGTGTTGATTATTCAAGTGAAACAATCCAAAAGTTACAAAAAAAAAAAAAAAAAGTAGTGAGTCTTTTGGTATGTAGAAAAGATTTGGGATCTGTATTCAATGATGGTAAAATATAGGATCCTTAGGAAAATACTACTAGCATTTGTATTGAGAGTAAATTTTCCTTTGTTGCCAACAAACAATATTAAAATAAAGTGCAAGAATTAAAAAAATCATGTATTAATTTAACAAAAATATAAAATGTCTGATTCACATACCTTAATTTTGGTCAATGAAAAATGAACTTACCTGAAAAGAACAAAGAAAAATAATATTAAAAATGATTTATAAAATATTTAAGTTTATAATTTGGTCAATGATTTTCCCCTTGTAAGAAGAGAAATGAAAAAGGTTTTTTTTTCATTAACCAAAGTTGAACTGGAAGTATTCAAAGTATTTAACATCTGCAATGAAAGAAAGTTAATACAAAACCTTACATGATCAACAAACCATTCTCTTCTATATTGACAAAACTTCAGTTAAAAATTTGTCAGAGTTATCTTCAGCAGCTGTATTTCAGAATAAATTATAAGACAGCTTAATTTCAGTTGCTTTTTACAACCATTAGTAAACATTGTGGATTAAAAATAATCTTTCAGCAAGATTTAAACTTGCATCCCTTCTTTATGGGAGTATGCCATTCTATTGCAGTGCTTTATTGATGAAGTTATAAAGGCAACCAATAGGAGTCATCCAAATTTAGATGCATAACTATTTTTTTCTTGTTCTACACTATGCTGCCAATACATGTAATAGTCCTTGAATTTCTTAAATGAAGCATTGTCACTTATTAATTTTTAACTAGTCTGTTTTTCAGCTTATTTCTAATGATATGTTTGGTCACAAATTTCAGACTACTAGTAAAATATTAATACCAACTACCAGTTTCAAAGAAATTTGAATAGTATGTTATCTAATACTATGAGTATAAAAAAGGAATTAGTGAATAGAGTGAAAGATATGAAGTTGTTAAATATGAAGATCTTAGACGAATAATATACTCATGGCCACACAATAAAAAAAGTTAAGTTTGGAGAAGAGCAGACATCATTCCAAGAAACCTCTTAGCCACATCTATGGATTATTTCACAACAAATCATCACACATATTCTTTCACTTTCTCAAAGCAGTACAAACACAATATATTACTACTACAGTTATATGTGACAGAAATATACACATTCATATAAAAGATATGTCACATGAACAACTATTGTAGCATAATGACTAACAAAATCATCTAAGAGACTAATTTACTAATGAGGTGTTTTCAATTCTTGATGAGTACCTTATTACTGTAGTTTTGTGCTCAACTATGCTAAGGTTAATAAATACAAATATGATTAAAGAGCATACATACATACATACATACATAATTCTTTTAAAAATTTTTTTGAGTTAATTTGTTTAGGTAGTTAATGTTGTGTCCTGTTTAGGGGCCAGAAAGAAAGACATGGAAGACGAAGGTAGGTTGAAAAAGTATCTTGAAGATATATACAAAACAATAGTGTTAGTAATAACTAGATTAGCACTGTGTCTACTACTCCACTCCACTCTCTCTACCCATATCTGACTCTCGCAGTTTGTATTTATGAGAGAAGGAAGAGTTCATTGTACTGTAGGAAGGTTTACCACAACAGTTAATTTGAATATGTTTGGATCCAAGGAATATCAATACAGTGTAAATGTTTGTAAATTGTTTGACCATATTTCTAGCTATTATCAATGTTGAACATAACTACAACCCTATCCTATAGGTTAACTTGCTGTTTGTTAATTTAAAATGCTATTTGTATTCATATTAAAGAACATAGTCCATTAGAAACAGATATTTTCCCTTGTATACATCAAATGTTCATAAACAATATGCATATACAACACAATATTGTAAAAAAATAAAAAAGTAGAGCTTCATATTTTGAAGCTCTTCTCATAAAATCAGGAACACCAAACTAAATAAGATCTTCCGTTTCAGAACTGGAATTTGAAATATATTTACCAATTAATAGATACAAATTCTTCACTTATATAGCATAACAACACATAAATTGCAAATGCTGAGTAAAGCAAAAAAAAAAAAAAATTAAAAAATGTATAGCATCCAGTTTTTTCTGCTCTTAATAATGCCCACACATGGATGAAAGCGCAATTACGACTGAATAGTGAGTTTGATCATCACTGGTTTAGAAAACCACCATATGGATGAAACCAGTAGATCACCAATGTTTGGACAAGATTTATATTCATTGGCTCCAGACAGGAATTGTCTTGTACATAAATCGAAAAAGTTAATTAAAATATTAAAAAAAACTCATTCCTTGTCAACGATCTTTTATTAAAATGAAGGACTTTGGCTTAAATATTCATTTATTAATGGACTTAAGGCTAACCATCACTTTTCCATTTCACAACACCACAAAAACAAAAAAATTACATTGCATGAAACGTGGTATTATGGATGGGAAGCCAAGTATTAAAGGCTTGTTGGGGAATTGAGATGAAATGCAATGAATAGAAGTGATTTTTTTTTTTTAAAAAAAAAAAAAAAAAGACATTACTTCTGAAAAGCCAGCAAATAAAATGGAGAGAGAAAAGTGAAAAAAGAGGTAAATGAACATCTGCAGAGAGACATATTGATGAAGCAGAGAAGAGAGAATGGGCATAAAAAGTCCTACCTATAAAAGTTGCAAACATAGGCAACCAACTGCCTGGCTATGGGAGGTTATGCCTCACTTCCCTTTAGCAGTAAACAGAAAAAGAAAAAAGGTTGAAGCAAAATCCCCAAAATGGTAACTTAATGAGAATCATTGAATATTATGTGTGTGTGTGTGTGTGTGTGTGTCATCAGAGTTTGTGGCTTGCTTTGGGCCATTCTGGAAAACAGACAAATTTCTTATGAATGAAATGAAAGTTGTTATTGCATGGCTGAAGCATTTGGAGGTTTGGGGTGTGGTGCCTCTGATAGAAATGTCGAAGAGGTTGTGGATATGGTAGTGGGAGGGAATAAAAACTCTGGTATTAAAGAAGAATACAAGAAATTGCACACATGGCAATTATGGAATTTTTTTTTTCTTTCTAGAGCCAAGAATAAGAATCAGCAAAAGAAAAACATTGATGTGACTTATTCGATTAGATTTTTATTTTCATGGAGTCTGTTGATTGAAGGATGTTCTAGGAAGAGAAAAAGCAGAAAGAAAAAGAAAATACTTAAGATTCCTCAGATGATTATCCTCATCATTGTTATTTCTGTCATGACACATGCATTTTTCCTCTTTAACACTGACTGATGATTTGTGTTAGCTGTTCATCATGTGGTTTATTAAATATTTGACAAAATCAGATTTTGGGGCATTTCCCACAATCCATTGTTGTCACTGTGAGGTTCATTTCCAAAGTGAGACTATAACATGCTTTGATACAGGGTTTCTGATTTACATCATGTAGCAAATAAGATTAAAGCTCTGCATTAAAAAATACAATAGTAATGTATTTATAAGCTTGGATAACAAGTGCATTATGGAAGCAATTACTAACTGTAAATGACTAGTCTACAGTTTCAGCTTTTGATGATCAGCTTCTGAGTTATACAACCAGAACATTTAATGATGATAGATGAACTAATCTTTTTTTTAATACATCTGAGAAGCTAACAAATATACCATATCAAAAGCAATTATGCAATCACTGGATTGAATTAAAGAATTTATTTTATCTAAATTGTAAAAATAATTATCTTCTTGAAATGATTAACAAAGATTGGTAAAAACTAATTAAGAGGAAAAGAACTGATTAGACAACATTATAAATAATACATGATAATTAATCAGAGCTACCATTAAAGGAATAGAAGTCAATACATGATTCTATAAAACATTGAATATTGTAGCATTGTACAATCCCCTTCCCTACTTGCAGGTGAACTAGGGTTTTACAAATTTGGGCTGCTGAAATATACAATGCAGATAAAAAGGTATTAAGCATCCTCATCTTGTCATCATCCTAAGAAATATCCTGGAAATAGTGTAGATATGCTTATTGTAATAAATTAACAGAATGCAGATTCTTTCTCAATTGTAATTTTCAAGGAAAAAAACTTTTAATGTCTGAGACAAGAATTTTAAAACATATTGGAAGAATTCAGTTTGTAAATAAGTGATTAATGTTACTATATATGTGTGTGTGTGTGTGTGTGTGTGTGTGTACAAGGTGTATGAAAACTACTTTTACAAACTTTGGGGGTGGGCTCCTCACACCAAAACAAGGACAAAAGTTCATATAAACATATGTCCACAAATGCTTCTTTTCGAGTTATTTCATTTGGTTCGTTTTACAGCATATCAACCTCAATGCTGACAAAACTTTTATTGCTGCTAATGTTTTTTCCTTCAAAAATCTATTTCTGGTAATGTTTTCTTCAAAAATCTATTGCTGGTAATATTTTTTCAAAAATGTATTGCTGTTAATATTTTGTTTGTAATAATTTCCCTTTAAAAATGCATTGTTGGTAATAATTTTTCCTTCAATTTTTTTTTATCTCCAATAACAATTTTTTCTTCAAAACTATATTGCTGGAAATAACTTTTTCTTCAAAAATGCATCACTGGTAATAACTTTTCTTCAAAAATACTTTGCTGGTAAAATTTTTGTTTCAATAATGTATTTCTGGTAATAATTTTTGCCTCAAAAATGTATTGCTGGTATTAATACCTATCTCTACACCTCGACAGTGATTTTAACTCTTGTTTGGGGGGGGTACTATTTGCCCATAGCTGGGACCCTAACAGGTGCTATCACCCTGGATCAGGATGAACCTGGGAACATCAGCAATTAAGAGGCAATTCCATGCTCCTCCAAACCTCCTGATTAGAGGCCTTGCTGTTGGACATAGTTTCTCATTTCACCCAGGACGCGGATATAGTTTATTGCCTTACCCAGGATGCAGATGTAGTTTATTGTCTTACCCAGGACACTTTTTAAGTTATTAAATTTAAAGAAAGTTGATGGTGCTGCCATGCTCTAACATGGCAACACCACCAACTTTCTTTAAATTAAGAATAGGTTACATTTGTCATTTGTGTACATTTGTGACTAGTCTATCTTCAACATTTAATGTGTGTAGCAGTGAGTTAACTGAGAAGTGATCTGTTTAACATTGGCAAAATATATATATATATATATATATATATATATATATTGAACAGGCAGATATGAATTTTACATATGGCTGCATGAATGGTAATGGATCTGAGGCTGCATGGCTGTATCAGATTGCATTTCAAGACTGAAGACAGCCAAGTCATCCAATCTTTGCTGTTATGTTCATATAGACATTTTACCTTCTTTTGGTGTCGGGAACATGCCACTAAAGTCTGTAAAGGTATTATTGGATTGTATCTTGGATTGTGCATTTAATAGTGTCTACTGTAAACTTAACTCAAAGGATTTGTGGATCTATGTTTATGTGGACTTATGTCTTTGTTTTGGTGTGAGGAACCTGAACTGAAAGTTTCTAAAGGTATTTTTGATACACTCTGTGTGTGTGTAAATACGATGCATTCAGTGGAGGAGGGGCATATTCAACAAAAAAAAAATAAAATAAATAAAAAAAATAAAAATAAAAATAAAAATGTTGCTTTTTTCACTGGAAATTGTTCATTTTATCATATCCAAGTATTTTACAAAACAATTAGGAGATGATTACACAATATTTCAAGCTAATTTAAGTTTATAGTTTGTAATCATGCAATAAGTTGAGGTAACAAACTGTAGATTTGTCTGTGGAATAGCATTACATTTTTGTTACATAACTATAGTGAAATCATTTAGTTTTTTGTCAAAAGTACTTTATTTTTGGTTGTAACTTAATTTAAAACATTCCTTTTTACAAGCTTTGTTTTTTAAATTGGAAAAAGATCATGCTAAATTTCAGAATTGTTCATCAAAATGACTAGAAGAAAGTGATCTAAAAACAACAATGGAAAAGAGAGGTAACAAAGCGTAAATGAAATAGCATCCAGTTTGTTAAACTTAGGAAACTAAGCATTGCAGCCAAAGTATTCTAAAATGTACCCAATAACAAAGGAGAAAGGAAATATACCTAACAACAAATCGAATATAGCATCAAAATTTGTATTATTTTTATTCATTTATTGTCAAAAACATTTTTGTAAAATTTGATATTTTCTATAAAAGGTTCCTAATATTATTAGTGTTATTAATTTACTTAAGCGTAAGTTAGTTCTGTATTTACAGTTTCTTATGGCTAAATTTGAAAAGAACTGTTGATCAAAACTGGCTAAAACCATTAAGTGCATATTGACACAAATTTATCAAATATTGAATTCACCCATCTTCTGCCACAACATTATATATATATATATATATATATATATATATATATATATATATATATATATATATATATATATATATATATATATATACACATACACAAGATTAAATATTAAATATATATATATATATATATATATATATATATATATATATACACAGGCATAAACATATGTATATACATGCATATATCTGTACACAAACACATCTATACAAAAACTATATATATATATATATATGTATATGAATAAAAAGCATGTGTGCACAGACATATGTATATACAAAGACATACACTCATATATCCATACATAAACACACATATATACATACATATATATATACACACATATTCATACATATACACACACTCCCACATATATATACACATACATAGCAATATATGTGTGTGTGTGTATATATATATATATATATATATATATATATATATATATATATACACATATATATATATGTATATATATATATACACATATAAAGGTGTATATGTATATATACACACACGTATATATATATATATATATATACACATATATATATATATGTATATATTCAGACATATATATATACACAGACACATATGTATATACATATACACACACGGATGTATATACATCCTGTATCATATACATACACATATGTATATACACATACGAACAAATGTATATACATGTATATATACACATATATACATGTATATACACACACACACACATGTATATATATACACACACATGTCTGTATATGTATATATACACACACACATTATATACATGTATATATGCACACACACACATATCCATATGTATATATACACACACACATATATTCTGTTCTGTATATATGTATATACACATGTATATATATACACAACATGTATATATATACATACACACATATATATGTATATATATACACACACACACACTTGCGTACATGTATATATATATACACACACACACACACACTTGCGTACATGTATATATATACACACACACACACTTGCGTACATGTATATATATATACACACACACATTACTACATGATGTATATATATATATACACACACACACACACACATGTATATATATACACACACACACACACATTTTACACATGTATATATATATACACACACACACATTTTGGATATGTATATATATACACACACACACACACATATACATGTATATATATATATATATACATGTATATACACATACATATGTATATATATATATACACACACACACATGCGTACATGTATATATACACACACACACATGCGTACATGTATATATACACACACACACACATGCGTACATGTATATATACACAAAAAAAAAATTAAAAAAAATGAATTTCAAGAAACTAGAGTCCAATAACATTCAGACCCAGTAAGCATTCCCTCTGTTTACATAGGGAAGGATATACAAGGATTCTAGAACCTTGAGGTGAAATGAGTGGGACCGAGATAAAATAAAAAAACTGTTCACACTAAAATTAACCACACATTTCCTACTATTTATTATATGCTCAGAAATAGCAGAGCCAGAAGTATTGGTTAGTTGGCTAGTCCTGGCAACCGGATTCAAAATCTTGGGGGGTAAGTGTTGTTTTATTCTCGAATCCAAATGCTGGGACGTCCTCCTTATGTAATCGAGTCCACAACTACACTTATATTGATAAATCACTAAATTAACATGATGGGTGGAGGACGTCCTTATGAATGGAAGAGAAAACAGGACGGATAACAAATATTACCCTAACATTATATGAAAAATAACAGCTATTGATCATAGCGTGAAATTTCGTCTAGATAAAAATATCACCCTCTGTACCAATATAGGGAAGATACAGGACATAAACTGGGTATTTTATCAACAAAATGTAATTAACTCTATGAAACTTACTAATGACATCATGGATAACAGAGTTTAAAACATCAAAATGTATCCGTTCATTGAAAATGCCATCCTAACAAACTCAATTTCACCGTTTGTAAGGCCATCAGAACATATCTTATAATGCCCTATGAATTAAGGCCTTAATCAAATTAACCTTTGTTGTCTGAGACAAAAAACTGTTCCAAAACGTATAAAGTCCCAGTAATTACGGATTCCTAAATACTCAGTCTCAAACTTGTCACTGATCCTATGAACAAAACATGCAAAAAAGGAAAGACAAGAATTGGACTACTTTTTTGCAGTAAACTTAAAGGATGGACAAAGTTTAATTTGGTGAGAAAAAAGACAATTCAGCCTCATTATTAAAGAGGCAGAAAAGTATCATCCATCACGATTTCAACATAAGAGGACAACAAATACAAGAAAATAAGTGTTGGGGTTTTGTGAGGCTTCCTTATTTTCTTAAATTACATGATCCAGCAACCCACAACGCTATCAACACTTGGAATTATAAATGCAGCCTTCTGAAAAAAGGCAAATTGAATTATCAAGGAAAAATTGAACACCATTAACAGCAACAAACAGGACATCTTTGATAAACTAAAGGATATAACTGCCCCAGGAATGTTAACTGGAGGATATTTCTCAGCATAAACTCAAAAATAAACAACAAATCTGTAGCTCAACAGCAGTTTAAAATTATAAAAAATTGAATACTTTGTCAAAATCTCCACAAATATTCTTAAATGCCTATAATTGGTAACAGAAGTCATTGGTTTATACCCTGAGGGTACAAAATTAATACTTCTCATTTTCACTCTCGGTCGTGGTTATGTGCAACATCATATTTTGCAGTGACTACCATCAAGAATTACAATTTTTGTATTAGAAGCTGGTTCAAGCAAATAGAAATTAATATTAAAATAATATTTTTAATTAAAATATAGGAATTGAAACTGAATTTGTCAGTGCTTTGCATTCTATTGAGGTTTCTTCTAGACTTGATGATTATCGAATTATCTCAAATCCTCCTTAATTTCTATCATTTGTATATCCTTCATTGAAGAGCTTAATAATGCTCTGGATGGAGTGGCTTTTTGAAAATATTATCAAACGGCTCTTGGAGGCAAAGTCCTATCTCTAAAAAAAAATTGACATCCACCATGGAATATTTATCCAAGCTTATAGCAATATTGAGTCATAGTTTTTATCTAGTTACAATTTAAATCCATTTGTACAGTTGGTATGAGAACTGCCTTTCAATGTATTATGGAAGGTTTCAATTCTTTTTTGGATGTGCTGATGAGTTTTTTTATAGGACAAAACGGTTGGGGCAGTGCTTTCTGCATTCTGTTGAGGTTTCTTCTAGACTCTGTTACTTAAATACACACACACACACACACAAATATATATATATATATTTATATGTTTATATATATATATATATATATATATATATATTTATATATATACATAAATATATGCATATACATAAAACATAAACATATAAACATACACATATATATATTTCTTATTTTTTATATATATATTTTTATTTTTTCTTTTTTCTATATATATATAAATATGCATTTAATATTATTTTTTATTATATATATGCATTGAAACTCATAATCAAATAAATATTTTCTAAAATCTATAAATAATATATTTAAATATTTTTAATATATATATAAATATATATAAAACATAAATATATAATATATTTATTTTATTAATATATTATATATATATATATATATTATATTAAATATATATATATATATATATAATATAAACATAAATATATATATATATATATTAAATTCATAAAAATATATTTTACATTTTTTTTTTAAATATATATATGTTATTAAAAATAACATAAATATATATATATTTTATTTAAAACATAATATATATATATTAATTTTAAACATAAATATATAATATATTTTCTAAACATAAATATATATATATATTTTTATTATAAATAAACATAAATATATAAATATACACACACACAAATATTTATAAATATTATTATTTTTATATATAAACATACACACACATAATGTATATATATTTTACATAAACATATAAACACACACACACACATTCTATATATATATATATATACGCATATACATAAACATATGAAATAAAACACACACATTCATTATATATATATATATATATATATATATATATATAAAAATATCTATAAATAAGATATATTAACATACACACACACACATATATATATATATATATAAAGCACATGGAAAAAATTCCCTTTTCAGTATCTTGCATATGTTAATTCCTTTTCAAATTGATGACTTACATCCTCCTACAACTACCATGGTTTTTTTTTGCAATCACTAGCAATGGTTTTTAAAAGTCATCCACCCCCACCCAAGTTCTTTCAAGCTTTCATTCCATCATTTAGTCCTTAAATTATTTTTTTTTGGCTTATGCTGAGGGCAATTCTCATTTTTTAGACTTTTTTTAAAATAGTTGCTTCTTTTGTTTAACTGTCATCCATTTAGTGTACCATTTGTCCAAACAGTCTCATCTGGTTTTTTTCAGTTAGTTTTTCTATGCTTGGACAGAGGCCTTGAGAAGAACAGTGGTGTAAAATTCATAGACTGCCATTTTATGATAAGGATTCTCCTTAATTAATTTTAATGAAAGTTTACAGCCCATTTCAGGTTATGTTGTTAATTTGTAAAGAAATTCTTTTAAAACAAGACAGTTTGAAAGTTTGGGTTAAACTGTCAAGTTTTAATACTGCTGTGTAATGCCTCTGTCTGGCCAAAGGGAAATAGTTTTTCGATTGGGACTGCAGAATCAAAAGATTCATGTGAGGCACAAAGTACAAAAGGTACACAAATGTATCCAAGGAAACAACCCTAAACAAACAATGAGAGACATATATGTTTGGTAAAAGCATAGGAGGATTGAATATTACTTTTTTCATTTTAATATTTTTTATGGTCACAAGTCTAAATGCAGTAGCAAAGCTTAAAATGGTTCATCAGTATCTGTATATCCCTCTCAGAATGTTTTAAAAGTCAGCATCATCATCCGTACCATTTGCTCATGCACAAGGGTTTATTGAAGATCTTTTTGACTTTCAAATTAAACCTTTGGAGATTGAATACCTTGCAAGTCATTCAAAAAATAAGACCAATTTCATAGTTGCAATCATAAAAACATATATGAGAAAGCCACAGCAAAAGGAAATGGCGAACAAAGGTAGGCTATACAATGTCTCCCAACAAAAATTGCATTGTCAATGGCTTTTTTGTCTGACAATTCCCCATTAACTATGACACAAGCTTTCATATTTCTGTGCAGCCCTTTAAACATATTAATGAAATTACATGGGCATCCAAGTTTAGCAAGAACTTTCCAGGGAGCATCACAGTTGACGCTATCAAAAGTCTGATCTAATACTTGGTACAGAGGCATGATCTGCTCCAGACATTTTTCTTGAAGTTGTCGGGCAGAGAATATCATGTCAATTGTTCACCTTCCAAGTTGAAAGCCACATTATGATTCAAGTAATATACAAGGACATATATGTGATAGCAGCCTGTTAAGGAGAAGTCTAGTCAAGACCTTTCCAACAGATTCAAGAAGTGTTATTTTGACAATAATTGTCAGGAAATGACTTGGATCCTTTTCCCTTATACAGGTAAACAAGGATACCATTAATCCAGTCAGTGGGAATTGGTGTTCCTTCCCAACATTCACGGATAAAGCTATTCACAGTTGAATTCACATTTTCCCCTCCATACTGCAGTAGTTCCACAGGTATGCCATCCATCCATCCCAGGTGCTTTATTTGCATTATTCTGACTAATGGGTAGGTCAGTTTCTCTTTAGATGGTGTAACATCTAAATTCGTGATGATGTCACACTGTGGTAAACTTTCTATAGCAGTTTCGTCTACAGCTGAGGGGTTGTGAAACAGATTTGCAGAGTACTGATGCCACGGCTTCATGATATCCTTAGAATCCTTTATTAACACTGATATGTCTTTGGATTAGAGTGGACACAAGATATACCGTTTTATCTCTCTCTCTCTCTATAATATATATATATATATATATATATATATATATATATATATATATATAAATGGAAGATATTATAGTAGTTCCAATGAGAGAAAAGTATGTATAATAAAAAGAAGTGAGAAAACAGAAATGTTTTTGGTTGCAATATGAATTTAAAAAAAAAATATATTATGCTTTATTTTCCATAACTTTGCTACATGAGTTTCCAGTCTCATGACCTTCATCAGGCAAAGAGTGGATATTTCTACATATTATTAAAAGGAATTAATTTTTCAATCTTAAATATTCTCGGTATTAGACATTCTCTTTTTTGTGTGTTAGTGACCCAAATGTCTTCCTTGAACTGTTAGTGAAAAAGTTCTGTATGAAGGGTAATAAAACAATTAAGATTGGTTTGACAAAGGGTGAGAAAGATATCTATATTCTTATATTATGACCTCTGTGTGTGCTTAGATCTATTTCCATTTTTTGTATTTCTGTCAGCATGCATACGCATACGTATATTCCCTGCCCATACATACATGCATAGTCTTATTATAATGAATCAGTATACACATATGTACATATATACATACATACACAAACACACACGTCCTATGTTGTGTAGGGTTCACATGTGCCCGCGAGCAGATTTGTTCTTGTCAATATGTGTATATATATGCATGTACATGCACTCCCTCTCTATACATACTGTGTTATTACAAGGAATTTATATACACACACACACACACACACACGTACTTCCTATGTTGTAAAGGGTTTGCACAGTCTATTGTTTTTGCCAATATGCGTATACATATTCATGCTCCACATATACCTGTGTGTCAGTGTGTGAACATGGATGCGAGTGGTCTGACCAATGTATTTGGCCATTATGTATGTGTGCATGTTGTGTGCTTTTGCGTGTGGGGTTACGATCTATTTAGTGCTGGTTTAAATTTGTTTATGAAGTTTTTTTTTTTGTATTTGTAGGTAAGAATAATTGTCTGTTTGATATATTGGCATAATTTTAAATTTTCCCTGGTTACATTTATAGATGTGCTGTGATACAAAGAGTTTTCTGTTGTCTGGTAATTTTATGTTGCTTTTGTGAAGGGGACACTGTTGTTTAGTTGTTGGCTGATACCTATATATGACTTGTTGCATTTTATGCATTTTGTGCATAAATCACATTTTTTGGGGTTGCAGTTTAAATTTTTATTTATTATAAATGTTTTTGGGGTTTTTTCAAAGTGTAGGAGTTTCCTTTTATAATGATGTCACAAATCCCACATCTTTTTTTTTGCATTTTGTGACCCTGCATTGTGTGTTGGCTAAATTTGGATGAGATTAATATGTGTTTTAGGTTTTTAGATTGGCTCTTTTTAAATATACACTTTTTCTTTGTTTTTACAATATATTTATATTGTATATATATATATATATATATATATTTTTTGTATATTTATTTATAAATATTTTTGGATTATACATTTTTTTATAGATACAAATATTTAAGTAAATTTCTTTTATAATAAACAGTATTAAACATTTACCGCCTTTGTCTAAAAATTTTTTTGAAAATATTCAAAACCTTTGTTTATTTGATGTTGTATCCTATTCTCAACCATTTTTTTTATCGAGTTCTTTTACCAATTTTTTTAAAGGAGTGTTTGTTAGCAGGGTCATTTACTGTATTTAAACTTCAATCTTCTGTTTAGTCATTTGTTTACATTTGATATGCCATGAGCAGATATGAATGTAAATGAAGAGATTCATGATAGATGATAAAGCAATAAATGTATTGTTTAATATAAAAATATCTTTTTTTTTTCTAATAAATTGAACCAAATTTCTTACCCATTCAATACATACTATACATTTATTAATAGTATAAATTTTACCTGTTATTTTACATTGATTTTTATTTCAACCAGGACTCATTGTGAAATACTTTATCTATATATATATATATATATATATATATATATATATATATTTTATATATATATATTCTAACTTTTACATATGTATTCTCTAGATCAAGCCAAATTACTCAAGCCAAGCTCAGTTTTATTTTTTATTTGGCCTATAGGATTGAGTTCCTATTTTTAGACAGCTACAAAACCAGGTATCCCAGTGTTCTGGACAGCTGTGTTTATGTAATGGTTATCTAGTTCAAAAATCTATTTAATCCAATGCAGGCAAGACCCTAAAAATATTTTCTCCTCTAAACGATATATGGGGTGAAAATTTGCAATGCCATTTGAATTTTTTCATTGGTATCCAAAACTATTCAACAGGCACCATTCTTGTGGTAACAATTAAAAAGTTTTTGCCTACTGGAAAAAGATGGTTAGTTGCTTGAGAATTTTTTGGGACAGTTTTTATAAAAAAAAAAGGATATTCCATTTTTTTCCAGGTGAACTACTAGCATTTTTTCAGATGAATTTCTGAACTTTACTCATTTTAGTCTGCTGTCATTAAACATGACCTCTGGATCTTAGAGCTTAGGAAGTTCATTCATAGAAGGGATTGGAAATTTTTCCAAGCATCAGAATATGTCATCCTCAGGTGGTTCTCAAGTTTCTGCTGTGGTATGTCTAGTTTGCCATTCTTATTCTCATATACATATATTTATAGCAAAAGCATAAGGATTATATATAATATATATATACTTTTATTTTTCTTCCAATGTTTTCTTTCATTATCAGCTCTATAGATCACTAATATCCTTTCTTTATTATCATTATATAAATTTTAATGGTTATATTCTCATGAAATGGCACTTTTGATATATATATATATAAATACCTATGCTCTGCTCTTAGTTTACCCTTTTGAATCTGTTATCTATTGCTTCTCTTCTTTCCTAACTCCCTCTTGCAGTTGGCACACAAAATAACTCAAACTTGAATATTGTGCACAACTCTGTGGAAAGATCTGATCTCCTGGCTAATGGTGCCCTTAAGATGGTTGTTAAGTATAAATGAGAATTCTTGACTGATATTTGACCAAGTAGGTCTCTGATTGCCTTTGGACCACTAGATTCTTGGCTTGCTTAGAATTTCTCCAGGGTGCTGATGCATAGCAATGGGATCCACAACATTATTTGACTCACATTCTCTAATAGGAACACACATTATATGCACCAGCGTGCCTTATGGATACGTAAACTTCATATAGGATGTCAATTTCCTGTTGCAGTATAGATATATAAAATTATATATAAAATTGATTACACCACTGAAAATATAAAAAAATGATTTCAAGGAATTAAAATATTTGAACTTTACAATGAAATATTTTTCATTATGAATTTTTACCTATTTTTGTTTTTCATTTTATTCTTGCTTTTATATTGAATGCCCTCTGAGAATTAAAATAAAGATATGAAGTTGAATAAAAACAGCTTTTGACAAGATTTCAGATTACATTCACTACAGAGATGTAATGAAAAATCAAGATCAAAGTGAAGAAAACACATATAAAAATTAATAATGCTTCATTTCAAATTTCAATTAACTTATGAATGCTATTACTACTAGATCAAGAATAAACAATATGAGGAAGGGAGCATTAATATAACTTACATAATAGATTTGAGCATTGCTTAACCATGAGGTTTCTATTAACAAATTTGTTAAAATTTGCACATGAAAGATGAATGCCAAAAATAGAGGAAATACACATCTCATTTCATTGTTATGCATACATACATGGTGGCTATCAACTTGTAAAGTGAGTATGACCATCACTTAACTCCCCTCCACAACACTGCATTCATTGGTTGTGTGAACAATAGTGGCTCATAAACCCAGCCATTGATTGCAAAGCTTGTCATATAAAATGGCATATCAAATCATCTCTGGGTGGTGGAAGGAGATTTTGATCATCATCGCTTCCAACAGACATAATCATTACCTTGTCAGGTCAGGGTTGGCAGTTCATGGCAATTCAGGCATCCCTTCTCAACCCCTCTCTTCAGTTCTGCATATTTTTGTGATGCCTCATGGAAGATCTTCATGCCATTAGCAATACCAGCTCTCCAAGAAACCTGTTCTTCAGAGTTTCCCAGTTATCCAGACCAATATTGCACTTGTATAGTGAATCTTTAAAACAATCTTTGTAACAAAGTTTTGGGTTTGTGCTATGGTCTTTTTTTTTTCATTTCCAATTCTCCATATATTATTTGTTTTGGAATTCTGTCATCCACCATATGGACAACATGGCCCATCCATCACAATCTGTGCTTGTGTAAGTAATCTACAGAGAGTGAATTGGCCTTCCTGGAAAAACAGTATCAGGGGTGTGAGACATCCAGTGGATTTCAAGAACAAACCAAAAGGCAGTGTTGATGAAAACATTCCGGTATCTTCAGATGTTTGCAATAGACTATCCATGTCTCACATGAATATAGCAGATATGACATAATGCAGGCATTATATATTTTAATTTTTGTTTGCTTTTTATGTCCTTTTGATTCCAGACATGAACCTTTGCTGCAAATGCATCAAAGTCCTTCTCTGTAATGCTATCTCATTGTTAAGAGGGCAGTGGTGGTTGAGGGTGCTACCAAGGTATACAAATTTTTAATACTACACCAAGTCACTCCCATCAACATACATCGATGACTCTATATACTGAATTATATACAGGTTGATATGTCACTACTGTGTTGTCAAGGCTGATGGACAATCCAAAAGCCTTACATTACCCTGATAGTTGATTTATGAACTCCTGTGCATGCTGAATCATGTGTGTGACCAAGTCACAGTCATTGGCATAGAGAAGTTTGCACACTAAACTCAAAAAGACTATTGTCTTTGCTGCAAACCTATGTATATTGAAAAGTTTGCCAAGTTGACCTGTATCTTATCATAATAACATCATGGCAGTCCCCAAATGTATCAAACCCTCATCAAGGTAGATAGAAAACAATTGATCTGCCTGCTTGAAAGTAGAATCTTGATGGGCTCACAATGTGACACAGGAACCAGAAAAGTTGGTGTCCCCCTTTGAGAGGATCTTCCATTTAACAGCATCAAAACCTGATGGATCTACAAATATTTGAATAAGGTCCATTTGTTGTTCACAGATCAGGCAGTTGTATTGTCAATCTAGTCCCTCTGTGTTGGTGGAAACCAATGTCAACTGGTTTAATCTTAATAGAGAACAAGGCTAAGATCTCACCTGCTGTAGAAACAGAGGCTAAGATCTCACCTGCTGTATAAGGAGAGCAATCCCTCTATAATTACATAATTCCTTGGCATCATTACCCTTATATATATATATATATATATATATATATATATATATATATATATATATATTTATATATGCACTTCCCCAATCTTTTGGCAAACCATCTCTTTACAATAAATAAGATCAAGAGTAAGTTGACTTAAATGTATTCCACCATAACAGAATATCTCAGCAGGAAGACCATCAACCCCAACAGCCCTGCCCATGTTGAGTCCCTCCATGCCATGCAGAACCTTGCCCAGTGATGGTTGGCTGTCAAGTTCTATCACTATGGGTCTTTGGGGTATTTTTTATCAAGAACCTCAGGGTTCACATTTGAAGGCCTGTTCAGTAGCCCATCAAAGTGTTTCTTTTGGCAATGCCATCCATGTCTTTGATTAGATCATTACTGTCCGCTGTCCTGAGAAGAGCAATCTTGGTGGATCTGGGGCCAAATACTTGTTTCATCAAGTAGTACATCTGCTTGTTATTATTTGAATTTGCTGCATTCTGTATTTCATCTGATAACTCTGACCACCATTTTTCTTGCATAGTTCGAAGTGCATGTTGAGCTTCTGCTTTTGTAGCTTTAAATTCCTTGCACAGTTTACTGTGTTGTTCTTTGGACAGGCTTTTTTGCAACACTGAACTTCATATCTGATTCTTTCTTGCAATGATCTCCTTGATAGCATCAGCATTTTCATCGAACCAGTCTCGATGTCTTGCTGACATTTTACCCAAAACTTTCTCAGCCACTTCATATATATTCTACTTCAAGGTGTCCCATGAAGATGTGTCATTGATTTCAGCAAGTCATTGTTTTAGTCCTGCATTTCCAAGGTGTGCATGTTTACGACATTCACACATGCAGGATGCTTTCCATTGTTTTGTCTAGTTGCTGGTTTAAGAACAATCCAACAATCTACACCAGACATAGAGCTAACAATATGGACATCCTGCATATCTCTGTTGCAGATGATGATATAATCAATGAGATGCCACTGGTGTGAATGGGGATGCATTCACATAGTAACATGATCACCCCTATGCTTGAATTGAGTGCTGGAGATAAAAAGATTCAACTCAATGCTAAGTTTGAGAAGCATTAAACCATTGGTGTTGGTTTTCCCAGCACCATATTTCCCCAAACTACTCCAGGTTTCCCAATCCACACCAACTTGGACATTAAAGTCACTGAGGAGGACAATCTTTTCATCTTTTGGGATCATGTAGAGTATACTTCTCAAGGACTCATAGAACTAAAATGTTGTTACTGCCCATTGTTGGAGCATAAGTACTGTAACTAATGGTTATAGTGTATCGTGATTCATTGAGATGTAAGAGAAGGGTCATTAAACATTCACTGACTCCTTTAGGAAGTTCAGCAAGCTTTGGCAAAGTGTGCCACGTACAGCAAAACCCACATCAGCTACTCTATTCTCCTCAGAGTACTTTCAATGGATGTTTCTTGTGACTGGTTTAAGTTTCATGTAAACACTGCTCATCTGGGCCAAATAGATTAGTATATATATATATATATATATATATATATATATAACCATTTATTTCAATATATCACTTTGATAATAATTTATTTTCATATATAATAATTTGTATATATTGTATTATAACAATGATAATAATATATCTATATACACACAGAGACACACTATAAAGCTGCTCATTCTTTGCCTATATCTTATGACCAGTCAAAATGGCTGACTGGAATTTGATAATTAGTCTGTAAGGTTAACTTGACTCAATTATGAATATGGTATAGGTGACACTCTCTTCCATGATCATGAAAGGTCATAACAGGTCAATTTAGAGTCAAAATTGCTATTTCCAGTCAAACTGCAAATAGTGACATCTTTTTATGACATGACATAAACTGTAAATGCTGTCATTTTAGGCATCTATGAAAAATTCTTAAAAAAATTACTAATGGCCAAATGGTTACCAGCATAAAAAATGGAATTGACCAGCCCGAGTGAAAACTTGGAGGTAATTTCCATTCAATTCATATTCCAGTCCATGGGAAAGGCATGAACAGAAATAAATAATATAGCTGACATTAAAAAAAGTTCTTAAGCATATAAATTAGTATAATATTTTGGAAAAAGATTTTTTCCAAATATTTTTAAAACCTGAAAGAGAGTTTCATTATTTATTTCTGAAAATTTTTATAAACAGTAAAAATATATATATTTTCTTAATTACTGGAAATGATGCAATACTTAGAGATTCAACATTTTAGGACTAGCAAAAACAATTGATACAAAGTGAACCCATGTAAGCACATTCATTTTAGATATTTAGAAATCCTGTCAAGGTCAGGAACATATGCAAGTTTAATGTAGATAGCATACATTTAATATATGTGTCAATGCACACATATAGGAAGGAAATATATTTAAGAGTATTATTTTTTCTAGTTGTTACTATAAGTGAATGATTGTGATCTTCTGGCTAAATAATTAAGATATGTCCATGCCATATTGAAAAAGTATAGACACTTATCAACAAGAAAGATGTCTTCTCTAGACAATCAGTCATTATGCTGCCTACAAGAAGACAGTGGACAATGCTTGCATCGTGCGTTGCTTGGTTACAAAAAGGAAGCATAACACATATAATTAGGAAAGATTATGAAAATCAGCACACTGTATTCATTCCAGAAGAAAGAAATTCTTAAACTCCATTTTTGGGGCAATATAAGTCATTGTCTCAATAATATATTAGGTTGAGTCATAAATAATTTCCAATTTTGTTTATCAACCTTATTCTTCAAAACATTACAGTTTGATCCCCAGACTCCACCTAATAGTTTTAATCTTAGATGTGTGCTTTGATTATTTTTTAACAAATACAATTTTGTTTGGGGAAAAAAATATATATTTTTTTCATACTCAGGTATTTTTTTAAAAACATTTTTACCAGTTTAAGAAATTAAAAAAAATAAACCCTGCTCTGTATTGAACAATGAACTGTCCAGATTCAAACAGATTTATTCCACACCACTGTGAGTTTATGTATGTCTTTATCCAAACACATTTTGCTAAAAAAAAAGAAAAATTACTTTTTGCATTGGGATAAGCTAACAAGTTGAGAGTAACTGGCACCTATACTCCTATACATTTGAGTATTTCTTGCACAAATACTTAGTTTTATTTTAAACAAGAGGGTAAGTTCCCTGTCCTCACAAGCTGTTACCAAAACCTGGATGAGGAAGGGTTGGGAATTGAAAGTATATTGACATTTTTTTGTTTCCTTAAATATCCTTTACCAAATCATTGATGCATATTATATGCTTGTGTATTTTATATGTAGGGAAATATGGCAAATTCTTTTGTATTATTTATTAAAATAAAGTTGAAATACTCAACTGATGAATTATAGTAATAAGTTGAAAGCCACAAGTTATTTTTCATTAAATTCTGGGTACCTTTGAATTTGATACTCAATTGATATAGTAGAAATATAAGTTTAGGAAAGTCAAAACATTTAAAATAAATTTTCAAAATTTCTAAGTTATCATTCGTTTTTCTTTTCAATGATTCTTTTAAACTAGCATCTTCATCTTTGCTGTGTTTATCACAACAATGAAGAAGTCCAAAAGTGTATCAAACAGAATATATTTTTAAAAACAATGAGGATGTTAGTTTAAAAAAATCAATTAAATCAACGCTATGGTTTATACAATGGAGTAAATATTGCTTTTGAGAAAAGAAAAAAACATTTTCAAAGATGTGTATAATATATGCAGTAACGAGACATAACAAAAATAAATTATACAGGACATATTCAAAGGTCATGTCCTTGACAAATGTAATTGAATGAAGGCAATATATGTCAACTAGTCATGTGACTTAAGTACATATCAGCATGATGTAGCTTTGGATATGGAATGTATACATAGTACCAGTAAGTATTCCAAAGAGAGAGAGAAATGCAAAGTTTCCACTCAAGTCCTTCCTTACATGCATTCCCATGCAGTCATATGAGCTAAACAGAGATCATTCCTTGCTTAATGAATACAAAATCAAGAAACTTCATCCTTTCTTTCTTTTTCTTCATTATGAATAAAGGGAGATCACTCAACCATAGCCAAAATAAATTAAGTTGAACAAGTACACCACTGATTTTCCAGTAAATAAAAAGCAGACACTTGGATTTCTTCCTTCTCTTTACATTTGTTTAATTTCAACTTCTAACAGTACTAATGCTATATGTAAGGATAATTAGATGGGGGTCAGAGAAATATTATTAAATCATTATTATGTGACCTCTGTTAAGTAAAATGGATAATCAGGCACAGTTGTGGAACCAAGAATTCTGGAAAAATTGTTTGTGTAGCTGCATTCACTACAGCCTTTGAAAAAAGAAAAAAGAAAAAAAAGATGACTGGATAAAAAAAGAAAGAGAATCACAAGCTGATTTTATTGTACAAGCAAGGTGATCTGGCTCTCCTTGGTAATTGTCTAATCATTTGAAAACTTTTTAAAAGAACTTCTCTTCAATTGCCAAAATTTTTTGTAAGAAGAAAAAAATCCCTGTGTGCAGCACTAAATGCCATTATAGTTGAGACATGAGGTGCTGTTGCTGCTGCTGCTTACCAGAAAAATCCTCTGAAGTTTGAAAACCAGCAAAAGCAAATTTAAGGAAATAAAAAGTGAAAAAGAAAAAATGCAACCATTGAGCGAATTGAAAGAAAAGACGACCCTTACTTTCATCATGTAACAAACAAGATAATGTCAGAAAATTAGTTGTAGATCTAATCAATATGAAGAAACGCAAGAGAAGCAGAGTTCAGAAATATTTCTTTCAAGTCTTTGCATGTGAAAGAGAGACACCAATTTTATATAATTCAAAGCAGTAAGATATCTGAATCCTTTGATTAAAAAGGAGGAGAAAAAAGTAATAGTCAGTGTTTATTTTACATATCAATAAATCTGTACTGACAAATGAATACTTGGTTCATAGCTGGATAGAAGTATCTGGCTGAATTCAGCTCCGTGATAAATATACTCAAAAGCAGATTACTATTGTGCAAAGACTCTTTAAACAATAAGGAATGTTTGGCATTCCTATGAGCAAACACTTCAACTAGATTGGCACAGGGTCACAAGAGATTAGTCTTTTTTGTTTTTAAATAAAAGTCAAGAAAGAATTGTGTTTATAATAAAAGAAAAAAATTAAGCAAACAAGAAATATTTGAAGAGGCAATGTACTGAGTATGAGAGTTACTCTATAGAAGAAATACATCCTTTTGTGGCTAGCAGAAAACAAGAACCTAAGACAATTTATAAAATTTCTTCATGTCTCATGTAGGAAAAGGAATTTAACAAAAAAGAACAAAGATGATGACAGACTGTGAACCAAAGATACTGTAATTGCCTTACATTTCTAAGTTAAAAAAAAAAAAATAATAGAAAAGGGATCTTGTAGAAAATGGGAAAGGCGCCATAAAATTATTATATGCTAAATTATAATCTTTATTTGGAATAAATTATGTTTTGTGGTATGCATAATGAAATCATCATTTTCTTTATAAATTATCTATATAAGAAATGTGACTGGTTTAGTTGAGTTCATGTAAATTATTTCGGAAA
This sequence comes from Acanthosepion pharaonis, assembly GCA_903632075.3. Classification (NCBI taxonomy): domain Eukaryota; kingdom Metazoa; phylum Mollusca; class Cephalopoda; order Sepiida; family Sepiidae; genus Acanthosepion; species Acanthosepion pharaonis. Next base: position 163,827 of record CAHIKZ030001540.1, on the reverse strand, counting down.
CAAACATGAAAACAGGAATATAGATTATGTTCTTGACACAACAATACATTGAAAATTAAGTATTAAAGTTGATCACTTAAATGCAGGTGAATAGAAAAAGTTGCTTTCAGTTCTACAGAGATAAAACATACTAAGCCAATATCCCTATTGCCTCATGAGTTGAGTGAGAACCATATTGCCAAAGTGTGATAAGCCAATATTTTTGGGTATCTGTATTTGGGATATGCTGACAGAAATATTATAAATAGGAAATTTAAGGGATATTCGTATACAAAAACACTGATAATATGACACACAGTGGGCGGGGGGTAGAATTTTGATAAATATATTATTAACTTGCTGTTAAATCTTAAAGCAAACCAACATATCTAAACCTTGCCGAGATTTCAAGTTGTTTCTACATGACAGTATTTATACAAAAACTGTTTCTAAAGGTTTCAACATTTTTTAAATTGAACTTATGAATGTGAAAAGTTAGAAAATTTTGGAAACCAGTTGCATTGAGAAGAAATAATTCATTTTTGACTATTTCTTTCATTTACCCTGTTTTTTTATCTGACAGCAGCAATCTTTATTTGCTTTACATTTTAGATGATAATTTGCATTTAATGATTGCAATTGTTATATCATTATTCTATAATCAGGTTTTTAATTTATTAGATGAAACATTGTAAATTATTAGGTCTGTGTAAAAGTTCCCAGCATCTTTCTTTTTTAACTAGTGACTGAATATTTAGTTCGAAAACAGTTTTTCAAAGGAATCTTTTTACACAAAAAACTACAAAAACTACTACAGAAGGTGAGAAAAAAGGATAAAACAACTGCAGGAAGACAGAATGCCTCATTGTTAGTAAAAAAATGAGCCCAAAATGCAAATTACAAATCAGAGATACTAAAATCAAACAAGTACAAAATCTGGGAAGTGTTTTAACAGAAGACAAAGTGTGACACTGAAATTCTAAGGTGCATTGGGATAGCCAAAGATAAATTCCAGAAGCTAAGCAAAATATAGAAAAACTTTGTTAGGTAGAAAGAAAAGAGTACTGAACTGTTATGTGATATCTATCCTCCTATATGGCAGTGAATGTTGCATAATCTCCTCAAAGGTGAAGAAGAGACTTGAAGCAACAGAAATTTGGTTATACAGAAGGATGCTGAAGATACCATGGATCAAGCATGTGAGTAATGACAAAGTTTTTGAGAAAATGGAAACAAAAAGGAAACTCATACTTAACATCAGGAAAAGATGGCTAAAATTTTGAGGGTACATAATGTGGAAGGAGGGCTTGGAAAATCTGATACTCACAAGACAGATTGAGGGTAAAGAAAACAGAAGAAAACAATGCATAACATGCTTAATGAGCTCAAGTAAATGGATAGAGGAACAAGGTTTCGGAGAAATAACAAAAAGACAACATTTCTTAAAAGCTACAAAGGACAGGTATTTATGGAGAGACATGATTGCCTATGTCCTGAGGGAATACAACACATAAAGAATACTATTCATTTTTGGTATTTTTCATCTTAACTGGGAATAAGGAAAATTTCCTCCACTACATTTCTATGTCTGTTGGAAACCAGTTTTTCACAGGAAATGGGAGTTGTGGCATAATGGATATCAGCTCAGAATGACAAGTTGGAGATCAGAGTTTGAATTCTGGCCAGGTTTGTTACATTTACTTACATGCAAATACCCTTGAGAAAAGGCATGAATCCATCTTTTCTGCCCCCTACCAACTATGAGTTGAGTAGCAGAACAGATTGGATCCTATAGCCTTGGTTGGCAACCAGTCTACTGCAGAAATAAATGGCAGCCTACTGTGGGAAAATCTGCTTAGTCAGTCGTGAATTGCATGATCACCCAAGGATGTATCATGTAGGGCAATTAACTGACTGAAATTTCTCTGAATGATGGAAATTTCTGCTACAGTTAATGGATCAATTCATTTTGCAATTTTTTATTGTGTTGTATTAGATGTTCAAGATTCTATGATGAAACATGTTCAATTATAATTAATGCTTAAATTGTACTTGTTTCATTATATTTCTGATGCTCAGTATTGCAACTTGAATTTCTAGTCAATGATTGTTAAGTCAACAACAAGAATTAGAAATAATGAATAAGCCTTTAAGAGAATTTTAACTTGTATCTCAAATTCTATGACAGTGTTTTTACTGGTTTGTCTACAAAGACTTTACCAGCATTCAAATATATTCTATAGCTATAGTCATCATTGTTACTAGACTATCATCTTGTTTACTACTTTTACACTATTAGTACTGAATATAATTGTATACAAATTCTTATGAAAGACAGCCATTATCAGCAATAATTTGAAAGAATGACACATCAATAATATCCACTTGTATAAAGTGCAATATGTATACAAATGTATTTTTATGTAGAGTGTTTAGATAAGGTAGATGGCTGAAAAATAAAACTTTGAGGCTGACAATATAGGCACAAAAGCTAACCAATATGCAAATAACCCTGACCTTTTTTATGGGTTCTATGCTAGTCAATGACAATGTTTCACTTAAGAAATAGGTAGATTAATATATATCATACTACAAGTGAATTTATGAGGTTTAATCTCATAAGTAAAGTTCTTTAAAATTATCTTCAATAAAGAATTTTTTTTTAACTTGAAAACTGACCCATTTTGTTTAAAACCCAAATTTGTAATTTTTTTAAAACTTGATGCAGCCGGCATCTGACATTTTCTTTTAGATGATTTGTTATTTAAACAGTAAGAAACAAAAGTCAGTCAAACTCACAAAAAATAACTGACCCCCCCGCCAACCTCCACTGTCTCTGGAATGTGCCTCTACAAGCAGACATAAAGAAGTCACAAATAAACAAAGAATACTCATAATAAAGAGGATACTGAAAAAACAAACGACTACAAGACTGTAAATCATCATCATCATCAGCAGTATAAGGTACGAAGACAATATGGCAGCATAACTTAGCAGATTTACACGTGTGTGTGTGTGTGTGAACAATACATGAACGAGTAACAAATCCTCCTGTGAACATTTCAAATGAAAATGTGTAGTGAGTAAACTGGCTGAAATGCATTGTGCTTGATTATGGAACTTTCAACATTAGTTTGGGGAAATTTCTGTAACATGGTTCAATTGTGGCACAAATAGGGAAAAAAAGACATGAATGAATCATGTATGATAAGTAACTGTTACCTTTATAGCAAAAAATATTCTACTTTCCAAAAGACTGATTATATATTTTCATTTATTGACATCAATAGAAGTCAAGATTAGTTGTTTCCCTTCATAAGTCAATATATCAAGTATAAAATATAAAATTGAATGTGTGTACTTGTAGACTTACACACATTTATACATACAAACATATATAGATAGATAGATCCCAACTCAAAAGTAACTTCTAATTTTTTATTATTATTTTCTTTTAAAGATGTCAAACATTATTTTTTGTAAATTTAATTTAGTAAATTTTAAAAATTAACAAAAGTATTACTGAATTTTAGGACATACACCGTTATGCAAACAGTTTGGGAACTCTTGTCTTAACCTCTTCAAGTTTAGCATTAACTGTTATCTTCCCAACATATCCACATATACTGCACCTCTTACTGTCAACACAAAAACTGCCTTCAGTAGCCCTGGACCTTTGTTCTTGTATAGAGTGAACATTAGTATAAAAAAAAAAAGAAGTCAAAATGCAGTGGGACAAGGATCAATATCAGAAGAGGGAAGTGATTCTTAACTTTGCTAAATTCAAAATAAGCTCAGCATGAAAATTTTTTATGTTAGCAATCCTAAATATGTCTGCCTGATATAAATAGCGAAATACTTCAGATGTTTATGCATATGATAGAGTAAATAATTGTTTGGTGATCAAACATTTGACAGAGCAAGGGTTAGCAAGCTTATGTGAAACACCTTCAGATAGCCAGGACAATGAATTATCTTCAAAATGATCCACTATTGTCAATAAATACCAAAACTCAAACAGCAATGAGGTTCAAAATTTTAAATTATTTAGAAATGAAAAATTTAACTAATTTTAGGTTATTTCTTTATCAACATTGATTGTGAAAAGAAAAAAAATAGGAAGATTTAATTTGATAGATGTTGATAGAATGATAGATTGTTTGATTGATTTGTTTTTGTGGCTTATTTAAAGCCAAGACATAATTGTAAACACATTATTTACATTTAATATTTGTTTGGGGTTAAACTAAGTACAAATACTGCATAACATATGCCCTCTGGGTAAACATTAGCCTTCTAGCATAACTTAGCATATCAGACCTAAAAAAATAAAAAAAGGGGTGTATATGCCATCAGATATGGTACGTTTATGCAAACTCAAATAGATAAAATGTTCAATTTCAACAATAGAGTTATTCCAAGCTTTGAGACAACTGAATTCATTCTTTGAGTTTCTGTTAGCACTTTAAAACCAACCTATTTTACAGCTTTCTTGACATATATATTTATAACCTGAAACACAAATAATGAATTCATTTGTTCAAGCAATGCTTCGAATGTTAATTACCTTCCTTTAAATTGTAGAAAATATCTTTACAAATTTGGATGTAATTAATAAATCTTTATTAAAATATCCTTGATTCTCTTTCTATTCCCAACAGATACAAAATAAATTTTCCATGTCAATTAAAAAGAGCTTTGTAAGAAAAAAAAATACATATAATTCTGAAAGAATTTTGCAAAAACAGTGAAGTTTTTTTTATTCGTATAATATCAAAAAGACAAAAACCATTTTAAAATGTCAGTTTTTGTTTTCTCTTAAAAGTTAAGCCATAAAAAATCAAAAGGTTTAATTTTTTTTTTTAATTTGAATGCCATCATTGTTTCAGGCCACTAAATTTCAAAACTTTCATTGCAATAATACTGAAATGACAAAAAAATGCTTTCACCTAACTTCAATATTTATTATACTCAAAGATCAAAAACCAGTGAGTGGATTGAGAGAAAGACAGAATAAAGAAATGTAGCTTTAAAAGAGAAACCAGTGGACAAATGATTAATTTTCATAAAATTGAAATCATAAATCAATTGAAGGAAATTTTTTACCAAGTCTGCAGAATGAAATAAATCAAATCTGAAAAGCTTCAGAAATTTCAAGACTTGATTTCTGTTGCAAAGGAAATTTTTCTTTTTATTTTTTTTTTAATAAGATTATGATAAAAAAAAAAACAAAAGAGAAAACAGCCTACAGATTTTATCTATTGAAATTTGCATATTTTTATGTTAAATTTGTCCATTCTTCCAAACAGGGATATTTACTAAGTTTCGCCAAATCTAACAATTACTGAGCATCCAGAGATAACCTCATTAATAATAGCTTGTAAAATAAGTATGTTTGTTAAAAATGTTATGGATATCAGCCATCAAGAGAAGTTTGGAATCACAAGTGATTGGCTTGCTCATAATTATTCTAGGACAGCTGCCCAAGAAGATATTTATGCAGCTTAGCTGAGTAATGCAACAAAGTCTGAATTCACAGCAGACATAATGATATGTGAGACAAAATTCCTAACCACTGGCATCCCATTGATTGTTAGAGCACATTTTATCTTTATTCAAGAGATCGCTGTTTTTCTAGCTAATTTTTAAGATATGTCAGAAAATGTTGTTTTTTGAGGTTTATAGCTTGTTATTCTTATGTTAAATGCTTTATATTTTTGAAGTAGTCATAACAAATTCTGTATTAAGTTTAGATAAATTCTTTTCAATTGTAGTCATTATTGATTTGATAGCTTGTATTATGTGCCTAGATTATTTATATTATATATTTTTCTAATTTTGTGATATTTTAATTTATGTATTTAATTTAGTCTTCTTTGTCATGATGTGATTATAAGTAGCACAGGAGGAATTTGTTCTCATGACTATTTAGAAATGAGTTCTGATCTTTTTGTTTAGGATTTTATCTTATTTTGGAAAGGTAATTATTGCTATTTTCTCCCTTAGGCAAAGGTTACATAATTTTGAGGTGTTGTTTTAAGCTGGTGATATTTATCTTATCTGTCATCCTATTTTTGGTGTCTTTTAGTTTGTCTTTTGGAGATGTCATATATGCTTTGACAGAGTAGTATTGTTAGTATATTTTCTGTTGTTAAATGATTTTTTTTTCTGGAGACCTTCATTTATATATATATATATATTTTATTGCATTTCCTTTCGATCTTACTGTAGCTTTGTATATTACATTATGTTTCTGTTTTTACTGAAAAAGATAAATTGTCATAAAACTGCCTTGAAGACAAAATAATTTTAACAATTAACAAATATGAAATTTGAGTTAATAACAATGATGGAAAGGAGAAAGTTAAAACTAAATAAATTTGGATTTTTATTATGTTTTTAGGACTAAAAGATTTTGTCAAATTTTGATGAACAGGTTACAAAAAAAAAAAATCAAAGAAATCAGGACATAGGGATTTTGTTTCATGTCAGCTGCATACTGAATCAAAATTTTACAAGTTTGTAGGACAGGGACAAATTTTATCAAATAAAAATTTTTTTTATCAAAATCGTTAAAACTTAAGAACTATGGGAAAAAAGATTTTTGGTGAATGACAGAAGAAATTACAATTTAAGTCAATTTACTACATGTAACAAACACAATTTTTTCCAAAAGTTTAGAGAATTTTTTTTTTTTTGCATTCCAGGCTTGTTTATGACCATAATGTTTGGTAGATCAGCAGAGAAAAAGGTTTTATCTTGGGAACAGTTATGCATTTTTTTTTATATCACTGAACTTTTGGGTAACTCAACATATGTCTGTTTTTGATAGTTATACAGATATAGAGTAGGAATTTAAATCTAAAACTGTTAAATTGCTTCTGTTGAAGATTGAGGTTTTTCTGATAATTTTTCTGAAAATTTAACATATTAATGGAATAATTTCAAGGTGGGGGTGTTTGAGAAACTACAAAGCTTTGTTTGCAGCAGCAGCAACAACAATAATAATGGTTGCTGGTGGGGGTAACAACTGCAGAAAGAGAATTTTTGTATGTGGCACAAAAGTATGTCATGTGCACATGGAATATACCTGCATTTGCAGAGCAGCAAGAACACCTTGCCAATATAAATCCATCTTCAAATAAATCTTTTCTTGGAATAGAAAGAATATCATCTAACTGGGTAGAGAGTGAAAGGTGGAAATATACTGGACACATACCAATTAGGGGAGACAGAAAACATTAAACCCCCTGGACAGAGAGAAATATCTGAAGAAAAAAAAAGGTCTAGTTTCTCTATATAATTGATAGACATAAGAAGTAGGGAAGTGTTGGCAAATATAACTTTATGAAACAAGGATGGGGGGGGGAGTTGCAAAGTGGAAGTGAGGTTAAACTGATTCAGACTGAAAGTGGAAAAGAAAAACAAAATTCCTAGTTTTCTATCTCAGCTGTCAGGTTTTCAAAACCCGTTGATAAATGTGGCATTGTTTCAACTTAGTTTATCTGAGAAAGACTTGAATATTAAGGTTAGGGTTAAGGCAAATCAATAATAAAAATGTAGCAAAACAAAAATCCTCAAAGCAACAGATTAAAATACATCATAGAAAAAAAATGCTTTGCAATAAAACAAAAAAGAATAAAATGCATTAGGAAAGCTACTAATTGCCAAGCTTAAGTCTGCATTTGTGTAATATTTTCCTTTCCTAGACATGGCAAAAAAAAAAACAACTTATTTACTGCTTTTGTAGTGTTTAACCAGAAATGGAAACCTATATTTCCTCCTCTTTTGATGCAAAAGAAGAAATCTATAAAAACCATGTCTATATTGTTGCAGTGATATTGTTTAGTGGGGAGAGCATCAACCTGGAGGTAAGAAAGTTTATTTATTGAAGCTCAGCTCAAGATAACTATGGCTTGGGAACTACAGAAACATTTGCAGAGTTATCTAGAATAGTGTTCAAGCTATAAAGATATCTAAGGTTTCACCACAGTATTGAGAAAATTAGCTTTAGTTTAAAGAGAAGAAAAACTATTTTAAATCAGTTTACCTTATTTTTTTGTAATCTAATTTGGTCGTATCAATATAATGGATTAAGTAATTCTGATTTTCTGGTTGTTGAATAAAAGAAAAAAAAAGTTCCATTGCTGTTTTAAACACTTTCATTAAATATGAATGATCTAATATCCTTAGAGGGAAAGATAATTGTCAAAAAGTCATTTAATACAATATAGAAGTTTTATAAAGATATTGTTTTTTTTTGTTTTTTTTACATATTGCGTCTCTAACTGATTCCTTTATTCAACACCAAAATATTAATCAATAAATTTTCTGACTGTATCTCATCATTGTTGTGATCATAACTTTTAGTGAGTATAATAGAGGAGAAACCTGACATCACATCAGTGATGATGGATGGGGGGGGGGTGACATAACATCAGATATGATGGGATGAAGTAATTTGATAGATGAAGGGGAAATATGATATTACATTTTATTGATGGATTTGAATTAATTCATTAGAATATCATTTATAACAAAAGTATAACAAATTTATCAATTTAAACAATACATTTTTGAATGTAGTAAAATCTGACTTGTTTAAGCAACATTTTCAAAGTATTGATACTTCTCTTTTTACAAACCTCTTCTTGCTAATGGCATTTTCTTAGAACCATATTTTAATTAGAATTGGACAATAAAGATTAGATCTGCTTGTTTAAAATGCATTATCCTTTTCTTTTTAAAAGTCAAGATATTAAAATGAACTAACATTTATAATTTCAATGATGGAATAAAAGTACAATATTTTAAAAAAACAAACATGTTAAGCATGTTCACACATCAGAAAAATGTTTAACCAAAGTCTTCAGAAATTAAGATTCGAATTCTAAGATTATTGGAAAATTTTTATTTTAGTCAAAAGCACATAAAACTGTCTCACTCATATCAAATTGATTACCAAGAATGATTTGGTTTTCAATAAAAAATATTAACAAACTGAAATGTTTTCTAATCCTTTGATGTTTTTTTTTCTGACAAAAATATTTAAATATATATTTTTCATTTGTAAATGTTTTCACACATCTGAGATATTGGCTTTCAACCACCACAACAAAATGAAGAATCAAGAAATTCTGAAATTCAAAAGAATATTCTACATTTTCACACAGGAAAATCTTGCCAAAAATCATGAGATAGTTACATAAGCATTAAAAAAAATAGTACAGGATTGTTTGCTTTGACGCTGAAAAAAAGAGAAATGAAAATTGCAATTGGAAGAGTCAGTCAAAAAAAAAAAAAAGATGAAAAAGTGTAAGAATAAAAAAATGAATTTTATTTCAGACTACCATATTTGAGAGTATATATGAGCACTACTTTAAAAAATAAAAAAAAATAAAAAAATAAAAAAAATAAAAATATAGTCTCTCCTATATCTTATAGGTAAGAGAATATCGTAAATATTTATGGAACCTTGAAGTATCTGGTAGTCTAATGTTTTTACCCATGCACCATAGACTACCTGTGTGGGTAGCAAGCCAAACTCTATAATACTGTAAAGTAAATGTAATTGAGGAGGGGGGGGTCAATAAAATTTATATGCATTTTTCAACTTGTAAGAAATATCTGGTAGTCTTAAAAAAAAAGATTGATATTTATTCATTTTTACAAATATTTCATTCATCTGAATTTCTTCATAACTTTACTCACACTGTCAGTCTACAGAATCAGTTGCAATATTAATTTTCATTTTTTTTATTAGATGAATCATTATCAGCCTTTAATATTTTTTTATATTCTTTTTTTAATTGTAATTTCAGTTGTTTTTTTTCATCAATTAATAATAAACAACTTCATAATTCTTTATAATAAAAATTCAATATGAATTGTTTAATATATTCAAAATTATTAATCTATGAAGAAAATGCATAAAAAGTATTTGACTTAGTCTAAATATATCAGGAATATTTTAATACCCAAGCTAAAAACTTTAAAATGAGTCAACATAAAAATTAATTTCAGACAAACATTTCAGATTGCTTTACATTACAAAAGAAAAAAGATTCTAATATCCAGAACATTGCATTAGATTTTATATGTTTTGCTATACATTAAAAAAATAGGGTATTTGAATGGTTTTCTTTATCAATTTAAAAAAAATATTACTAGTCCTATGATGCTGACAATTTTTTTTTCTTGATTTGATACAAAATAGATTGAATGCTGCAATGAGTAAACAAATTTTATGGAAAAATTGCACTGATGAATCGTCAACCTTGCCGAAATATCAAATTTGTTATTACAAAAAAATAATTAAGAATTGTAAAGTGAGTAGGTACTGATAAATACCAAAATCACACCTGCAGGTATACCAAATTCAAATACAGTTAACACTAAAATACAATTGTGATTATTACTTCATTCACCTAGCACCAAAATATGTAATGACTAGAGTGAATGAAAGTTTCAAGGTGTTTCATAAATCTTAGGATGATATTGTATGTTACATAAACATTTAGTCATATGCTGATGTTTTCCAAAAGAATAATTTGCTGTAGAAGAATTGTCAGTAAGCTTGTTTTTCCGCAGACCACTGCTATAGAAATAAGACTGATCCACACTGGATGCTCTGCATTTGGGAGCCTCTGTGTGATATTAAGTAAATATCTGCTATACAAGCACGTTTTAGTTCTTTTAATTGCTATTTTGGATATCTGCAGAGAAGATTACAATTAACTTTTCTTGGCATGGATGAGACTCCACTTGTTTCCCAAGAACATATTTATATCCAACTGACACAGTAACAAAAACAGCTGTCTTCCACTATGTCACTGCACAACTTCAAGTTGACTCACCAAATTGAGCACTACTGACATCATTCAACTGCCAACCATTTTCTAAACCTTGGCTTTTAACCAAACACAAGTGGCAGGAAGTGACATCACAGTAGAAGTGAAAGTAGCCTTCATTCAACTATCCAATAATATCATTCAGAGACTTTGCTGTAGAGCAATGCTTAATTAGCTAATCTCACAATACATTCTTGATGTACTATGTTCAATCTTCACATGACCTTAAGCAAAACAAACGTTAGTATATACTTAAAACAGAATCAAATACAGAAATATTTATCAGTTTGCTAATATACCTTAGCTCACACTTATATTTTACATATTTTAGAATAAAAAGATTGCAGCTCCTTTGTAAGCTTCGATTAAGTTGATTTGATTAACAGCATATCAACTCCATATGGGACATTTAATGACAAAATTTAATTTTCTTGGGAGCTTGGATGTCATAAAAATGTTATTCTGCTTTCACAATTGAATACGTGGTGGATGATACTCAGCTTTTGTTTATATACATGTTTGTGTGAACATAATAGCTAGAGGTGGTGATATGTGTGTTAGCATCTGTTATGGTCCCAGCTATGATAGTAACCCCCACAAAAAAAAAAAAAAACTATGAAAGTATAAAAATACATATTTATAGTAAAAAATATCAGCAATTCATTTTTATCTAAAAAAAAAAAAAAAAAAAATATATATCTATAGTAAAATAACCAGCAATACATTTTTATCTGTAGTTGAATGCATACAATTTCATTCAAAATATTTAGAGGTTGATATGTTGCTAATCAATCAAACAACCAACATGAAAGAACTCTCTTATGACATTAATCCATATAATATCCGACAATTTCATAAAGAAATTAAAATGTATTCTAAAATATAACTTAATGCCTCACAATGGAGTGAATGCCAGACCACTTTCTAAACTTATCAAACCAGTCACGACTGGCTTTAAATGAATATTTTGAGTCTAAGTCTGTTGAAGTACCTAATACCTGCTTCAGCAAGTGATTGTAAAACACTTGTGCCTTCTTGCAAATAATTGCCTCTGTCATGGTATACCCTGCAAGTTGTTTTTCATGCACCCACACCAATAGCAGCATTTCCATCTCTTCGTGAAGCAGAGTCCGAACCTTTGAAAGAATTCTAATGCCCTTGGTTGATGATATAGTTTTCAGTGTATCCTTCTGTTTAAGAATAGTGCATATTGTCAAAGTATTACGCTCAAATCAACAACACATACTCCATATTCATGTTTTGCAATGTTTTTGCATTCCAAGTGAAATCACTCGCTTCTTCATAGCAGTGTCCTTTGGATTTAGTTTCTTAGGGGTCATAGTTGAGTTACAACAAATAAATTTGGCAAAATAACTGCACAAATCAAAACATGAGCTAAACACAACAGAGATTAGAATGTACCATGACCGTACTTGACAAGATAAACAATGAAACTAGCTGTATGGATCTAATTCTTGGCATGAGATGCTGAGAGAGTTTGCTTGTCTTTTGATAACTTGGTAGATGGTTGGGCTATGTGCAAGTTTCAAAATCAAAGCTAGTGTGTTTAACTTGTACCTCAGGGCAAACTCATAACTTGAAGCAAAAAAATCATCATTTTTTTTCTGCTCGTAACTTGGGCTACTTGCATGTCAAGGTTCCACTGTACTAAGATAACAGCATGCACGTTTTATAAAAAGAACTTTTTAAGTCTATACAAAACAGAAATTTCTTATTAAATGTTTAGTTGAATGCATAAAAGTTTTGACAATAGATTTAAGACATTTTTCTTTGGTATTTCTTTTTACCATATGCAAACTCTTCAAAGGATTGTAAAGAGACAAGAGAGTCATTGTTAATAAAACCAAAAATAGTTTCACAAAACCATCTTGCTCATTTGTATATGATTGTATTACTGTTTTTCTGTTAATATATTTGTTAACTCAATTCCTCTCTTTGGTCTTTATTTCTGGCCCCAACAAGACCATAACACGATGAGGACCCTTGAGGACTATGTGGAAATTGTCAATATTGGTTCTACTCAATAGTACTTGGCAATCCAGAAAAGGGAACCAAATGGAAAAAAAAGTGTAACTTACACTGAACTATTTGAGAATTCATTTCTCTCAGGAAAAAAAAAAAAGCACTCATGATTTTCTGAGTGAGTAAAAAATTAAAATTATTTTGTTTTTTTTCTCTCTCCCTCTCTCGCTTCCATTAAATTCTATTTCGGTTTAAACCTAAAAAAAATAAAAAATAAAAGAGCACAGTCAAACATGGATGAGTTCAAATCTGCCATGCTTGATTTTCTTAAGTTCCAATATGAACAACGAAATCAACAGGAACTAAAATGTCAAGAAAAAAACTGGAACAGCAAAAAAGGAATAAAACAACTCCAGTTGAATATACAAAAAGTATGGTTTGAAATTCTAAAGCAAACTGAAAGGGAAAGGCATGAACTTCAAAAGTGAATTGAAGAAGAAAGTCTCACATTAAAAAAACAAATGGAAATCAGACAACAAAAACTTGAAGAAATTCTACTTCAAACTCAACAAGAGCAAAGAACTGACAAACAGAGCAAATTAGTGAAAACAAAAATGCGTTCTCACAAAACACAATCTGGGGCGCAATAGACAATTTCGCATATTCTCCAGATGAGGATATAACTTTCACTTCCTATTTTAGAAGGTACAAGGATTTATATATATCACAAATTGTGTGAATTGGGCAGACTCTAAGAAGGTTTGCCTACTACTTCGAAAACTAGGCACCATGGAGCACACCAAATTTGTGAACTATATTTTACCCAGTAAAACAAACAACTGACATTTACTGAAGTGGTTAAACTTCTTAAAGAACTTTTTAATCCTAAAACTTCACTTTTTCATAAGAGATAGAAGTGTATGAATTTAACCAGAAAGGATAGTGAAGATTACACTACATTCACATCAGTCATGAACAAGCATTGTGACAATTTTAAACTGTCAGAATTGAGTTCAAATAATTTCAAGTGCCTGATATTTGTTCAGGGACTTGTTTCATCTAAAGATGCTGAAATTAGATGTAGAGTTCTGAACAAATTGGAAAATGAGCCAAACCTTACTCTCCAACAAATAGCGGAAGACTGTCAGAGATTCATAAGTGTACACCAAGATTTGAAAAACATCAAGGAATCTAACATGCCACACATAAGAAAGTTACGCCAAAAGAAAAACAATCTAATTCTCCCTCTAAATCAAACCAGTCCAAAAAGAAACAAGACAACTTGCCTCCTAACCCATGTTCCAATTGTGGGTCACTACATTGGTATAAGGATTGCCCTTATCAGAATAAGTGCCTGACTTGTAGCCATATTGGGCACAAGAGCTCACACTGCTGAGTAAGAAAAAAGGTTAATAGATGCATAAAAAACACAAAATTGGATGAAAAAGATGGGTTAAACATTAGGAAAAAAATTGTATCTTGTTAATTTCTGTGAAAAGTGCGTAAAAGTGGTGAGTACATTTTATAAGGTCTAGAATCAATTAGTCGTCTTTCTTTAGAAGCTATATGTCAAGAGTTGAAATTCCCTTTGTACCCTTTCCTTGGTTAAGTTAATCATTATATTCTCTAAGACAGATGAGTAAATAAAGCATCTACATAATTCCTCATTTTTATTAGTTCTTTTCAAGATTTGCATTTTTGTACTCATTGTTTTATTTTAAATCAGTTGTTTTTCTCAAACAACAAACAGTACATAATTAGTTTAATTCTTTTTGATCTGTTTCATGAATATGTTATTTTATTATGGTAAAAAAAAAAAAAAAAATGTGTGTGGGTTTTATGGGGCCCCAACTTTGAAAACAGCAATTTTCCTTATAATAGAATCTTACATTAAATTAAATTTAATTCAGGTCAAGTAGTAAATATCAATTTTACTTTTTTGTATTAGAAAATGTAGAGTAAGAAGAACTGTTCTTTTGTCACACAAAACTGGAATGACAAGTTTAGAATATTTGAAATGGACAGAGAAGTGTGTTCCTTAATATTTCATGCAGTAAACAAAAATTCTAGAGAGAAATGAAGATCTACTGTTTCATATAAGTAGAAAGATAAAAATGAAATCCTAAAAAAAGGGTTTGAAGAGGCAACTGTGAGCAAATCAAAAGCAAAAATGAACTTTCGTTCATTACACGTGTCTCATGTATTTATCTTTCATCCAAAGTTTGATTTTTCCACTAATGATCTTTAGAAAATAAGGCACAAAATATACATTCTGTTCTGCAACAAATATCACAAGTTACAATCAAGGCTGATTGATTACTTTGTTGTTTCTGAGAACTAATGTGGAAGTGTTGCACAACTCTTGAATCTCCACACCATTTTCCCTCTTTCCTTCTTTCTTAGGAATTTATCTCTAAATCCTTTTCAACATGAAACATCAAGAAGATGATTTGTTTATCATTTTGTATTATTTTTTTTTTTACAAGAGATTAATGTGCGCAGACACAAAAACACTTAAATTTAAATTTATTAAACTAGAAAAACCCCCAAACCAATGTGTCCTTGGCAGTGGCTTTACTTTTATTCCTTCATGCCAAATAACACACTTGTGTGTGTGTGTGTGTAAATATATAGAAAAATAGAAAAGAACCGTTAGGTTAATAATCCGAAGTTCTTTATTATTTTTGTTATTATTTTTAAAAAAACAGTGCACAGTACATAAGTAGAACCTAAATTAAAATTATTTTAAAAAAATATGATTCTATCACTACATAAGAGTTCTCATGTTTCAAAAACAAAAGCTAAAAACTTCAATTTAATTATAAAAATTAAATTGAATTAAAGTACCCAGCTCTGTTTCATCCTAAAGCAAATTTTGGAATAACTAATCTTGAAATTTACGGAGCTTTATAAGCATATACATTTATAATATTAATTACTATGGAAATGGTGAAACCAATTATTTTAATAAGGGGAATAAGGGTTAACATATTGTATCAACATATTAGTTACTTTCGGAAAGAGGTTAAGTCAAGGTAGGGTCGGGATGTCTATTTTCAAGCGAATGATGACATCAGTTTGACACATATCATCTAGTCTGTTTCAACGATTAAACTATAAACAACTTTGAATTTTATCAAGAATTTCTAAATGTATAGTAGGAGCGCCAAACCAGATGTGGCAGTAATATTCAATGCGCAGACAAATAGTAGATTTATAAATATGTAAGAGATTCTGGCAAGAAAAAATGTCTAACATGATACAGGGAACAAACTTTCCTAACTGCAGCCCTAGCAATTGATTCAATGTAATATTTCCACTTCATATCTGTAATAAATGTTAATCCAAGAAGGTGCAAAGAGTAAATCTTGTGGATGTTAGCATTAGCCATAATGATGGAAAATAAAAAGGGTTCTCTAAGATGATTAAAAGAGAGCAGTTTCATTTTAGATAAAGTTCTGTTCATTGGTGAAATGTAAACTTTTCAAATAGTTTGAAATTAATGACAGATCCCATTTAATGTTAATCTCCTTATTTAATACAATTCTGTTTACTGTTTATGCAAAATTCTTCAATTTTTTGATAACATGATACAAACCATTGTGTTTCTTTATTTCTAAAGTCATCAAATTTAGAGTTCTTTACTATTGGTATCATGTCATCAAGCACTGTGTCTTGGTGTTATTTGAAGAAGAGATGAGAAACTCCTATTAACAACTATCTTAAAGATGTCATGAAGTCTTTAATATGGCAGCCCAAAGATCTCTTAGAACAAATGCACAATAAACTAAAGTGCTTTGATTCTTTAATGGAGGAGAAATTGTATGAATGATGATATTATTTACGAAATATAAATTTTTGTGTAAAATATTCACAATTTTCTATTTCCAAAGTGTATTTGAAGGAATTAAAATTATCAAAATTCAATTTAGATTACTGATACTAGAAAGGAACATCCCTGAACATTCTGTAATATATTCTGGAAATGTTTGATAGGTAAATCAATTGGTAATTCATAATTCATTCAGCTTTCTTTATCCATATGTGATAAAAGCTTACTTAAATGTACAAGTGTCTCAATGGGAAAACTTAAGTATGGATGAATAAAGAAAAAAACTGAACTGAAAGTAAATTCCCAACATTAAATTGTCAAGACTATGACAGGCAACACACTAATACTGAAATAAAATAAAGTTATTTTTCCAATGTATTTTACAATTGGGGAATTAAAAAATAGGTAAAAATATTGAAGAAACAACAATCAAGACAGAAACTTAATGATATTAACAGATAAAATTAAAACAGCAAAACGGCCAAAATTTAGCAAATGTATTTCTTTTAAAATCACAATAATTTTTAACCTTTGTTTAAGTTTTAAGACAAAAAGTGTTGGAATGCAGAAAGTGAGTTGTAAAATTTTGTCAAAATCTGAGTAAAAAAAAAAATGAATCAATAATGATCAATAATTTCATTTTTTGAGTAATTTTCTCAGATAATAGTAATAGAAAATTAACAAACTCATACAAAAATTTATATATATTCACACATACAATTTTGTAATCTAAAGTAAATTTTTCCCAACAAAAACTTTTTATCAACCAAAGGTGAAATTTATTCAATCAATTGTAAATTTTTCCCAACCAACTGTAGATTTTTCAAATGAAATTAAAAAATTTTTTAATGAAAACTAAAATTTTACTTATGCAAAATTCAAGATTATTCTTTTTTAAAAAAAAAAGCAAATTAAGGTTAATTTAAAATAATTTCAAATATTATTTTGAATGATAAATAATTTCAGTTTTTGTTTATCAACTTTATTCTTCAAAAAATAAAACACAATTACATATTATTCAATGATATATTCACCATTATTTGTAATGACATGTTGCAGCTCTTTGATACATTTTCAGTAAAATTCCACTGGTTTTTGGTATGAAAAAAGCATCCAAAGAACTCTTGAATGTGGTTTTCAAGAGAGAAATTGTCCCTATCAAAATGTTTTGCAATAATTGAAAGTTCTAATCTGTTGATGCCAGGTCAGATGAACATGGCAGGTAGAGTAGAATAGACCAATCAAGTTCCTAAAGTTTCCTTTGTTATTCTTGCTGTACATGGCCTTTCATTGTCATAGAGGACAACAATATTTTCCTTTAATGCCACTACCATGAAAAATATTCATGTACTCCAAATTTATTCTTAATTGCCACATATGATTAGTAATTAGTATGATATATTAGTCATTACAATTGGTTACTACAATCTTATGATTTAACCTAATAATTAGAAAGGTTATTTATCCATTTTGAAAATTCTTTCCAACAATGTGCCAAAATTTGCCAAAAAATAAACTATAAATATGAATTTTAAATTTTGATGGAACCACACAGTCAGTTGCAAAAATTTCAATGAAAAAAGTTTTATAAACTTCAATTACCCACAAACTCCACTTTATAGATAATGCCAAAATATATGGGCATCTGGATTTATTCGAAGTAACATCAGAGTGTAATTCCTCTGTTAAATTTCTGGACCTATATTCTTATATGTGGAAATCAATAGAGAATGCTTTTTTCTAAAAACAAAAATTAGCAGTAAGATCTGAATTAAGAATTGGAAATGGTAGGAATCTTCAAGATGTAATTTTGAGTTTACTTAATAAATACATTCACTGAATCAGATAGTAATGGATACGTTTGTGGCATGACCCATAAATTAAAAAATAGTACTGCTAGACACCATTATATTTGTTAAATTCATTTCTTTCTGTTAAATAATTTTCTTTAAAACATTATTCTTGAAAACAAAAACTTAACTTTAAAAAACAAATTTATAAGTAAAAATTTACTTTTTGATGACAAAATTTCCATTTTTCTTCGAAAAATATTTAGAAATGGTTGGAAAAATAATTTCCAAATGATTGAAAACATTTTGGCTTTTGTTTGAATAGAACTGACTTTAAACTGGCAAATAGTGTGTACAGGTGCGTGCACACACACACACACGTGTGTGTGTGTGTGTGTGTGTGTGGTTTAGATGAGAATATGGAACTGGAGTCAAATAACCAAAGTGACAGACAAACAGATGTTAAGTGTAATTTTTTTTATATTTCAGTTTTGCTCATGCTGTCAGTATTTTGGTTGACAGACTCCCCCACCCCCCAAGTGAGAAAACCTTGAAACAGAGATGCTAAGATTGCCACTCCTCACTTTGCTATTTCAAGAAATATGGTTCTCTCAAGAGCAAAACTGACTAAATTGACTGGCAGGTTAAATGAGTGATGACCGATTTCTTATTTACTTGCATCTAACAACTGTAGAGTTTATTTAATTACAAGGATTATATACTGATCAGGGGTGGGGTGAGTTTTCTGTCTAGGTTAAAAATGTACCATTTGTGTACTCAGTGAAAAGATACAAGTTATGCTGGATGATTTGTGTTTGGTCTCTTCATAAAATTCCAACATTATAAAGTTTTGAAGTCATCACACTTAAACTTGCAGTTGCTTTCATGAACAGAATGTTTTTAGCACTAATGTATTAGGTTAATGTGAAAGTTTACAACACCATCTTTTAGACAATATTATGGAAATTTTTTTTTCTTAAGTTTCTTCAGTTCTTTATTGCAATCAGTTAACATCAATTATAAGGAAACAATTCAGAAGCTCAGAAAATGGCTTCCACATGAAGTTATAGAAGGAAAATCAGTTAATGCTTAAATACCTTTCTTTTATTGCTTGATATATAATAAAATAATTTTAAGTTGATCCAGGATAGCCTTCAACATTTCCATCAAAACATCAAGTGGAATTCAAAAGGAAATCTTTGTGCACAAAAGTACAGAGAATAATCTGTTCATTTAAATTATATATTAGAAGATGAAAGGCCTTTTTCTGAGAAAGGAAGTTAACAAGTGATTTTGCCAACAATTTTCTCAAGCTTCAAATGTGAAGTAGCAATTAATCAATGCAGTTGGTCTATCTTCTCTCTTCTTTTATTGCTTTTTTTCCTTAATGTTTCCTTTTTCTTATATTCTTTCACACTCAGTACTCTCCAATATCTCAGTGACTTTATTACCTTGCTTGAGATGAAATGATAAAAAAAAATGTTATGTTCTTCTACATGCTGCATATTTTAGAAGACAAAAGTATCACTTATTTACACTATTTATATTGGATTATTGTTCTCATCTTTGTTGTTTTCATCACAAAATTTCAGCTATTGTGCCCTCCAGCATTCCATAGGTGTATAGCAATGTGGGTATACTACAGGGAATTCCAAACTGAACCCTTTATTTAATCTACAGAGTAGACTGTTCTCACTCCACTACTCATGTCTAGGAATATCCCATCTAGTCCTTATGTGACGGTTACACACCTGGCTCAGGGTCGGATCCTTTGGTTACGGCGCCAACGGTGACATCGCTCCTCCTGGGTCCAAGCGTGCCGCTCCAATCCCTTGGTCAGATGATCACCAGCCTCGCCTTTCCCGACTCGCTTCCAATACCTGGTCACTAAAAGCAACTGTACCGATCTCCGGTCTGTCTACCCACGCTGTGTTTAGATCTTAGACAGACGGGACCAGCAGGGATTAAATATACAAGTTGAGTCCGACGGGGTGGCAAAACACAAATAAAAGAGAAAATAAACTCACGAGACAAAAAAGATTGCTGATGAAAAAAAAAAAAAATGGGTAACAACCTTTATATCTTAATGTCCGTTACATAAAAACAAAATTGTTCTCATTTCCCAACCCGCTCTGTGGACTATGGCAAAGCTTCTATCACACAACCTAAAAAATTTCGAATTGCCTACTCTTTAGAATTGTGTATGTCGGGTGTGGTTTGGTTCGACACTGGGGCTAATTTCTATCGATCATTCGCACTGATTCTTCTCTTCGACTTGAGTTGTATTTCTTCTTCTTCTTCTGCTTAGGCTGGGCCTCCTTCAACTTCAATAAGATCATTTCTGATTAGGCTGGAAAAAAAAAAAAGGCTGGAAGTTCTCTTGTTTGAAGTTCTCTTCGGCTTTTAAAAAGATTGTCTTCGATTTCTTTGTCTTCGACTTGGGCTGGAAGGATTAAATTTTAATTTCACTGTCGCTTGAACTTTATTTTCAGGACTTAACTGGAATTAATTCTTTGTTAATCCATCAAGTCTCTGAAATAATTTCCTTCAAATAGGAAAAAGGATCTCTGATGAAAAAATATAAAGGCTGGAAGGTTTCGCTTTTTCCTGTCTTCGAATGGTTTAAAATGTTAACCTAAAAACAAAAGGTTTGGGCTGGAAGACCCCTCTTGTCTCTGGGCAGTGGACTATCTTTTGCCCAAAATATCCACTGGTTGCTGGCGGGGAAATTTTCTTGTCCTCTTCTTTGCACGTCCAAATGACCATCATGCCTCTCACCTTGTTTCTCTTGTTGGGTTTTCTAAAGGATGTCGGGCAAGCGTAGATCTCTTGGTTTTCTCCTGCCTTCTCTTTTCCCGACTTGAAATCAAAAGTCGATTTCTTGAAAAAACCTTCTCTTATCGATTGTTTTCACAAATAAAGTTCTCTTGTCTTCGACTTGGGCTGGAATAGTTCTCTTGTCTTCGACTTGGGCTGGAAGGATCTCTTGTCTTCGACTTGGGCTGGAAGGTTTCTTGCAACTCTCTGTCTGTCGTCGAGGTGATCTCTTCTGCATTTCTTCCGCCGTCGGCTTTCGCTGAACTCTTCTGTCTTAAAAAAAGACTTGGTTTACACTGGAAGGATTTCTTGTCTGAGACCTGATTCTTTTGCCCTCTTCTGTCTTCGCGGGCTGGTGTTTCTTGTCTGACAAATCGAATATAAGAATTCAGGCTCTTTCCCTGCCCGCGGTCCAGCTGCAACTCCACTCCAACTGATTTCTGTCGACTTTCCTGCTTTTATTGATGATATATAACAAACTGGGGTGGGTCTGTCGGCGTCAGGGTTTTCTCGATAATTCAAAAAGTCGCATTATTTTTGATTTCTCATTATCGCTATTGTTTTCACCCCTACTTCCTCACAGTGCCCTTTGTGGGGAGGTGCACACCCATCTCTTAGTCTTCGTTATGTCAGGTGACCGTTTTTCGACCAATGGTTCCTGATCGGGCATTTCTTTCTCTTCTTTTCTGCAGATCACGTGACCGTTTCCGACCAATTGTTATTGATCGAGCATCCTTTTTCTCCTCCGCTCGGGTGTGGTTACATCGTTCTTGTTTTTAAAAAACAAAATCTAAGTTGGCCTTTTTCGCACGTACGAAAAAATGATAATCTTGGCTTTTTCTCACCTGGGTTTTGTCAACACAGCCTGCCGCTAATTAGTTGTGACTTCAGGAAAGAATATTGTCGCCATCTGTGATCTGAGACAATCGTTTTTTTTTTTCACCTCTTTTTTTTTGTCAGACCCGCAGTCAGAAAATCTTAATTTATCTGAATTGAAAAACATCTTTCACTTTCGTCAATGTGGGGGTTCTAATTTTTAACAGGTCAGAATCTGTATACCATTCCACCGTCCTCCCCTCAACCCAAAAGACACTTTTTCTCTGATTAAGATTTCATTGTTCCCAAAAATTTCTCTTTATCCAAATTGATAAGATGTCTTTCACGCAAAAAAGTAGGCTAGATGCTTTGACCGATATCTGGTTTTCATCAAGCTGCCCGCTTTTGATATCATGTCTTTTCCCTTTCTTTTCTTTTTATTATTTCTAATTCTATTCTTCCAATTGTCTTTAAAAATTCGGTCAACATGCTAGCTAAGATATCTTTCTGACTCATGTTTTTGTTAATGACCGCTTTTTGTATTTCTCGACCTCTCTCTTTTGCTTTTTCTTTTCCTCTTTTTTCCTTCCTTCTTCTTTCCTTAGGATCGTCTAAGTACAATCTTAGTGAATTATTTTCAACTCAATTATTTTCCGTTTTAAAAAAAATCAACAACCTGTTTAGTAAACCGAGTAAAAAAAAATTAAATCATATTTCTATGAATATTTCTAATAATGCAAGGTGCCACACTTATCACTTGTTTCACTCCATGCAAGATTTTTACTTGTCAGCTGTTCAAACAAGTTCAAGATATTGAAGAATACAGCAGATCAAAAAACCAGAAGTACTCTTTGTGAAAACCATGGGAAATATTTTTGATAATTGAAAGTTGAATTTAATGCTTCATGCAAGCAAGTACTCAAGAGAGGCCAATGCAGTAATATCACCTTATCTGTGGCAATGTATGCCAAGGACACCAACAGAGGCCTGAAATCACAGATTGTACTGAACCATGTGTGTGCGTCCCCCTCTCTTTTTTATATATATATATATATATATATATATATATATATATATATATATATAATAAATAATGAAATGGATTAAGTCTGACAATTATTTAATATATTTTCTGTTTGTATGTTATTTTTATAGATACAATTTATTTAATTAATGTTCTGTTTTTAATTAAACAGGATTAATTACATTTACCGGACTGAATGTTCGAGAAATTTTGTAGAAAATATGCATTCTCCAACAGGAATCAAACTTATATTTCTATATGGAAATTGTCATTTTTTGGACATTCAAACCAGTAAATATAATTAATCCTTTCTAATTAAAACAGAGTATTTACTTAAATAAATTATATCTATAAAAATAACGTATAAACAATGTAAAATAAGGTTTATTTTTTCTAGCAAGAATTTATCCAAAGTTTTATTAAAAAATCACTGACAGGGTATTACTATACAGCTTTTTATATTGTCTTTCCAATTTCCAACTGAGGTGTTTTAAATCAAGATTAAAATTGTTAATAAACTGTGAAAAGTTCATTTTTCTTTTGTTATATTCTACTACTTTTGATTGTCAGAGTCATTGTCAAAGATTGTGAGTGTGTGTTAAGCGAAATATATTTGGCTAAATTCTGGCATTTTTAGATTGCTAGAATTAGGATTTAAGTCAATTTAAGGTGATTTTGAGCTTTTCTTTGAAATGAGTCCAATATCAAGCATGTATTGAGTATTTTTTGAGTTTTTAATTCTCAGCCTTTCTTTGTAATGAGTCCTATATAAATTTACTATAAAAAATTCAAAATGTTTAATCTAATTTTTAAGCACCTCAAAAATCTGCCCTATGTAAAAAAAGTAATGTTGTTTATGAATTCTTGTCCTTAGGGAGATTCTATCTCAAATGTTTACAGTCAAATTAAATTCTTATGTTGACCACACATGCTCCACACTCTGTTATAGGTTGACTTGTTATTTGTCAAAATTTTGTGCAATTTATGCACATATAGATCAACATATCACAAACAACCTAAATAATATTTACACAGGACAAATTTTAATAGGTAACACCAAAATATTATATTGGACTCATTGCAAAGAAAAACTCATAATGCTAGAAGCCATTATAATGCAAAAGAATCAACCAACATTAAATAAAATATCTTTCTCAATAGGAGATTGTATATTGAAAAGGGTATATAAAAAAAGAGCATGTATAAGTTTTCTGTCCGTTGCAGATGACATCACTTTAACAGACTTAAATTCTAACCATAGTAAACTAAAAACACCATAATTTGGTCAAAAATGTTAGTTAAAATACTGATCACTTGCAAAGGGAGAGATTTTGTTCCAACAAGAGAAAAGTGTATATTTTAAAGAGAATAGAGAAGCCGCAAACATTTTTGGTCATAATGTGAATTTTTAAAATATATATTATACTTTATTTTCCATATTTTTGCTAGATGTGTTTTTGGTCTTGCAATCTTCATCAGGCAAATAGTGGTTATTTCCACATTTTATTAAAAGGAATTACTTTTCCTTATGTTTTCTGACGTTTAACCATTGTCTTTTGTGTGCAGTAGTAATCAAAATTTTTCTTAGACTTGTGGAGAAAAAAATTCTTCTGCTCAAGGGGTAATAAAACAATTAGGATTGGACAGAGAAAGGGCGAAGGAAGGAGGTTTTTGTTCTTATCTTTTTAAATCTACCTCTATTTTTATGTATATTGTGTGAGTGTGTGTTTTTGCTACTTTGTGCATACATATTCCATCTCCATACATATATATTGTTTTATTATAAAAAATTAGTGTATGTATATATATATATATATATGTATATATATATATATTCTTTTTTTTATTTCTTTGTTTAAAAGTTAGCTCCCTCTTATATAGTTATTCTGAGTTTCTGCTTTCTGCATTATATATATATATATATATATATATATATATATATATATATATATATTTTATTTTTGGATAAGCATATCAGAGGGAGTCAAATTTAAACAAAAAACGTATATAAAGAACTTAAAAAAACCAAAAATTTTATAATTAGGAAGAGTGCTAAGTCTAATATTTTTTTATTTTAAATAGGACTATAAAAAAAGTAAAAAGCATCAAAATTCGGAATACATTTTCTTACAAATACTTATAATGAAGATTAATTTTTAAAATTATAATGATAATAAAAATACAATATACTGCAGTAAAAGTTATGTAATGAATCAAAGATTTGGTCTTAGCATCAATCTTAGCAACTTCAGCATACTGCATCATTACTCTTCTACTTTGGAACAGCTATTAAATAAAATTTATAGATTATTTGTGGGGTTGATTTACAGATGGGAAACCACTGTAATTAAGTAATAACCATTAAGAACTTTTATATCATTAATTAATATATGTTCTTTTGTTTTTGTTACAATGTTTTTCTCTCCAACCCAGTGTGACCCCAAAAATCTCATTTGTAAACAGAAGGCCTTGACACTTGGATCTATGAATTGCTATTATTGAAGAGAAAACAAAATAGATCTAGATTATCGGAGGCAAGAGAACATACTGGCTAACATATTATAAGATCAACCAAATTTATTTTTGGAATAATACTTTGTTTTAGAACTGTAGAAAATCTGCCATTGCAGATTTTCTATTAATTATTTTTATTAGCTTTTTCAGTTGTTTTGATCATTGATTACCTGACATAAACTGGATAATGCAAAGAGAGACAAGTGACATTTCTAGGGCACATAATGTGGAAAGGGGACTTGGAAAATTTGATACTCACAGGAAATATTGAAGGCAAAAAAGACAGAGGAAAGCAGTGAATAACCCCTGCCTAATGAACTTCTGTAAATAGTTAGAAGACGGATAGCAAAAAGACAAAACTTACCCAAAGCTACAAAAGAAGTTGTAGAGAATCATGACTGCTCACATCCTGAATGGACATGGCACACAGAAGAGGAGGAGGAGGAATCTGACAGTCATTTATTTTATATCTTGTTCATAATATTTGCAAAATTTTATCATCTTATTAGAAAAGTAACTGCTGATCATTTTGATATTTTTTTTCTATGATCATAAAAAATCTGTTAATGCTGACAGAACTTTCAAACATCCTGACATCAAAGTGATGTTAAAAAAAAGAAGCTTAACAGAAAATTTCTTAAATACTATTATAATTTATTTTGATGCTATCAAGAATAAAACAAGTTTGAATAAAAATAAAACCAAGAAAAAAAAGATTAAAAACTCTCAATTCTTTTTTAAATACTGAAATATCTTGATAACAGTCAGTTTCTGTCAAGTATTTGAGAGAGTGGAATTGAAAACCCACAGATGCATTCTAAGGCTATAACTCCTGGTGATTGACTTGCAGCAGCAGTAGCCATCACTGAAGCAGCAAAGGATTGGAATGGTCAGCTCATTTGACATTTATTGCAATTAGCAGAAGCCAGTTTACAGAATAATCAGAAAATCATTTCCATACAAGTAGAGAGATTTTGTAACAGGTTAAATCAGAAGGATATGATTGAAAAACAAAATTCATTTGTTTAAGTTATATATATATATATATATATATATATATATATATATATATATATATATATATATATATAAGCATATATTTTACAAGCATGTATACATATAAAATTATATGAGATATATATGTATAGACATTGTCAGATTTTATACACATACACACTTCCTATGTTGTGTAGGGTTTGCGTGCATGCTTGTGAGCAGTCTATTATTTTTGCCAATATGCGTATACATATTCATGCTCCACATATACCTGTGTGTCAGTGTGTGAACATGGATGCGAGTGGTCTGACCAATGTATTTGTGCATGTTGTGTGCTTTTGCATGTGGGGTTACGATCTATTTAGTGCTGGTTTAAGTTTGTTTATGAAGTTTTTTTTTTCTTGTATTTGTAGGTAAGAATAATTATCTGTTTGGTTTATTGGAATAATTTTAAATTCACCCTGGTAACATTTATAGATGTGCTGTGATACAAAGGGTTTTCTGTTGTCTCATAATTTTATGTTGCTTTTGTGTAGGGAGACACTGTTGTTTAGTTGTTGGCTGATACCTATATATGATTTCTTGCATTTTGTGCATAAATCACATTTTTGGGGTTGCAGTTTAAATTTTTATTTATTATGAATGTCATTTTGGGGTTTTCAAAAGTGTAGGAGTTTCCTTCTATCATGATGTCACAAACCCCACATCTTTTTTGTTGCATTTTGTGACTCCCTGTATTGTGTGTTGGTTAAATTTGGATGAGATTAATATATGTTTCAGGTTTTTAGATTGGCATTTGCTTTTAATTATTTTGGTTGTTTTTAGTATATTTTTCAGTTTGTCATTCTTGCTAAGTAGGTCTAGATTTTTTGTAATTTCTGTAAATAGTTTTGGATTGTTCTTGTTGTATGTTGAAACATATGCTAGAGTTTATTCGATGTTACACTTCTTTGGATTTCGTAGTTTGTCTAAAGGAATTTTTTTTGCGAGTTCAAAACCTTTGTTTATTAATGTTGTGGGGTATTCTCATTTTTTTAGAGTTTTATGTAGTTCTTCTAGGCAGGTTTTTCAGAGGTGTTTGTCAGTCATTTTAGTATAAACCTTACATGCTAGAGAATAGGGGATGGATTTCAGGCAGCTTTTTGGGTGATGACTCATGAAATGATGATATTGTTGGGTGTCTGTAGGTTTGTGGTAGATATCTGTGATTATGTGGTTGTTTTTATTTCTAATGAGTATATCTAAAAATGGTAATTCATTGAAATTATATTTTTGGGTGTAAGTTTTGAAGTAGATTGTGGAATTGATTAATATCACCCCATGAAGATTTCCAGAAAATGAAGCAATCATCTAAGTATCGTTTCCAGGATTTAGTGAATTGGGTTTTTATATTTTCCCCATATATTTGTTCTATCTTTTCATAGAGGTTTTCCCCTAGGTAAGCTAATGTTAAGGTGGCATATGCTGGTGCCATTTTTGTTCTCATTATGGTACCTAGTGTTTGGATATAGTCTTTGTTGTCAAATTCAAAGGTGTCATTGTTTAGAATCAGGTCTATACTATCAATAATGAATCTGGGATATAGTGTTTCTGGATGTTTTTCAATTCAGAATGAGATTGCCTTTTTACCTAATTCATGAGGTATGTTGCTATATAGGTTACTAATGTCAAAAGTTGCCATAAGTGTTCCCAGATATACTTTTTGTAGTATGGAGCTTAGGAAGTATATATCATCTCTGATGTAGCTTTTAATCTGCTTAGTAAATAGTTGTAATATTATGTCTATTAGGTTACTGAGTTTGCTATTTGGACAGGCTGGTCCTGCTACTATGGGTCTGAATGTAAAGTCACTGGGGTTTGGGATGCTAATGTATTCATTAGCATCCCAAACCCCAGTGATTATATTTCTGCCCAAGTTTGGAGTATATATATATATATATATATATATATATATATATATACACACACACACTTGGGCAAAACTTCAACTTGACATAATAATAATAAATAATTAGTGAAGATAGTCTGGTTGACCATTACAACTGTGTAGTGAGTTTGATCCTCACTGAATATTCCATACAAAATGAGACATTATAATCTAATAAGGGTTAACATGTAAAATCAACCAACAGGCTAACATTTCAGCTCAGTATTTTCCTGTACTTAAAGTACAAATAACTAATAAATTTGTTTATTGGTGAGGATTAGTATTTTTCAGCAATTTCATTTTCTACTAGTGTTTTAATTTTAAGTAATTTTAATTCCTGCATGATTTTATATTCTTTGCAATTAATCACTTTTAAACTTAATTTTGGAAAAAAATGATTGAAGTGAAAACAGAATTTTCTTTTCAAAGTTTTTTTTTGGGGGGGGGGGCACCCAGGCCATCTGGAAGTAAAACTTGAGTCTTCAGTAACAGGCCCTCCTATCTATAATGTTATTATATTGGACAATTTAATATTTCAATTAAAAAGAAAATATGTTGGTGAACATATATGTGTTTTCTTTTCAGTTTTTAAACATTTGCTTAGAATAAATACATTTTGGATTTTAGTGACTTCAGCTCTGGTTCTTCTTTAATATGTAAATCATTTAAAATTTATTTACATCATATAGATTATAACATTCTATAACAATTATAACATTATATAGACAACAATTATAACATATAGATAACAGTCTATAACAACTACAACATTATCTAGATTATAACATTCAACTTTATATTTAGTAAGTTATTCTGTGGCTACATCTTTAATTATTTTTATTTTATGCTAAAAAGAAAATGAAAAAAACAAAACATAATCTAGATTCCCCAAAAGTCCTTAAAATTTTACTTAAAGCAAATAGTTTATAAAAATTGTAGTTAATATATTCACTGCTAGACTATGTCCCAGTGTATCTATTTCTTGACTTTACTTAAAACAATATAAATAGCCATGGCAACTCAGACTCAGTTTCTGCCTTTTGGCAGTGAGCAATGGACGTGCTTAATTTGTTGCACTGTATGTTTCAAATATCCAAGGCAGCAGAGAATATGTTAAAATTATCCCAAGCTCTCCAGAGAAACAGCACAGACACTCCCCTGCCCATCATACTGTCGATAAAATATGACTATGAGTAATGCAAACGAAAATATCATCCAGTCACAAACAAGCATTGACGATTAAATCTATTGATTATGCATCTAGTGATTGAGTTTGACTAAGTCAATAATTCCTGCGATGACTTCTCTTTATATGACTATGGCAAAAACTTTAAATGTTGAAATAATGAAATTTGAAAACAATTTTCAAAGAATTAAAAAAAAACAGATTTATAAACAAACCAATAAATAAAAGCAAGAATTGTCTTAACCTTAATAAGAAACTCTGGATAAATACATTTCCAAAAGTAGAAATAAAATAAAAAAAAAAAAAACTGTATATTTTGCACCTTCTATATACCATGTCCATTCAGGATGTGGGTGACCATGGCTCTCCATAATTTCCTGTCCTTTGTAGCTCTTTGTACAGTTTTACTTTTTCGTCTCTCCTAATCTCTGTTCTGCTCGTTGGGCAGAAGTTATGAGCTGTGTTTTCCTCTGTCCCTTTCCTTTGAAAATTAAAAAAAAAAGTTGCCCTTTTTTCTTTTTTTCTTTTAATTAACATACAAAATCTTTTGGCCACTCACTATATTGACCAACTTGCCGAGAAAATGTTGATTTTTTTTCCATTCCAAAAATAATCATCAACCAATCAGCAACAATTCTAGTTTTAAATCATAAAAAGATAATTACTGCATTTGTCAGCATGAAAGACATTAATTTTTCCTAAAATAAACCTTGAAAAATTACCCTACGTCTTTAAGGTTAATTATTATTAATATTATTATTATGTACACTACCACTTAATAATAGAGACATTTCTTTGAAATGCTTTTGTTTCCATAACTGGGCTGTAAAAATGAAGAACATGTGTCTGACCTTAAGAAAACTTTGTGATCACTCTTTCAATTATGTAAACAATTTACAAGTATATTTGATCAATCAAAAATTCTTTGCTTCTCAAAAGTGTCTTTCATTTCACATTTACAAGTGGATAAATATAGCCCCCCATTAATGTAAAAGTTTGGGATTTTAAATCATATAAGCTTTTCATTTTGATGAAATAAAAATATTTGTAAGGAAAGATAGTTCATGTAAGGATTTTATAATTTCACCAATTTTGATACAAGAAATGGAGGGTTCACAATGCTTTATGGCAGGTGCTCTAATAACATTTGAACACCCAGTGTGGATTGAACTCACAACCAATGGCATGTGATACTCACTTGCAAACCACTATACACACTTTAAGAGGAATGTTTTCCATAGATAATTAATGCATTTACTTAGGCTGTGGGTGGACAAATTTAATTCTGTTACCAAATGCAGATTATTTATAACCAATGACAATTGATCAAGAAAGCTTAAAGTACATGACACAGATAAACCAATTGAAAAGCAGATAATTCCATTAGTCTTTTTTTTTTTTTTTTTTTTCCTGTTGTTTAAACTGGACTCTTGAAATTCATTATCAGGCAAATTTGAATTTTCATGGCAATAGTTACACATCAGACAAACAAAATGTTTTTTTGTTAGAATCAATGAATGAGAAAAAAGTGGTGAGAGATTTATTCTTTTGTGAAATTTAATTTCCTATAAGATCATTATCTATGCTTGAAATATACTTTAGAAAAATTAATTTTAATGGCTTGTATAAATGTTTACCAAAAGAATTTTATTTGAAACTAAGGTTTGCTTTAAACTGGTGTGCTCATCTTCCCAAGTTTTTAATTGTTGTGAAAAATAATTTTAATGCTTGTTTTAACAAGCCTTAAAATAAAAATCAAATTCCAAATTGTTTTTTCAACATAAAAATATTAAAAACTTAGGAAGTAGCTTAAAGCAAACCTGAGTTTCGAATAAAATTCTTTTGGTAAACATTTATAGAAGGCATACCAAGTATCTATTTATCAAAGATTGTTGAATGGATTTAGGGACAAGAAAAACTTCTGACCTATATTTCTCAGTCTCAACTGTGATTAATTTTTAATTTTCTTCAAGATCTTGGTTAATCTAATCTGTTTAAATAAACAGTTTGAAATGGAAATAAAGCAGCCTCTAACAAGAAATCTCATCTAATATCTTGGCAACAGCATTTTTATATTCATATTTAAAACTTGATTAATTAAAATAATTAAATGGAGTCCATGATTGTGTTATGTTTAATAAGCACAAAAATGCATCAGCAAACTGATTTTTAAATTTGCTTGAAGCTTATTCAATGTCCTCTGGAAAGGCATGAATCCACTTTTCCCTGAGCAATTCTTGTACTGTACTGTCCTGTCTCATCAATACTTTGTGAAGAGTCATTGACATTTGATTTTTTATTTTATTTGAGTACTGGATGTTGTAAACAATATGTTGGTTGAAATATTCTTCAGCTCTGATCAGATGTATAAGTTTTGAGGAAAGATAGATTTTTTTTTGGTGGATGGGGGGGGAGGGGGTAAGGGAACAGCCAATTTCATATTCATGACCACTTTTTATGTTTCCCTGGAGAAATGAAAAAAATTTCTTCTTTCCTCATGGACTGTACACTTGATATTGAAATGTTGACAAAATGAAATCTTACTTATTATAAAACCAAGGTTGTGTGTGTGTGTGTCTGTACGTTCATATATTGGATTGGATTTCCTACATTTTTCAACAGATTTCAACAAAACTTCACAGGACTTGCGGTGGTTCTGACAGTGCCAAAAATGGGAAAAACAATTGTTTTTGCACAAAATCAATTTGAAAACACGATTAAGAGGCATCATGAGAATGAAAGGGGGACAACTCATATGGAGTTATACTTATTATAAAAACCCAGGTTGTGTGTGTGTGTGTTCATTTATATATGGGATTGGATTTCCTACATTTTTCTACCTCATCATGTAAATATTTTAGCTAATTTTTTTTTTTTTTTAGTAAGAAATAAAAAAGTAATTGTTAATGTTATGAAGTAATCTCTGGAATAGACATTGTCAGGTCAATAAATGGTAGCTCGACTGGCATTCACTGTGACATTCTGCTTTTATAGCAGTATCTCATTTATATACAATACTACACCCGCCTGAACTGAAATGGTCTTATGCTCTTCATTGATTTTTGACATCTAATTATTCGTGGGAATCTAAACTGTCTTTCTTGGTGTGTATACTGATTTCTTTTTATAGGGGACCTAGGTCTGAGTTCATTTTCCTCTTCATTAGCATCCATAGATTGTTCCATTTCACTACTGGATTTATTAGACTCCTTCTCCCCTTCATGTTCTTTGTCCATTTCTATATCCTCAGGTTCCATTCTGCTTCTGAATTGATCCACATAGGCCAATACATTTTGTCCATTTTCTGTTAGTATTGCTGTGTTGTGTCCTTTCTGTACAACAAGGTTCACCTTCTCTGGATTAGATTCTTTATTTTTTTTATACTATATAATTTCACTTGTTGAAAATGACAATGTTATGGGAGCTCTAATCTGTCTACCCATTAATGCAGAAGTTTGCCAGTATGTGGAATTGTCCTATAGTTTAACAGTCACCTCAGTAAGTAACTCTCTATATTATCATTAGATGAGGAAAATGATTTTAGTCTCATTTTCACAATTTGCACCATTCTTTCTGTGATTCCATTCAATTGTGGGTGGCAGGATGGTGTTTTATATGTAATGCACAAATATGCTTTTACCGTGAGCACATTTTCTTGTAAAATTCTGGTGCATTATCTGAGACCAAAGTTTTAGGCATCCTGTTTCTTGAAAATATTGTTCTTAATATTTGTCTTACAGTGATAGCTTTTCTGTCAGCAACTTTAATTACTTCACGCCATCCTGAAAATGAGTCCACTAAAATTAAAAATAGCCTCATGCCTTTAATATGGGCATGATTCATGTGGACACAAACCCATGGTTCTTTTTCTTTAGACCATGAGTGAATTTTGTTTTGCCAAAAGCTTTTTCATTTCAGCACATTTTGGGCACCTTCTTACATAGTTTTCTACATCTTGAGAATATCCTGGCCACTACACTTTTAATTTTAATCTCATTTGTGTTGCTGTTATACTATCATGTACACCTTTTAAGTACTTCTTTTCTTAAAGTTTCTGGAGATATTATAAGATCTCCATTGCATATTATACCTTTCTCTACAGTTAACTTATGCCTTGTTTCTTTGTAGGGTCTTTTGGCCATTGAACAATTGTTCCATGTGTTTCTTTTTATTCTACTTAAAACTGGATGGTTTCCATTCTGAGATGATTTAGGGGCAACACATCCATTTCAACCCATTGCAGTATTTTATCTTCTGAATTTTCAGATGTTTCTAATTTTTTACTATTGAAATCTAGTCCCGGATTACACATCCATGTGTGAAACAGTGTTTCCCTTTACATATATGATTTTGAAATCAAAGGCCATGAGTTTTATAGCCCATCTTAAAATTCTAGATGTAACTTTTGGTAATTCCTTTCTGGGGTTAAATATAAACTCTACAGGTTTGTGATCTGACTTTAACAAAAATTTTCATCCTAACAAAAAATTTTGAGCTCTTTCTGTGCTCCATATTATTGCTAAAGCTTCTTTCTCAATATTTGAGTAGTTAGCTTCAGCTGACGTTAACTTTATCAACAGGTACATTCAGATGGCTACAGCATGTTCACTTGCATTCGTAGTCAATTTTCTAGAAGAGAGGATAACTTAGCTCGTGTGGCTAGGAGAATTGGCAAGAGTGGTTAGGTGCATGCAAATTTTTTTGTGAGATCAGCTGTGAGTTGTGTCTTGTAAGGGCACATCTTCAGCAATTCAGACTAAGAAGTAAGGATCCAGAACGTTTAGAGAATGGCACCTGTATGCTAGATTATGTGTTTGAGAGAAGCAGGGCAAATTGCAATGGAGTCACTATTCTGCAAGAGGGGGCAACCTGCCAAGCTGCTCATTGACAATCGTGCAGCATTCAGTGGGGAGGTGTTTGCAAGATTTGCAGAGAACTGGGGTGTCTGACTTGGATTTCAGTGTGTCTATCAACCATCAGGGAATGGCATCATGCCATCATACCATCAAGTGTATCACTGCTCAATTGGGATGTTCCATTTTGGAGGCATTATAACATGATGACAAAAGATGACACAATAGCTTTGTCAGCACCAGCTAACTATATATATATATATATATAACTATCAAGTCCGCTTAAAGGGTACCAATGTTGCAACACAACTTAAACACACAGATCCTGGAATCTACAGCCCATATTCAGTTCTCATCAATGGAATGCCACATAGTATCAGAGACCTCCGCTTACATCAGAGATCTGCATCGTCAGAAGATGATGGCAGCAATAAGTGGTCTGAAAGTGACTCAAATTCACCATTATTTTTCAGTGCAGGGCCAGATTATTCATCTACGGAACCAGTGAAAACAGATGCTGAAGGCAATGATGATAATGCCACTAACGAAAGAGACCAAGTGGGCACAAATGCTGAAGAGATGGGCAGATCCTGACAACCTTTACATAGAAGCATTCAATGAAGGCAACCACCAACTCAGTGTCATTTATGTGATCAGGAGATCAGGGAGGAGTGTAGAAGAGAAGATAACTTACCTCATGTGGCAAAGTGAGCACATATATGCCTGACATGCAAAATGAGTGAAGGAAAGGAAAAAGAAATATGGCTGGCCTGACACCTTAATTTAAAAACAGTCTCAGAGATAGAATTGGCAAGAATGGTTGGGCGAATGCAAATTTTTTGTGAGATCAGCTTGGCATAAAAAACACCATGCGAGAGAGAATAGACAGTTCGCTTGTAAACACGGTGCTGCTTGTACAGAGAGACTTTCAGTTGTAAAAGAGATTACTTGGGTCAGTTTCACACAAATGTCACTTCTTTTGTTGGAGCAAAGATTTTTGCAATCAGTTTTCTTATTAGTGCCTTTCTTAAGCTTTCAAAAGCTATATTTTATCTTTGAATCCATTTAAATTCTGTATTCTTTTTCTATAATTCTGCAAATGGTTCTATTAGTTTGCTGTAACTAGGTAAATATTTGCTATAAAAATTAGTCAATCCCAAAAAGGATTCTAATTCTTTTTTATTTTTTGGTATAGATACTTCTGATATTTTATTTATCAGTTTATTGCCTGGTGAAATTACTTCTTTAGATATTTGGTATCCCAAATATGATATTTTGTCACAATTTACAATTATTGCTATTTATCATCATACCAGCATTTTTTAATTTGTTTAAAACTAGTTCAGTTTTTTAATTCCTCTTTACTGCAAGCACCTATGCCTATATCATCTTGATATATGATTATATTTTTGACCCTCTCCAATAGAACTTTTTCAATTGCCTTTTGAAAAATATGGCTTGAAGTCTTAACTCCAAATGGAAGATGAGTCCATCATAGTAAACCTATTGTTGGGGGGGGTATTAATTGTAGTGACTTCTTTTAATTTTCTGTCAATTTCTATTTGTTTACATGCTGATTTCAGGTCATTCCTGCTAATTCATGACTTTCTGTTTATATGTGAAGTAAGGGGAATGAATAAGAGCATATCTAATGATTCACACCTACTTTGTAATATCCACATATCGCCATTGGGCTTTCATATTGCAACAATTGGTGAAACCTAACTGCTACCACCTTGGATAACTTTTTCCAATATGCCTTGTTTTACCATTTTCTTTAGTTTTGCAACTACCATAGGTAGTTGCAAAACAAAAGAAAATGGTTGGTTAGTTGTTTTATGACATATCAACCTCGATGGGTTAATGCCAACAAAATTTTTGAAATAGATTCATAGTGATAGTTTGGAAAAAAAGGTGTGCATGTATAGATATATATTTGAACCATTTTTCAATTATCCATCTTTTTGAGTAAAATCCACTTCTTAAGAATGTATAACTGTTTGTATTACTGGTAATTTTTTTTATTTAAAAGTATTGCTGATAGTAATTTTTCATTTAAAAATTATTGCTAGTAATAATTTTTTTTATTACAAAGTATTTCTGGTATTAAAAACTATTTTTACACAAGTTTGGCTGTTAACTATTTGCCTATAGCTGGGACCCTAACATGCTACCACCCCAGGTCAGGGTGGACCTGGGAACACCAGCAATTAAGAGGTGGTTCCATGCTCCTCAAAACTTCCTGATCAGTGGTCTTGCTGTTGGACGTAGTTTATCGTCTTACCCAGGACACGGATGTAGTTTATCGTTGTACCCGGGACTGTCAAGAAGACAGCTTTTCAAGAAGACTGTTTTCAAGTATTAACTTTAGATCCCAGGATGCTTCTCGTTCGTACAGTTTGTGGGTTAACTATTTGTCCATAACTGGGGCCCGAACAGGTGCTACCACCACAGGTCAGGGTGGACCTGGGAATAGCAGCATTTAAGAGATGATTCCTCAAAACCTCCTGATCAGATGGGTGTAGTTTATTGTCTTACCCAGGACACACCCCATGGGGGGGTGTCTTACCCCTCTGCAGAGGTGCAGTCGGCATATTCTACAGCCCCAGCTGACAGGGTGTACAGAAAATGGTAGAATGTGAATAGGTATTATTTGAGATTCAAAATAGATCAGGTGACTATTTTCTTTTAGACGAATACTCACTTTATATCCTTTTAATAGTCTTATATCAGGTTCTTCTGGCTTTATACAGTTTATTAATTTCACTGTATCCACATTTAAAATGTCTATTCCCAGCAGTTCATGATTTTTTGTGTATTCTACAACAGTGATGGGAATAATCACAAAACTTTTTTTGTCCTGAAAGTTCCTTGAAAGTAACCTCAAGTTTTGATGACAGATCCATCAAATTAAGATTATTTTTTCTTAATTTGGGTTTACCCATTTTTTTCCAGAAATTCCTTGGGATCAAGGTAACATTGCTCCCCATGTCAATTTGCATTGAAAAAGTTATGCCATTCAATTTTATTGACTACTTTTTGCAGGTATTCTTATCAAATATACTTCTGTATTTTAGTATGAGGGTTAATATTTTCTACCACTTTCTATTCTTTTTTTGTATCTGCATACAGATTGGAAAAGGTTTTTTCTTTTGCAGTTTAAACATAATTTTCCTATGTCTGGACATTTATTTTTGTTTCTTTCATGTTCTCTGTCACAATATTTGAACTTAATTAGGATTTAAGTTGTATTGTATGCCTCCACATTGTTTTTAGAATTATTGAATTCATTAATTCTAATTTCTGCAAGAATTCTACACTTGCTTCTAAATTTATATCATTCACTTGTAGGCATTCTAGGATCTTCTAATTCATCTTCTATAGATATTTCTCTCAAACCCAATTTTTCAAATTCACAATATCTTGATTCTTCATTAAATATTGCATTACAGTTTCATTTGGGTCCTGTCTATTTTCCAGAAATTTTGTTCTCTCTGTAGCAACTAGATTTTTTTTTGTTGCATGTTTCTTTTTATAATGGTTGAAATTTCCTCATATGTTAAGTCTTCCAGTATTTTGGGGTACATGATAATGGATATTTTCTTTATGGCTTCATATTCTGCTGAAGCCCAAAATAAATCAGTATGCCTTCTTATCTTTCAGTTTCTTTACCCTAGCCAATGCTGCAAAACATCTAATCCAAATTTCTATGTGCTCCAGTTCATCCAATGCAGTTAGGGATCCTATTGGTGAAGCTATATTTTATCAATCATACATTTCAATTGTCTAATGAATTCTCAGTACAACATGGCTTTGAAGAATTGCATGTTTAACCAATATTTTTGCAAAACTGAATGAGTCAGGTTTATCTCTTTAAGAAAAAGAAGTGAATATTTTTAAAGCCAAAGATAAAATGGTGTCACATAAATTGCAATATCAGATCTCAGCTCTGAAACAAAATACTTTTGACTGTTTTCTCATACTTAATTATTTCCTTCAAGAATCTGAACTGGATTTAGAGGCTGAAATCAGCAGTGATATTCAAAATCATCCTTGTTGCTGATTAGAATCTCTGAATATTTTACGAAAATTTGAAGAACAAAGATTATTGGATGAAAAATCAATTCAAAGTTAAAGAAAAGCCAACAGAATTTGTGACTAAATTATGAAAATTAAACTGAAATTAGTTGAGATACCCAGTTAAAGGCTAAATAAGAGTTTCTGGTGCAATATATTTGCCAAATATCCAGAGTTAGCAAAACAGACTATTCAAGTTCTATTCCCATTAGTAGTAGTAGTAATATATGGGAACTTGGCTTTTCTAAATATATTATCACAAAAAACTAATTATTGCAATAGTAGATGTTGCATGAAATATACAAATTGAATATCAAATCAAATTTGCAGAGGATGCTGGAATCCAAAAAGCAGCAACATTCTTTTCAGTGATTTGTAAAAAATTTCAAATTTATAACAAATAAAAGCAAAGATAATCTTTATTTTAATGTTTTTTTTTGTTTTGCTTTTATATGATAAATTGCTTCACTAAAACAATATTTGTTTCATGACTTATAAATATTATGTTATTAGCAGTTGTCCTTAAAAATACTGTTATGGTTTGGTTTGGTTTGGTATACAGCATATCAACCTCAATTGGTTATTTAATTCTGACAAAATTTTTATTGCTAGTAATGTTTTTTTTTAAAAAAAAAAAATGTATTGCTGGTAATAATTTTTTTTACAAAGTATTTCTGGTATTAAAACCTATTTTTATACTTTCATAGTGTTTTGACCCCAGTTTGGGGGTTAACTATTTGCTCATAGCTGGGACCCTAACAGGTTCTACCACCCCGGGTCAGGGTGAACCTGGGAACACCAGCAATTAAGAGGTGGTTCCACGCTCCTCAAAACCTCCTGATCAGAGGCCTTGCTGTTGGATATTATCGTTTTACTCAGGATGTGGATGTAGTTTATCATCATACCCAGAATGGACTGTTATGTTTCCATGATTTTTTTTGTAAAATTTTATAAGGGTTCTCAATACAAAAATGTTTAGGAAGGACTGCGCTAAATAATGAAATATTATTTTCATATTTTAAGTTTCCATATGATTCTTGGGTATTTCTGTGGGGAGCAAAAAGCAGAATCAAAAATACTCATCTGGATACCTCTGACATATATTCTCTGCCTGAAATGCTTAATTTAAAAAAAAAAAAAAAAAAATAGGAAAACCTACTCCATCAGTAAAATGAAAATACAAACTTTCCATTTTTAAGTGTAGCATGCTATAGGGTGAGTAAAAGAGAAGATAAGCAGTTAGACACAAAAGAAAAGAAGTTTTTTCTTTCCAACAAAATTTCTCATAAAAAGTTGAAACTTTTTCTGCAATTTGATAAAATATTCCTACTTTGAAACCATTTTCTGTTTTCAATACAAAACATTTTTGCATTAACTTTTCTAGCAACCATGATTTTCTGAACAAATATTCCTAGTGGAAGAAACTGAATTATTTTAACAATTTCTTTTTATATATATTTTTTTTCTAAAAGTCCAACTAATTTCTCATGCTGCAAAATAAAACTTGAACAATTTAATAAACTAAGGAAAATTGAGCAAATGGAAAATAGATAACCAAAATGAAGTGAAATGTTCAAGACTTAAATACACTTTGAAAAAAAAAAAAAATTAAAAGAATAAAGACAACAAATTTTGCCATTTGAAAATGAAAATCATCACTGTAAAACTGACCTAAAATGCAACACTAATTTTAAATTCACAAAGAGGAAATATCAAGTCTTCAGGTTATAATTCTGAGATTCCAAGGAGTCAAATTTTGAGATATTTGCCTGCTTATTTATTTGATATTTTTCTAAAAGACATCAGATATGATCAGCTCTAGACAAGCAACAATAGACTCTAAGTACTTCACTATTGTAGCCTTGTGTCAAATTTAAGTGAGCTTAAACTATATCAAGATAATATAACATAGAAAGTTAAATGTTAAACTTCAAATTTCTAATAGATACAGTGATTCCTCCCTTTTATTGGTAATTTCAATCTGATCATCCCCACACAATTTATGGTTTCTTTCAAGCTTATTCAAATTGCTAACATCAATACACTTGTACTTGCGACTATTATCAGGTAAAACTTATGAAAACGGTTAATCTGCAGTCAATCCTATATCTGGGTTTGATTGCAGGATAGCTGCAGAAAACAAAGCAGCTGCTAAGATAGGATCACAGTATAATGAATTTGTTTACTAATAAGGCAGTTGAGTTGAGCTTAGTAAATAAATATAAACCATATCAGTAAAGCAATTTCAAATTCTGATTGAACCTGTTTAGGTTCATTTTGTACTAATGCTCATATTTTATAAATATCTGGTGATTGGCTTGAAAAAAGAATGGGTGAGTATACATTTGAGTAAACTACTCTCCCACAACTACATTAGCTGCCCAAGCAGTATAATCAAAAAGCTACTACCCCTACAGTGAACCATGACAGAAACCAATAAATGTTCAGGCATGAAATTCTCTACTAAATTGTCCACTTCTCTTCTATTCATCAGTTTCTAATCTTCAAGAAATTGTTTTACTCTGTGTCAAATCTGTTATGGAACCAGTTAGCTATGTTATATTATCAAGAAATGTTATATGCTGTAGATGAACAATGAAGCATTTTCTCTGGATTGTGTGTGTGCGTAAATTACCCATAATGCAATGAAGTTAAACATGATTCATCTTTTTAAGATGTGCCTTCCTCACTTGGTGAAACATAATCTTCATAATTCCCATGAGGATTGTGCTAAATAAATACCTACAGTTATTCTTGAAATGATTAGAAATATATAAAATTCTTTCATTAAAAAGAATATTCAACAAAGACTTGGTTGACATGTTATCTTTCCTTTCACAAAGGGAATAAGATTTCTTATGTGCTTTATGAAGACAAAAGGCCAATTCTGGTTATTTCATTAATTCTTTGTGTAGAAAATAATTCAAGATTGGCAAGAGCAATAAAAGTTTCATATAATTTATTTAACAATCAATTTTTGGCAAAAGGCCAACCAACAAGGATTGAGAAATATAGAACTCTGAATGAACGTCATTATCATAGCATGATGGTCAATA
Source organism: Acanthosepion pharaonis (assembly GCA_903632075.3). Taxonomy (NCBI): domain Eukaryota; kingdom Metazoa; phylum Mollusca; class Cephalopoda; order Sepiida; family Sepiidae; genus Acanthosepion; species Acanthosepion pharaonis. Next base: position 122,127 of record CAHIKZ030001540.1, on the reverse strand, counting down.
AGTTTCACAGATTATTTTCTCGTATAGGGAAAGCAATCCTCATTGAGTCACATACAGTTGTGGTTCTGTGCCTTTTTAGAAAGATTTTCCCTTTAAATAATTTTAAATTGGCAATACAAGATATTCAGTTAGTTTAATTAAACCAAATGAATTTTATTAACTGTTCTTCACTCTTGTGTTCCCCAGTTCACATTTTAATCTGTTCTGGAACCAGTTATGTTATCAAGAAATACTGTCAATGGACTATGAATATTTTTTGCTGGATTGTGTGTGTGGGTAAGTTACCCTTTAATGCAATGCAGTTACAAAATTGGCAACAGAAAATATTCAGATATAAATTTTACTCCAGGAAATTTTGAGAATGAATGACTTTAGGGAAAAATGCTGGGGGCAGTTCTCCAAAACTCATAGTATATTAACATCACTACATCAGACACATTCTATAAGCCATTGATTGTATTATATATAATTCAGATAGAGTTGGCAATAAAACCATGACACCTAGCATAGGGAATATATTGGTTTTCCAGCTATTTCTCTTGTAGAAATTTCTCAGCCTATGCTGATATACACAGTCAATATTTTCCTCAAAAGGATTTGTTCATTCAGCCAACCAAAATGAAAAGGTGTGAGAATATTTAAAATCCATCAGGACATTACACTCCTTGCAACTGTCAAACAATGATGAATTGTAATTTTTTTATAAAAATAATCATCCAAATGTTTCTTTCTTGTATAAAACTTTTCGTATTTGTGTTGTTGAAATATTATTAGCAGCTTCACATCTTTTTTTAAATGTTGGCAAGGAGCTCCACCACTTGGTCATATGGCTTAAATATGGAGTTAAAGCTGAAAATGATTTGTTTTGTAAAGGCAAATAAGCAGATTAATTAAATCGTTATGGAAAACATGTTCAGATAATTGCAAGTATTTGCATCATAGCCCTATGATTGCATCGATAGGCCATTTGTCATATGGACCAGAAAATTTGTAATAATTTACAATCAGAAGATTTAATGGAGATATTTTGTATGAGCTGATGGTCAGGGAAGAGAGAATATTTATTAAATACGTTCATGAGAATGGAAGCTGAAGATGATGTAAATAGAAAATGATAGCACAGACATTAAGTAAGAAGTAAATTGATTAAGAGACAAAACATTCACAGATTTTGAGAGATCTATCATCTTATTTTCTCTCTCTGATATGAATTTCAATAACTATTGTTATTCTATTACTAGTTAGATTCCATCTTATTACTACTATTTTTTATGAATAGCAACAAATCTTTGTCATGTCATTTTACTGAAATCTTGAGAAGAGTTGTTAATATGCAATGTATGTTGTTAGAATTATTTATATCTTTAATCATGGTATATGATATTGTTTGTGCTAATTTCTTTGTCATTGATGTTTTTTTTTTTTCTACAATATTTCAGATGCTTTCTTTTAAAAGTTTTCCTTGAGTGCTTATTGTATTCTGTGTAACAAAATTCAGAAAAGAAGTATAATCATCTTTGTTTTTTTTTCTGTCTGGTACATTTATAGTTAATATTTAGGGGTCAATCATCATCTTTAAATTCCTTTTTAACAGAACTTTCAGATGAGATATTGTCAATAGATAATGAATATTTTAGGGACTATCTTCATTATCATTGTTTTTGACAGTTCATTCTCCAAATATCTTTAGAAGGGATACTTTTGCTTCTTGGGTAATTGTATTTTTAGAATTTTACACTCACGAAATGACATTAAATCTATATTCTAAAAAGCTTTTCACAAGAGATACACAAACAAAAATGCCACTTTGGTTTGTTCACACTGGCCCAATTAAACAGCTTTGTGGCCCAATTAAACAAAGGAAATTATTACAAATAATAATTTACCTGTATCATCAGTATATGTGGGAAATATGTTACATTTGCATGAGTTATATAAACAGATGAAATAATCTAGAATTTATTCTCTACAATTAACTCTATTGTAATATGCAAGAAAGAAAATGTAAACTTATCCAAAGAAAACAAAAGAAATAAAAAAAAAACAATTTATTATCAGCCAGATTCCCCATTAGTATGAGACACAGTAATGAATAGTGGGTTGAATTGAAGAATTGGAGAGCCAAGTTTGAATTCAAGTCAAATTCATTACGTTCATTTATATGCTAATATCCTTGGGAAAGGAAGGAATCCAATTCTCATTCCCCCCAGCTATGGATAAATAGTAGGACAAACTGAGTTCTATAGCCTTGGGTGGCAACTGGCCTAGGAGAAGGAAAACTCTTAATTCAAAACTGAAAGTGATCCCAGCAAGAATAAGTTATGTATCTAAGGAAAGGATCCTGACTAGAGTCAACTACATACATACTAATGAGCTATTTCCTTATGTTTGTTTATTGGTGCAGAGTTTTGCTTCCTTTTGCCAGAACAAGAAAATAATTCATTATTTTATACAGGGGAGATAGGGGTGCATAACTCTTGTATTTTATATTATAGAAAAAGTACTTGGTTTATTTTGCTGTATAAACTAAAAAAAAAATTAAATGTTCCTATTGCCTGGTGATGTAATTAAATGTAATCTATTGTATTTACTTGACTTTGCCTAATATCACAATACAATTATCATATTATGTTATCCTTGATCCTCTTTGGGGCAAATCTTTTCTTATATTAAAATCAAGAAAGAATTTTATTTTAAAGACAATCTCTCTCTTGTTTAATTGATGAGGTGTTGATGGTTGAATTTGTGGTAGAGACATTGATGAGTGAATAAGAAAATCCATACAAATATATGCAATTTGTTTTAGTTTTCAAGATTTTGGCTCAAATAAACTGTTGTCCCAATTAACTAGGGATATAATTTATTTATTTATATTTGGTTGAGCTAAATTGGACATTCAAGGTCAGAAGGTCATTATTGTCATTATATAGCTAGTCAATGTAGGTAATTGCTGGGCAACCAGTCTATCTAGGTGTTCAGAACAGTAGATTACTTGCAAGTTCTTGTCTTGATCACCAGAAGTGTCCTACAAAGATCTATATAATCTTATGCAAATGCACTTTGCAGTGATATAATAGAGTAAATAAACAATAATAAATGAGAGGAAGGTATCTATATAAATAAGATTTTCTAATATTGCATTCCTTATAAGAAGACATTAATATCAAATTCCATTTCTATTTGCATTTACACTAAACATACTGTTTATTAATAATAAATAATACTGATACCTATATAAGAAATCTTTTCAGAGAACAATAATTTACTTGTTTCATCAAACTCCTCTTTTTGTTGTTTACAATAAATATGAGAAGAAACTTATTAAAGAGAAAATTTACCAGATAAGATGGCAAGCAGGACCCCTATTCATGTTTTCTACTTGTGTCAGTCCAAAAGAAGTTTTTTTTTTTTTCATGAATTTATTACAAATCTACAAAATTCTAATATGGGTAAACAGGTATTTGAGTTTATGTGGTTTCAGACTTTAATGATATAACAAAAAGCAAACATTGTTAATTAAAGAAATTTTTTCTATACATGTAATAATGTCTATTTCAAATGGAAAGGTTCTACAACAATCTTAATTAATCTGACCTAAAATGATTAAGAAGATAATTAACACTGATCTGCTGCAAGAAAAAAAAGCATAAAAATGAGAGTTAATCAAATAAAAGTTTTATTGTTTTTTTTAGCTCAAGTAACAATCTAATAAGATTAGCTCTTTTTGTTTGGTTTGTTTTGTTTTACGGCATATCAACCTCAATGGGTCATTTAATGCTGACAACTTTTTTTTTCTGGTAATATTTTTGTTTTGTCAAAAATCTATTTCTGTTAATATTTTATTCCTCAAAAATGTATAGCTGGTAATATTTTTTCAATAACGTATTGCTGGTATTATTTTTTTTCTTCAAAAATTTATTTCTGGTAATAATTTTTAAGTTTAGTTAAGTATTTCTGGTATTAAAACCTATTTTTAGACTTTTATCATGCTTTTTACCTCAGTTTTAGGGTTAACTATTTGCCCATAGCTGGGACTAACAGGTGCTACCACTCTGGGTCAGAGTGGACCTGGGAACACCAGCAATTAAGAGGCGGTTCCACACACCTCAAAGCCACCTGATCAGAGGCCTTGCTGTTGAACGTAGTTTATCGTCTTACCCTGGACGCGGATGTAGTTTATCGTCATACCCAGGATGAGCTCTTTTCGTATCTTTTAAAAAGAAGAATAGAATATGTGGGTGATACAAGTGATTGGTACAGGAAATGAAATCAATAGGCAAAGTTCAAATTCCAGTTTAATCTGCTGCATTCACTTGGTAAAAGCCTGAATCCATCTCTTCTCTCCTCTGACACCCAAGCTATGAGTATATTTGGGTGGATTGGGATCTCACAACTTGGCAATGCAACTCGTCATATATATAGAATTAAAAAGTGATTTTTATCACTTTTAAATGCATTAAATTGTGCAATAAAAATACAACAAATGGTGACACATTCAACAAAACATTTTGGGAAAAACAACTAGAAAAAAATTAGAGCCAAAATGCACACTTCTAAACTAAAACACAGCCAGGATTGGTTGTCATAGAATCAACAGTCACACAAGAAAATTAGAGAGCAGAGTCCAGAAACAGTATTTGGTCTATTGCTTTTGATCTTTTGGTAGTCAAACAAGAAAATCAAATGAAATTAGTTGTAACCAAGGTCAATAGATATCACTTGTGAAAAAGACTTACACAAAGATATAAAAGAAGATAAATGAAAATTTTGATGAATTTTCCCTGAAGAATGTGGCAGCTCCTAGCAAAGTGTGCTATAAATAAATTTGGGATAAATAGAAAAAAATCAATTCTACAAGTCTCAGCTTGCTACTTTCTTTTCACTGACCACCACTGCAGGAATATTAGGAAAAAACAATGGGCCAAATGTTACAAATTTATCAAGCAAAATGATTGGTCAAATAAAGTGAATTGAAGAGACAAATGAAAATAAAATATTTTAAAATGTCCTAATATATAAATCTGGATTAAAAACTTATTAAAATATTTCATCAAGGTGCAGATTATTTTGATTAGATGTTCTATAGATTATTTGGACTAATATCTACACTTTTGTTTTTTCATAATTACAATTTGGCTGTTGAATTTTCAAGCCTTCATAGTATTTGGACAAGTGTCCTCAAGTTGGATAATATTTTAACAGAGAATTTCATTTCTTTGTAAATGCTTTCCTTAAGAGATGCCTTGCATCCACTTGTGAATGAAAAACAAGCTTCTATATGTTTAAATTGAATGATTTGAGAAAAAAATCAACTCTGTTAGAAAAATAGTCCAGGTTGCTGGTTTTCTAGCCTGCGACTATCACTTTACTGGTCCTTCTATTGGGCTGAACAAAAACTTTATCTAATTAAGAACAGTACATGAAGAAATTGTTTGCTTCTTGGTAAAGAAATTCCTTTCAATCTGACTATATATGAGGGTGCATCAATAAACCCGAAGACACTGACATTTAGTCAGTAGTTACAAAAATTTTTTTTTTCTTTCAATGCATCATTGAAATGAATTGACTTAAATTTAAGGTGATTAAAATTTCCAGCAAGTTATGTTCTTTGTGCAGCATCTGTCTTCAAAATTTCCATCAATTTATCAGTTTTTAAATTCTGATGGCTTTCCAAGTGTTCTTTGTCATTTAAATCAAAATCATTTTTAAACTTTACAAAAGATTTCTGAGTTTGGACATAGTGCATCACTAACAAACTTTTGTCACCAATTTCCAAGTTTCTGCTACAGTTTTTCTCATACAAGAAGAACAAAAGTAAGTTAAAGAGTTGAGTAAACTCCAAAGACATTTCTAAGATTTTCCTAGCACCGAGAACTTTTGGAGAAAGTGAAGAAAGGATTATATCAATTTTCATTTAAAAAAAAAAGCAAAATGCTTTAAATTTCAAAAATTTTCTTGTGTAACAGTAAAAAAGAGGAAGAAACTTCAAACTTTTACCAAACAGAGTTAATAAAATTTTCTTCTTCAAACAAGTTTAAAAATATCTTAAAGAAAAACTGGAAAAGGTATATAATAAGTAGGAATATTCTATCATAATCTTCTAAATGAGGTGAAACTGCCTGCCTTCCTTGAAAATCAGCATTCAAAACTTCTTACCCAGATCTCTGATATCAGTAAAAAAAACAAAAAACTCCATGAGGCACAAAGCATTATGTGTATTCAAAAGAAAATATATGAATAATAGTTAACAATATGAAAGCTAACATACTATTTATATTGAATTTACAATGCTTGACTCATTAGCAAATCGCCCACGTAAGATTAATGGAGACAAAAAATAAAAAAAAGAAGAAAACTGAAAAGGTGAAAGAATCAAGAACATAGATTGAACAACAGGTTAGAGGTGAATGCATCCAATTTGGTATTATAAAAATAAGTGAAGTATGAACAATTATGGTAGAGGAAATGTGGCTGGTGCAGATTATGAAAGCACAGTTGATTTGTGAAGATAAATTCAGAACGAATCAATAGAAGCAAACATGAAAATTAAAACCAGATCATTCATACAAATCAAATGCAGAAAACAGATTTTGACCTCTGGTAATTTAGAAAGATCAAAAGGTAGTTTGGTGAATACAGGAAAAGAAAGCCATTAGGAGTTTTTCTTGCAGGTTTCATGTTTCTCTAATGGACTATTAAGATATACATTTAACATATTTAAGAAAAAATAAACAGCTAACATAATAATTATATATTTATTTTATTTGTTTATTATCACAGGTAGAACTGATTAAATAATATATAAATATTTTCAATGACTAATCGTTCTATATAAGAGATGCTGGAAAATTCTCAGCTCAAAGCATTTTCCAAAATTTGACCAAAAATCAGAATTTTGGGTGGGGGGGTGCAGGGCTTCTAGGTACAGTCAACATCTTTTCAGCGCCCCTTAATTATACAGGGATCCAACAAGTTCTAGTAGTAGTGAAGGTAAATGAAATGATATGGTTGTATTATAGCAGGGGCATCTTCTGAACCCACTGGTTTGACTGCAACTTCACAATTATTTTCCTCAGCTTTAGTCATTCTCAAATTAAATATTTCTGGAGGTAAGGGGAAAACTTTATGATTAAGTCTTGAATTTTGAAATGTTTCATCTTAACCATTATTTATGTTTCAATATCTAATCTGTATGCTGTACATTGAAAAAGGGACTCTGTCATTTGTTAGGAATTAGTGTTAACATTATTGGCAGAATAGGGTTATTATATGTACAGTGCAAATGCATTGCTAATAATTTTCCTAAAGAAATACATTGATAATCAGGAAGAAAGTAACTGTATGTGGTCAGGAATTAAGGCAAGATTCAGAAGGAAGGATAATATATGTACAACATAAATCCATTTATTAAAAAAAATGTGTTGAAAACCAGGAAAGAATTGTCAATTAATAAATCATTATTAACAGAATAAAACTCATAAATTCAGCAACCAGATCTTCCTGGTTATTGGGAACATCAGGTAATTACTCTTCACCGTCTATTACAGTTTATGATTAGTGTCCTAGCTCCAGTCCAGTCAAGATCTGCTTCTGAGAGCCTGTGTTAGTGTGGCTTTCAGGGTTCTCCCAGCCTGTGCACATTACTGAATTTCCCCAACTTTTAGGTAGTCATGTATCAAGCAGAGTAAGACTTGCCCATGTTGCATATGTCCAAAGAATTGCAAGGGCTATTATATGTCCAATATAAATGCATTATCAATGATTTTATGACAGAAACAGATTGAAAATCAGGGAAAAGGAATCGTCAGTTTTCACAAATTAATGCAAATATTACTGCCTAGACAAAAGGAAATCTTAAAAGTTTGATCCATCAAATTCAACCCACTGGGAATTAAGCTGTCCATTTCATGTCTGACACAGGGGCTACAACTGATAAATATTACATAATGTTCATATTCTAAAAAAAAAAAAAAAAAAAAAAAACCTGGCAGACTAGAAGTAAGTATTTGGAATCCTAAGAAATCATAAATCACAGATGAAAAATCCACTTATCTTAACCATCAAACTACGTATATTAATATTGTAAAATAATTCCAAGATAAAAGACAAACTTTTTGTCATTTTAACCAGTGAATTTTTTTGTTTTGTTAATGAATTATTAATAAAGGAGACTGGATAAAGAACTTAATTTGAAGATTATTTTATGTGAAATACACTCGTCAAATTCGAGAAAGAGTAAATCAGCCAAAGTACAGCCATCAGTATAACAAAGATAAGGATAATAGTTCAAATAATTGCTAGAGTAATATTTTATTTGTATTCTAAAAAAAAAAAAAAAAAAAAAAAAAGAATTTAAAGATAACAAAGAAAACCAACATGTATAAAACTGTGTGTTTGACACTTTTCTGTCATCATCTTCATAGGAATTGATAAATTACTCATTACTTTGTAAATTTTCATATCTTTATTAACTGGCCTTCTTGAATGGCCACACTTCTACAGGGTGATTGAAAAGTAACTCGCTATTTTATGTATGATGAACTCCCCTGTTTTGTAAAAATTATATTTAGATGGTGTGGCATTCTAAACTTGCGTTGTATGATCAATAGACTCACCCACTAGGGCTATATAATTTGTGACATACCTCCCTTTTATTTTGTAGCAGAGTTTCATTTAGCTAAATAAAACTTAGTACTTCTGTTTCTGTTCTGAGTTTTGTTTTACTTATCACAAATTATTTAGCTATACCAATACAAAAATGAACATGGAAATGGTGTGGAAATCACTTGGATATTGATCTCTGTTCACAAACAGCTGCCAGAAATTAGTGCCACTATGACACTGGCAAACCATCCCTATTGACCTATTTCAACAATTACAAGGAAAGAATTCCTAACAAGTACCAGGCTCTCTTGAGCTGTATGAGTTCCAGCATGTTGGCATATATAAAAGGATGTACAGATTTCGACATGGCTATACAAAAATTGGATAACTTATTTTTTTTTAAAACACCTAATGAGGTTTTTGCGAGGCACCTGTTGGTTATGAGATGGTAGAAGCCAGGAGAATCACTGGATGAGTTTTTCAGGGAGTTGGAAAAGCTGATGAAGAACTGCAACTTCAGAGACATACTGCTGAAAAATGCAGCAATGAAGCTATGTGAGATGTCTTCATTACAGGTATAGGTTTCCTTCCATATGGTAGCGTCTTCTGGAAAATTAGACTCTGGGCTTACAAACAGCTTATACACAAGCTTCTGCATTGGACTTAGCCCAACCGAATAACGACTTGTACACTACTTCAGAAGCTTAAATACCAGCAATAGCCAACACAGAGCACACAGAAGGTATGTGAGAATTGTTATAAATCTCCAGTGAGACCTGATGAACCAGCAGTAGCCGCAACCTATCAAGCAAAACATAAATACGTTTTCTGTGGATTTCCCTATCATTCATGGGACCGCTGTCATGCTCACATAACTACTTATAAAAAAATGCTCAAAGCAAAGACATTACAGTTGTGCATGTCGGTTCAAACCTTCATCAAATTCATTAGCAACAGTGGCTGGTCCTCATATGCTGACCACACTTACTGACATACCATGAGAACTCTACCCTGCTGCAATGTACGTAATTGTTAATAGAAAAAAAACTAAGTGCTCTACTCGATTCTTGTAACATTGACAGTTATCTCAATGAAGGAGTCATATGAGAACTAAACTTGAAAGGTCAACTGCCTGTAGTAAAGTTATCACCATGGTGTAGAAAACTTTAAACACTAATTCAAAGAAGCTATATGTAGTTGTAAATCTAGCCCTTTGCCTTAACAACCAGTTGTATGTTGCCACCCGTTTGGGTGTTTTGAGGGATTTACATTTTGACGTGATACTCAGCCAGGTTTTTCTGTTTCTGCATCAAAGTGTAGTGTTCAAATAAGGTGGTTTCTTGCCCAAATTAACTGTGGACAGTGGACTTTCAGTAATTCTGTGCATGAAACACAGTGGAATATGGTGTGGGTTTACTCATCTCCTAATTTATTTCAAATTGTAAGCTCATTGCTGCAAAGCTGGATTACTTTAACAAATATCATCCAGTTTCATCACAAAGAAATTCAGAACTTGATTTCTGAAGGCAAAATTGAAGAAAGCATTTGACCATAGTGTTTCCAGCTAGTAGTGGTTTTAAGGTCCTAATCTGATCATTAAAAAAATGTGCATAGATTACAAACAATAAATCTATAAACAGAACTGGAAATTTATCCCCCTGCCAAGAATTGATAAAATGATTAATGACAATGCAGGGTACAAATTTTTTCCAATTCCCTAACACCTAATAAAAGAAAAATCCTATGCAGTTTCCTTACATTAAAAAAAAAAAAAATTGGGAAAATTTATGCAGACAGAACATAAATTTCCGAGAGGGTATTATACAAAGGCTAAACTTGCCCTCAACAAGTCAAAATCTGTAGCTTTGATACACTTCATCAATATGTTAGAATACTGTGTTGGTGGTAGAGTTATTAAGCCCGACCCAGAAACATTTTGTTCTTTAAAAGAGCTACCTCTACCAGAAAACTCAAAGTCATTTGAAAGGGCACTGGGCATGTTTGCGTATTATGCAAAATGAATAAACAAATTTTCTAATAAATTAAAAATTTCCAACTTGAGAAGAGGGTACTCACAGCTTTCAATCAATTAAAAAAAATGAATGAAGGGAGATTTACCTTTCAAGGTTGAGTGCAACACATCAGACATTGCGTTTCTGCTGTCCTTAACCAAAGCAGATGCCCAGTAGCGTTCATGTCAAAAATACATTGGCGTAAATTAAATTTCACTTATGAAGTTAAAGGCAATTATTGCGGCGGTTCGCAAGCGGAACCATTATTATGACAACATTTCGCCCTAGTCATTGACCAAATACCAGTGCCATTTTTGTTTAACAATGAATCTGTACTCAATAATTCTAGGATGTCAGGATTTTGTGTTATACATTGCAGCATTTGACAGAACAAAAAATCGGTCCCTGTAGGAGAATAAGGTTCCTGACATTATGCTTGTTCAGCCATTACCCAAATTCAACAAATCAACAAACATTCCACAATGAATTGTGCATGCCACCCAGATATTACTACACCCCTGTATTTTGTTAGAGCAAAAAAAAAAATCTCCACCCTCTATAGAGGACCTAAAAATTCACCTGTGTGCTTCTTATGTTCTGTGCAGAAATTAAATTTTTATTTATATTGCCCATAGAAGGCACTCTCGCAGACAATATATCCAGACCAATGAAAGGATAGTAAGGATTAACTTCTGTCATGCAAATTATATATGTATACTAGTAAAATCAAATAGGAAATTTCCATTTATCTTCCCATGTCCAATACATGGATACAACATCAGTAATTAAATCAATAGATCTATTATTTCACAACCCGATAAAATGCTATATATACACTGGGAAAAAGGGTTGTTATTCATGTCACAGGAACTGAGAAACTATATCAACAAAGGGGTTGCAACAAGTAAAACTGCTCAAAATTATTAACAATTAACACTCAGAGAGCGTTATACTTCTAGTACTTTTCTTCCAAAAGATAATGGATGCAATTTCACAATGGTTTTCCCCATTGTGCTCAAGCATATTTGGATGATGTAATTTTTAAAAGTCAATCGACCCAAAGCAAGATGCAAAATGATGTCAAAGAAAGTATTTGCTAAAATCAAATAATATGGTTTTAATAGTCTTAAGGTGTGCTAAATTTATGGGATTGTTTTTTGTCAGACTTAAATATCTTGGACAAATTATTATGAAAATGGTAGATGACTGGATCCTTCAAAGGGTGAGTGTGATAAAGTACATGCCTGCTCCAACAGATGTAAAAATATATGTATTTTTTAGGGTTTGCTGTAATACTATCATGCATATATAATAATATGCAAAATTAAAACACCCTTGAATAACCATCCGAAGAAAAATGAAATGGGTTGGACAGATAAATGTCAAAGTGCTTTTGAATTTAAAAAAATTTATCAGTGTTTGAATAGTTTTAACATTAAACATAATGCATACCAAATAAAAGCTTATTTCATGATCTTTGTTTCTATCTTTTTTTTATATGTACTACAGTGTGCGAGGAACATTACAGTTTGAAAATAGATATTTTTTGGTGATTTCGCAAAATTTTTAGCCATTTTTTTCACTGAGGCAATTTAGACTTCATCACATTTTGTAACTTGCGCACACCACACAGGGTTTATTACAATTTTGGTAATACGTTAGTTTGAAAGGTAACATTCTAACCTTCATTTTCAATTTTTTATATTTTTAATTTTAATAAGTTTTTGTAAACAATTCAAATGAAAAGTTTGATCGTAAAATTCAAATGCTTCTTGTAAAAATAAAACCACGGAAAATATATCAATAAAACGCTCATTTAATAATCTATGAAACTAAATCAAAATCAAATATGAAACTATAGCTCCATTTTGAATCAAATCAAATTAAAACTATAACTCATTTTGTGCAACTCGCTCGGCCATCATTTCAACTCCACGCGAGACTCAATACACAGCGTCAACACGGACACAAAAGAATCGACCAACATGTTTTCTATGGACGAAATTTTCAAGGAAATTGATAAGAATTTGTTTTAAATATTAATTTTCTATGATATGTAAAATGTAAATGGGATTTAAAAACCATTTTTTCGTCATAAAAATATGATACAAAAATCGATTTGTTAGTTTACTTTATGCTCAGATTCAAATCACGAAAAAAAAAAAACGTAGGACTTATTGATTGAAAAATGTTCATATTCAAAGAATGGGATAAAAAAAATTCTACAAAAAAATTCTAGAATGTCTTTTTGTTTTTGCAGTATTCTCACAATAATTATCAGCATTTCAGTTACCAAGTAACATTTTGTTTTGTTTAAAGTTACCCCTTCAAACAATTTTCTTACTTTTTTAAATTATCTAATGAATGGATTTTAGTTACGATTTTTATTGCTATCTAGATACAAATTTATGATTTAATATTCATTTTCCTAATTTATTATTATTTCTTAGTAATATTTATTTCATACGGATTATGATTGTTTATTTTATTCTAAAATATTTTAATGTGTCAGTTTTAAGGACCAGGTGGAAATAGGTTTGAGAAAATATTTTAGTGCTTCCTTATTTGTTACTCAGGTGATGGATGACTCTAAATTTATATTTATCCTTGATTGTATTTAGTGCAATTTTTATGAACTGCAAATAAACTTAAATTCAGTAAGAAAACGTAGACAATAATTTGTAGATGACTACTAAGTGTTAAGCTTTCTCTCTACAGTCCAGAAATTGTACATGTTGAGTCAGGACTGTACTTGTTCAGCATCTGCTCCATCTAATTCTATTCTGTTGATTTTAAGGTCATTTTAACCATGATAAATGGAAAGAGCACCCCAGAAATGGCTAGATATGAAATTTGGTGTTTCTAGTGTAAGAAGTATTCATTTTATGACACAATTCAAGCAAGTCTAAAATCGGCCTTTCAAATACCTTGTGACAAAAGGTTAAAAAGCAATTTTTTTCAATTTTGAAGTGGAATAATCCAGAATATATCCATTATATCACTCCCACCAAAATTAGGCCTGTTACTGGTATAATCATAATGCGATATTTGAAATTTGGGATGAATGTGGGTCTTATTTCCAGTTTTATGAAATGTCAAACTTCATGTTATGAGTTGTTTGCACGTCGTTGCAGAAGTTTTGATTTATAAAATTTGCATATTCAAACTGAATTTATTGAAGAAATATGCAATGATACTATCTGTAATTTTATTATTAATTTCTTAATTTCTAGCATAATCTTAACTGTTGTTCTTAATTGCTTTTTAAAATATAGGAGTCCAAATATGGTATTTTGTCCTAATTCATAATAGACAAAATGTCGAGAACATGTGTAAAAATAAAAATAAATCTGCCAAAATTAAACTGTTTGAGATATTTTGATGAAATAAAAACTACTAAGTTTCTTTAATCATGTTTGTAGATTAAGAAGATGCAATCAACACTAACAGTAACACCTAGTACCTGTTTGAAATTTTTATCTGATACCTAATTTGTCTCGTGTTTTTAAACATTTTTAATCTTAAATCTGGAAAGAATGCCCCTCTTACGTGCAACTTCAATCAGTAACCCCTACCTGAGTAGCTCATTTATTGTGCTAGATAAATAATTATTTTAAAAAAATCTACAGCGGCAAAAAAAATAAAAGACAAAAAAAAAAAAAGAAAAAACTAGTGGAAAAAAATCATTCTTTATTAAATGCCGATATAAATTGTCCACATTTTTCTGGGTATTATCTTCTCATACAGAGAGGAAATTTGTTGTAATTAATTTTTTTCAGACACCGACATTTTAAAACCTTAATTTATCTGATATAAATGTTTATTTAAGAAATTGCTACATACGCAGATTGTTAAAACAGTAAAGCAAAGGAAACAACTACGTCTTTTCCTGATTTTCGGATAAAATATTAAAATTTATTCCATTCGAAAGTTAAATGCTTAAATATAATAGAAAAAAAAAAATTTTTATCTAAAATAAATTAAGCAAAAATTCAAACTAAAGTAAAATTTAAGTTCAATATATTTTTTTTGTTGAAACAGAAGTTAGCTTTTTTTTAAACGCAACGTGAGTTTAAAATGGAGGAGTATGTTATTGGTACATGCCAGGCGATGTGTCCTGAAAAAGAATGCGATTGAGAGAAAAGGAGAAATTATTGCATCCTTTCGAATATACAAAGAAAAAGTAAAAAAGGTCTCCCAATTGCAGATCGATCCAAAATTGTAAAGGAATATTCTAGAGCTGCAGCCGGTCGTTTTGTCCCAAACTCAGCCGATTTACGATCTCGCGAAACCCTTTGTCAAAACCGTGGAATATTTGTTGGGAAATCTTGTTATTGCTGAACTTAAACGGGGTACCCAGTGGATTGATATATATGAATATGTTTTCGACCGGTTACGAGCAGTTCGTCAGGATATGGTTATACAAAATATCGAAGGACCAATGGCGATATCAATTTTGGAAAAAAACAATTCGGTTTTTGTTTACTCAGGATATCATCTTTGTGAAGAAAAACGGGTCAGAAGTTCGATCCAGTTATTAATGATACTCACCTACAGGAATGTCTAACAAGGTTGTTAATTTCATCTACAAAGAAACAGAAGGCGTGGATTATTACTGCAATAGAATAGAATTCGAATGTCTGTACCAAATTGTGAACTTAAATGGGTCTCCTAATGCTATCAACCGCTGGTATAACTTAGAACCCAATATTCGTAATAATACCCAACTAAAGATTACTTATTGTGCAAGCGTTGGGTACTATTTAAATAACTATTCACGAGTTTTGAAACTCTTTCAACAGATGACTTGCATACAATTACGATGGGCTATGCATCGGCATTTGACGAATATCTACAAAAAACTATTGAAGTAATGTCCGTAGCCTATAGCAGCAAACTTTGTAAATATCCTGTTTTCAAACTTAGGGAAGTTCTTCTGACGAACTCTGATTGCCACACCATTTCTTTGTGCCGGCATTATTCTATTTCTGTTTCTTTCCAACTATGTTGTTTTTTAGAAAGCTGATTTTCAAGAGGTAGTACCAAGTTTCTTCCGAAATATTCTGTTTTTATTGATAATGTTGATGAAAATGTTCTAACAGGCATATTTTTTTAAGAACTCACCCATGTCATAAAGCATTTAAAAAAAGGGAATAAAAACTTTGGTCTCTTGATCGCGGAAGAATCTTTCTTCAATGAAGCTATCTTTTATTTCATAAATTCATACAATTAAAAGACAGACGAATTATCGCAGGAGGAAAAAAATATGGTTATTTATTTATGACAATTTTTGAGATGAGGAATTATCAATATGTTTTACAATCGGACCACCATGCTAATTTTTTTTTATTTTGGTTTTAAAACGTTTCACATTGGTCCTACCTTACGGCCTTCTTCAGGTGCCTGTCTTTGCACTTCAACAAACTTAATAGAATTTTGTGAATAGAATAAACCTAGATGAGTATTGCTGGTCTGAAATAGCAAAAAGGATTTTTATTTTAATAATTTTATTTTTAAGCTGGCTTAATTGAACTAAAAGTAAAACTAAAGCAAAAAAGTGTTGGATTATCGTTTTTTAAAGATGATTTTAAAAATAAAATTCGTCTGTCTTTTTGTTGGAAATTTGAAAATAAAGAAAGAAATGGTCGTTAAAAAAAACTTTACAATCAGGGCCATAATTTGCATGTTCAAAAATGTAAGTAAATTTGTCAATTCAATACGCTTATGGTCCAAAAACTAAAAGATATCCTGTTCCAATGGGAGATAAGTTGACTACACAGTCACTTTACTTTTTTCAAACACTAGTTGACTAGTTCAGATTTTTGCCAAAATAGTGGCGATTGATGAAACATTGATTGTAAAAAAAGAAAAATATAACCGCTTCATCAACAATGGTTCTTTTTTTTTAACTTGAAAGAAAAAATGAAGAATTTAATTACTTTGTTTGTAGAATGTTTCCTGATAGTTCTACAATAAGCAGTCATCCAAAACGTATTGAACAAGGTTCTACGATCATTAGTGAAGATTTGTCCGCTTATCAAGGGCCCCTATTTTATAAACCCCGATTCTAGACTTTTACCAACAAAACTATTGTATTTTTCACTAATCAAAACATTTTTTTGAGTCATTTTCCAGTTTCAAACAATATGAGTTCAAAAAATAACATTATAGACTACTTTTTTACACTTCACAGATATTTCTAAGTCTGTAAATTTATTGAATTCGAATAACAAATAGAACAATATGTAGATGATTTTTTTTTAACCCTAACCTTGTAAAATGTGGTTCTAAATCTACTTTTTTTGATATTCGGTTTTGTTTCTGTGTGACTTTAACATTAAATTGCTTAGAAGTAAGACTAATTAAAATTTTTGAGAACAGAATTTTGGAATTTTATATAATTAAAAAAAACCAAAAATTAAAATAATATCTTAAATTTAAACTATATTTAAAAAAATATTTTTTTAAGTCACTAAATAGTGCATTTTTTTTTTATTAAAAAATAATATTCATATTCTCAGTATGTCTTATTTGAAAATTTTGACATTGAATTCTTAAAACATCCTAAAATGTTTCATAAATTATCTTTCAAAAAAATTATAATTGCAACCAAAAGAAGAGGTTTTTCTTTTCGTAGTATAAAATAAAAAACAGAAAAGGTTTATCAATCTATTTCAAATGTTTAAAAAATCTTTTACCAAAGACTGGGATATTTTTTTAAATATTCATGAATTTCTTTTAAAAATATTTTGTAGTATAAAATAACTAAAAAAAAAAAGGTTGTTTTTTGGTTTTTTTTTTGCCGTATCTATTACTATTCAGCTAATTTTCATTGTGATCTTAATTTTGTTCGTCTTGTCCCGCAAACACTCTTCTTGTGCTAGTTGGAGGTGACTCTCTGTATTTTCCAACTGTGATAATGCTGCATTTAAAGCCTTGGGAAAAACCGAGATTTTAAATGCACTTTTATACAATTTAAGAAAAAAAAAAGTTACATGACCTGGAAGAAAACATAATCAAAAGATTGTGATATTGTGAAGATCAAAAAAAAAAAAGATCCAAATTCAAACAATGATTATAAAAAGCTTAATTAGTCTTTGGTTCAACTGTTAGTTGTTACTGTTGTTAAAAGTTTTGAAAAACACTACACAAGAAACATTCACTGCCTTAAAAAAAACATAATCAGAAAATGATCTGTCTTTTAGTGTTCAAGCCTTTAGTAAAAGAATTTTAAATGCTGATTTTAGACCACAGGCATTAGCTTGAAATATTTTTCCTAATCATCATTATCCTTATGTAAATATTTTAGTAACAATCAGGACAGGTTTATTTTCATCATTCAGAACAATTTATTCATTATGGTCTCTGGAAGCTTTTCAACATTTACATCTATATCATATATACAAAAAGATAGCTTTATTTTTCGTATATTACCGTTTTTATTAAAAACTTTAAATAATACCATATATTTCAGAAAAAATTTATGATAAAAAAATTATTAATTAATAAATTCACAGAAGTTCCTGATGATTCCGACCACCAAGAAATAATTGCACAAATTATAGATGACGAATCAAAGATTTTCATCACTTTTTATGCCGAGAGGACAGAGGTTGATTTAAGCTCTCAATGAAATTGAAATTCCATTCTAACCAAAAATAAAAATAACAATTTTTCTTCGTCAATTAAGAATATTCTTATGGAGGTATAGAAAATAGTTCGATTTTCTAAGAAATATTTCTCCAAACTAGAGTTATTTATTGATGCAAGCTTGAAATTTAAATCAAATAATTTTAGCTTTAATTATTAAAGCTAAAAATTATTAAAAACATCCCGTGTAAACAACAATAATCTATCACGCAGCATTTTTTTTTTTTTTTCATCTTTTATTTTAGTACAGAGTTTTTTTTAAATATGCAATAATATCCACAGATTTTTGGGTGCATAAATTAAAAAAATGTTCTATTTTAGGATAAAATTTATTAATCGATAAATCACACTTATTCACAAAAAAAAAAAAAGAAAAGAAACAAATCAAAACGCGAGAGAAAAAGAACTGAGTTTTTATGGTAAACCTCTTAAATTGAGTGTAGTCAAAATTAAAATATGGTACCAACCAAATTACTGTTTATTTTTAAATTTAGCTACTATTGTTAAAATTTTAAAATGATTCCAGTTGAACTGGAATCAATAAAAAACTATTTAATTCGTCCTTTTTGGATCCTGATTACAACTATTCAAAAATAAGTTTCGACCAGAACCGCTTTCCATTCTCCAGAACTAAAAACACACACTCAAATTAAAATTGTTAAAAAATAAAATTAAAAAATCACCTTGAAGGTTGAATGAAGTCTTTCGAAAAACAAAAATGTAATATAGGTATATTTTATTTTTTTATTATAAATAATTATTATTGCTATTATTTTTTTTATGTATTGTAATATAATATATATTTTTATCGCAATAATTCAGCTCTGGTTCAACAATTTTGTTTTGTAAAATTTAAATCATTCTTATAATTCCACTAAAATTGAAAATTTCAATTTATTATTAAAAAAAAAAGTTATTTTTCATTACACAAATTTTAAAAAAGAAAACGTTCATCATCAATAAAATGAAAGTAAACATCACATAAATGCAAAAATTGAAAAAAATTTTCATATATCTTAAATAGGAATAAATGGAGATTGAATTTTTAAAAAATGATTTCCAATACCAGTTTGAAATTTATTTTAAGCCCTTAATAAGAAAAATCAGTAAGCATCTCATGACGTCACAAATGACCACACCCATTTTGAATTGGAGAATTATGAAGCATTTTAAGCCGTTGGTATAAACCAATGGCATCTGTTACCAATTATAGACATTTAAGAATATTTGTAGAGATGCCATAATTGATTTTTGTTTATTTTGGGTTTCACAGCTGAAACCCAACCTAATCAAAAATGTGTTATAAAAATATGGATCAATATTGTGAATTTTTTCTTTCTTTCGTTCAACGATAATGTTATTAAACTTATCAGACGTTACGAAAAATAATTACATAAAATAAATTAGACAACACTTGTCTATATTATCTAATGAAACGTGTATGAATGAAAAGATGCTGCCTAAATACACACAATATATATATATATATATATATATATATATATATATATATATATATATATATATACTATGCGTGATTATTTTTTTATATAAATTATATGCTGCCTAATGTTTTATGTTTATAAAAATCTATCGATCCGCAGTACGAAAAAAATTCTTATAAAAAAACTACTACTAAAATGACATAATACTATATTAATTGAACTATATACTTAGTTCATGACATATTTACTGAAAACACTTGTAAAATAGAATACGTGGATTTAAACATCACAAGAAATGTTCAAATAAAATTCTCACTTAATATTTTGAAAAACTTAGCGTTGCGTCTTTGCACGTTCCGATATTGTACACAACCGTCAATAATAGCACATATTCAAAAAACATCTTTCGGTCTACAAACAATTATTTCGTCTCCAAGTTTTTGATTTTATAAGGAAAAAATATGCCTGACGATGAATAAAGGATTATTCGAAAGAAATTGCATTTAAAAAAAATATAAACTGGAAACAACAGACAACAATTTTATAAATGAGGATCACATCACTCTATGGATTAACAGTATTTTAATGCATAATATATACTACTACTAAAAATGGATGCCGCCAATAATAGTATTAATATTTCTGATTGATTCTATGCGTGATTATTTTTTTTAAATATATATATATATATATATATATATATATATATATATATATATATATATATATATAAATATATATATTAGGCTAATGTTAAGTGATAGCATTTAAAAAAGCTACAGAATGGTACTCAGTAGTGAAATCGAACTTGCTTTCCGCATTCTGCCAAAATGAAAAAAAACACTAAAAAATCTCCGTAAATGTAACCCGATGAAAGACATTCGTAATATAAGAAAATAATAATGCTGCCAATAAAACTATATAATAATTCTTGTATATTCGTAAAGGAAATTTTTAATAAAAAAGAAATAACGAAAAAGATGAAAAAATCAAATTTTCAAAACAAAAATCCCTTTTCTGGGAGATATAAAATGTAAATGTATTATATTAGTGGTTGAATCTAGTAAAAATGCAATTCAATCTTTCTTTTAAAATTTACACAAATATATATATAAAAGTTATAAATATATATATATATATATATATATATATATATATATATATATATTAATCTTGACCATGTCTCTTAAAAAAATATAAATATTTAAGTCTTAAATTTTTAATATTTTTTTAAAAACCCATCAAAAATTGAATTTTCATTTTAATTTTTTTTTCATCTTTTGAAAAAATATCTGATGATCCAAAGTCCTTTTAAATGGGCTCTGGTGAAATAAATTATTATAATGGGACCTTTAAGTGTTATGTTTTTATATATATATATATATATATATATATATATATATATATATATATATATATATATATATATATATATCAGTCTTGTTGGTAAATTCATTTCTGGTAATAATGTTAATTTGTATCAATAATTCAAAATGCCTCAGTTTCTTAAATTCCTCAAAAAATTAAAAATTTATTCTGATAATCCTGGGAAATTGCCAGAATAATTAGTGGGAATATTTAATTATGTCCAGAGCGAAATTTATATCTATCTTAAAATCCAAATTCTTCTCTCTTTCATTTCGCTTGACGCCTCCATTACAATCTCAATGAATAAATCTTTATCTTGTGTGACCATTAGAAATGGTAAACTATCAGTAAATAAATAAAAAAATTTTCCTTCAAATTATTTTCTCGATTCGTTTTTTTCATTTTTCCATTTCTGTTTTTTTAATGTATAAATCCTTCTAAACTATTAATTTCGATCGAATCATCATCGATAATTTTAAAGTATTATTTTGTTAAAAAAATAACTACCAAAATGAAATCGCATTCCTGAAAATAGATATTTTTAGCAGCATTCTTTGGCGTTGCCCATTTTTTCCTTAAAAATCGTACGACTCATACAGCAATCGCTATCAATTGACTTAAAATATTTTTGCCCTTCCTATACTTTAAAGAAGTGCCCTTTGCCATGCTGATGTTGCTACATGCCTTATTTCTTGCTTATCTCAATTGCGAATTTTTTTTTAAGTTCTATACTAAACATTAAATCTTTTACAAAAAAAAAACTAAACAAATGAACACAAAACGATCGGCTTTAAAAAAAAACATGTAACTGATAAAAAAAGAATGTTAACAAATAATATCCAAATACTTTTTTCAAACCCAATTCCAGTCCTGCGGAATCAGAATCAACGTTGAATTTAAAAACTTCTTGAATGAGCCAATTAGGTAAAAAGTGCCATGCTGATTTAAATTTTTTTTTACTTGTGACGAATGACCATATATCGATTTTTTTTGCACGCTAGCATGCTAAAAAAAATTCGTGTCAGTCAACTGTTGGCTCTCACGCTGGCCAATAAAATCTTCCTGCGTATTCGTGGCAGCCAGCTATTTTTATCTCACTCTGGCCAGTAAAAATGGCCGCAACCTACATGAAAATTTGCCGTAGAAGCATGAAAATATCGATTATTTTCACTATCGATGGGAGTTGGGAAATGCAAAATCAATGTTGGCCTTCCCTAAACTTGGAGCATGTGCATTCAATATTTTGGTGCAAATTTAGTCGAAAATTGCGGCCAAAATTCGTTACACACACACACACACACACACAACACACACACACACACACAAACAGTATATATATATACACACAAACCCTGCCTTTTATAGATAGAGATGTTCTATACCACAGGAAATTTGTTTCTGTTTAATATTTTTTCGTGTTTTCATTCATGCAGTAATTTTCACTCTGTTTGAAAAAGAAAGTCGAGGGCCATTCGATTTAGAGGGCTAAAGTGTTAGAGGCAGAACTTTTGCAGATATTAGAGGTTGACTCTGAAACTTGAACATGTGAAGATTTGACGAATATGAATTCAACTGAAAAGAAAGTTTGCAGATAACTGGTTTATGACCAGATTTCAAAAAAAAAAACGTCCTTCTTTTTTTAGAACATTTTGTTATTTGTATTTCCTCTCCATATAAAGTCAGGTAACCTATTATATATAATTTGTCTTTTAATAAGACAAACGCCAAATAACATGTAACAATAAAATGGGGTTTATTCGGTTGGTAAGTTGGTATTGATATCGCCTGAGTAGTCTATAACTAACTCAAAAAATCCCAAGAACTTTTTTATTTTAAACTGTCTTTTGACATGCCAAAATTTTTAACGTCCTTGTTTGTAGACGAGTTCATTTCAAGAGGGTTTATTCTTTTTCTCCTAAAGGAAATAACCAAAGAAAGAAAGAAATTTAATTTATAAGAAAAAAAAAGAAAAAAAGAAAGAAAAAAAAGAAGAGAGGAAAAATGAGAAACAGAAAAAAAGTGAAAACAAATTCATTCAGAAAATTGCTAAAAATTAAAAAGAAAGGAAAATAGAAAAAATTAAAAGCAAAACAACAGAGAAGGAAAGGAATAAAGAATGAAAGGAAAATTAATTTGAAAAAATTTCTATTTAAGAATTGAATCGGAATCAAAAAAGAATGAAAGGAAATGGAGAATCTTTTTAAAAGAATATAAAACTAAGAAAAAAGAAAATTTTAAGAAAATTTAATTTTTAATAAAGGAGAGGAAAATATAACAGCAGAAAAAAAGAAAAAAAAAAGATTTAACAAGAAGAAATTGTGTAAAAATTAAAAAGAAAAACAAAAACTTTTCTTCTTTTATGTTTTGATCCTTTCTTTATTTTTTTTTTTTCTCAATTTTTTTTTTTATAATATAAAAAATTCTACTTTCGTTTCTCCTCCTTTATTTTCCTTTTTTTCCATTCTCTCACCTTTATTTATTTTTCCACAGTCGTCCGTTTTTTTCATAAGCATTCATAATTGTTTATTTTTTTTTTTTTTTTATCTATTCTTCCTTGACGTAATGTTTAACCCTGTAACCGTTCCTTTTCATTTTTTCTTTTTCTCTTTTCCTCCATTCTCCTTTCATCATAAATTATTTCCATTCGAGTTTGCTTAAATTAGCTAATTTCTTGTCATCATTACTCTTCTTTGGACTTTCTTTCTTCATTTTTCTAAAACTTCCATATATTTTCGTTTTTTTTTACGTTTATTTTTCATTTACTCTCATTCATTTTAATTTCTAGTTAACATTTTTATTTTCACGTTTCTTTTTTTCATTTTTTCCGTTTTTTTTTACACATCCTGTTTTTTTATTTTATTTATATATATATATATATATATATATATATATATATATATATATATATATAATCTTATTTATTATAAAACGCAGATTGTGTTGTGTGTGTGTGTGTGTGTGTGTGTGTGTGTGTGTGTGTGTGTAACGTTTATATATTGGATCGGATTTCCTACATTTTTTTCAAACCGATTTCAACAAAACTTCACAGGACTACATAAAATTACCTTGTGGTGGTTCTAACAGCGCCAAAAATGGGAAAAATATAATTGTTTTTTAACAAAATCAATTTGAAAACACGATTAAGAGACATCGTGAAAATGGAAGGGGA
This sequence comes from Acanthosepion pharaonis, assembly GCA_903632075.3. Taxonomy (NCBI): domain Eukaryota; kingdom Metazoa; phylum Mollusca; class Cephalopoda; order Sepiida; family Sepiidae; genus Acanthosepion; species Acanthosepion pharaonis. The sequence goes on along the minus strand of CAHIKZ030001540.1, from coordinate 97,879 downwards.
CAACTCACATCTCCAGGTTGTTTGTGTGTGTGTGGTGTTCCTTTAAATATGGGATCGGATTTCCTATATTTTTCAGCCGATAAAACAAAAACTTCACTTTTTTTTTTTTTTTTTTTTTTTTTTTGGCAGGTAGTGTTTCTTATTCTCTTGCACACTTTTTTTTTTTTTTTTTAACATTCAGAATGCTTTAAAAATTCCATTTACAAGACAATTATTTATAATAAAATTCTATTCAATCGGGAGACTCATAACGATTGAAAACAATGTTTTTGTTTGAGTTTGGGTTTGACCAATTCGTAAAAAAAAAAAAAAAAATTAAGACATGCGTGTCCGTCAACCTTAAACAATAATCTAACGATCTCTACTGATTGTACGAATACAAACATCAAATAAATTCTTTATCTTTAGGGAAAGATAATGAAATCTAAACATACACAAGTCCTAACTAAAAAATAATAACCGAACGGAAACTACTTTAAATACACATGGTGTCCAATTTTTTTTTTACTGTATTCAATAAGTAAAAATCATAAATTGTAAAAGATTATTATTACAGAAAGGCTACTAAATGAATAAGATTTGTTAGATCATAATTAATAAACCCAAATAAAGTTAATATTTTTTGTATTAGAAACAACGAGTGGAAAATATATTCAAATCAGAATTCTAATTATGAATCACCACAAGCAAAATATGCAATTTTTTTTTTTACTGTATTCAATAAGTAAAAATCATAAATTGTAAAACTAAAAGATTATAGAAAGGCTACCTACATTTTTCAACCGATTTCAACAAAACTTCACTTTTTTTTTTGGCATGTAGTGTTTCTTATTGTCTTGCACACTTTTTTCTTTATTTTTACATTCAGAATGCTTTAAAAATTCCATTTACAAGACAATTGTTTATAATAAAATTCTATTCAATCGGTAGAGACTCATAACGATTGAAAACAAAACAATGTTTTTTTGAGTTTGACCAATTTGAAATTCGTAAAAAAAAAAAAAAAAAAAAAAAAGACATGCGTGTGTCCGTCAACCTTAAACAATAATCTTTGTCAATTTTATTTTTCAGTCTTTATGATGGTGGATACTTGATCTATCTCTTACTGTTATATCCCCGGCAACGCCGGGCTCTACTACTAGTACATAATAAATGCAACAGTCAATTTTGAGTCTTCCCCTCTCTATTGTGATGATGAAGGCCAATCAAGAGGCCCTCTAAAGGAGTTAGTTTAAATGCTGCTCAATAGAAGATTTTTAAGCTTTTTTAAATATGAACAGTTCTTGCAAATAATTTTAACATCATAGATTGAAATAATTGAGATTAAAACTAATTCATTTTGAATATTCTCTTCTATATGTGGAGAAATCTGCAGTCATAAAAATTTATTTTAAATAATTTCAGTTTTTATGATTGTATTTTTTTTGATTGAAATTTATTCCGATTAAAAAATATCACCTTTCATTAACAATTCAGAGTTTTTCTGTCAGATATTAACATCTTTTTAATTGGATTAATTAAATTATTCATTTTTTGTAAAGTATTTTATTATTCTTATTGTTAATTTTAAACAAACTTTTTCATTCAAATACCTTCTGCTTGTTTAAATAGCAAAAAATATATTTCATTTTCATGTTGCAGATTTGAATCAACCCATGTACAAGAAAAAAAAATAAATTTAAAAAGTGTTTAAATATAAAATGTAAAATATTTTTTCTTTCGTGTTTTTTTGCAACATAAATTTTTCTTAGTTTCAAATACCAAATAAAATTTTACAGTTCTTGTTTGTTAAGATAAAAAACAAATGTGTTTTCTTTTAGATGTATGTCTGAAAAAAAAAAATTTATAAGTGTAATATTTAGAGATGAAGAAAGACAGGTGAAGAAAAGGGAATTTTTTTTTCTAAGCCATGTGTAAAATAAACTGTGGCAGTTCCTTGTTTTCAATGTGCCATTCTAAAAACTTTTTTATATACCCTTCAAAGGGATCACAAAGCATGTTTTTGTTTTATTGTTGGCGGAATGTGAAAAGAATTAGTTGAAAAAATGTTAAATTTTTAATTTTAAATCATTTGTTTATTAACCATAAATTAAGCTGACTTGGAAACTATTTTTTTGTTATTTGGTGTTTGACTATCTTGGCATTTATTTCAATCTTCTCACACCACATAGAAATAAAAAAAAGTAATTTCTGACAAGAACTTTGAATCTTATATTTTGAGTTATGTTTTATATAGATAATGTTAGCCATGAATGTTGTTATTCAAAGAAAGCAAAATCTACAGTAATATTTTTTTACACCATTTTTCAAATTGCTATACTATAGTACCTACTTTAATAATATCTAGTAATATGTCCTAAATTATTTTGAATTTGATATGAATTTTCATTATTAATTTTCTCCTAGTATTTTCATTTTTTTTTTTTTTTAAATCTTTCAAAAAACATGGCAATAAAGCCACTAATGTCTCTCCAATATATCTTATGCTTTGAAGCTCTCAGAAATGTTTGTTTTTTTTTTTTTTTTTTTTTGGACTATCTCTCCCAGTCCCTGTTCTGTCATTTACACAAACATGTTAGGTAGGTTAAACCACTGTTTGTTTCTCTTGCCTTTAATATGCCCTGTGAGTGTTAAATTTGCCAACAAGGGGTTACTGAGTTGGGAAAAAAAATGAAAAAAGAAAAATATTATGGAGGAGAGAGGACAAAAAAAGAGCAGATAATAAGAGAGAAAATAAAAGGTTGACATTGTAATTTTTTGAAAATCAAAGTTGACTGGAAAGAAAAAATTTGAAAAGAGTTCCATAAGCAAGAAGTTTAAGACAAAAAACTGTTAAAAAACATCTACCAATTTTTCTGTAAAATGATGAGACCTAGCTGGACAATCTAGTATTAAAAAAATTCATAAAAAATGAACATTAGTTTTGAAAGAGGAAAGCTTATCAAAACAATTAAAATATTTATTCCTTGATAAAAGGATGCTACATTACTTTTGATGGGAAAACTGATTGAAAAATGAGATACCAAAAGGACATAAACTGCAGATTCTTTTTTTTTCAGGATCATAGAATATCTTAATTCATCTAGCAAAAGATCCAGACCAGATGAAACTTCAATATTCAAATGGTAGACTTATAAATGTGAAGATGGATTCAACAAAAAAAATTGTCTGGCACAACATGATGAAAAAAAAAAAATTCCAAGCAGCAGATCTAAATAAAGTGATTAGTACATAATCTTTTTATTTCATGTTAAAGTGGAAAATGAGCCCAATGTGAAGGCTATGGTTTTAAATTAGTGACTCTTTTGGGACGTTATTTCAAACTGGGTGTTTCTTCCGGAAGCTATTGCGGTTTCTTGGTATTTAACCTGTTCTCTTCCTGTATGGTTTTATTCGCTCAAATCCTAAGCATGGAAGAATGGCATATATAAATATGTAAGAAAGATTTTACTTTCCTAGTAGAAACCTAAAATTGATTTAATATAATCTTTCCATTTCATGTCAACGGAAAATTATTGTCCTGAAAAGGCACAAGGAGTCATTCTCCATGTTGATGGTAGACAAATAAAATAAGATGATTAAAAGCTTAAGTTTTGTTAAACATTAAAATTAACAAGCTTTTTTCCAATGAAAAATCTAAATGTAACCATAAGTCCTTTAAAATAAACAGTTTCATTTCTTGCCTGTAGAAATCTATTCTGGCTTTTTAATAAATTTTGATTTCAAAAATTAAAAATGTAATGTCAATCGTCATCTACTGTCTTCCCGATTCCTCCTCTTTTATTGTTCTCACTGCTAAATAATGTTTTTCTTTTCATATTCTTGTGTCTTCGTTATATTTATTGTCTTGACTTTGGGGTGAAATGATTAAAAAAACAAATTAAAAAATAAAATAGTGGTTATATAATTTAACTTTGTTTTTTTTTTTCTAGATAAACACTTTACTTAATTTCATTTATCCTTTATAAGCAATAAATATAAAATTTTCTTATCACACCAGATCATGATGGACAATGTAACAATTTGTTAATTTGAGGAAAAACTTCTAAAAAAATAAGAAAAAAAATATTTTTACTCACTTCTCTAAAAACGTTTATAATCTAACAATCGAGAATAAGCTGAAATTCCAGCTATGATGAGACGTGGTAATGGCTGAATAGGATTTACATTTTTTTTGAAGTTTGTCATAATCTACAAGACCTGTTTGTCTGAAAATAAAGAACACATTAAAAAATAAGATTTAAAATAATTTCAAAATGAAAGGACATAACATTTCAAGAAATTTTCATTCATTTGCTTAAAAAAAAAAAAAATTTCAATTGTTGTATTTTTTTTAATAAGACCTTATATTAAATAAGTTGTTATTGTTTTTAAAATAATTATGTTATATAAAAAAAAATGTTCATAATTAACATATGTCCCTTATTGCTGTTTTAAACAACATGTTGGCCAATATATTTTAACTCTTCCTTTTGTGTAGATTGGATTTAGTGATCTTTAGAATAAATTTAGGAGTTTTTCTTTTTTCTCTTTTTTATCTACATGGTTAGAATCTAATAGAATCAAAGGACTGAGAAAAGGCCAATTGGTAGTTAACTTAAAACTAAAAAACAAATCTTTACTTATCATTGTCAGGAAAGATTTGAACAAAACTATGATCCAATTTTACCAAATGGCTTTCTGTTAATTACAGATACGAGAGAATGTCATGACTAAATTTAGCATTTTTCATTGCTTGGTTTTATATTAGCTTTCATTTTTTAGCTGAAATGCTTTAAACAAAGCAATTTTTGAAAAGAATTTTTTTTTTTTTTTTTTAATGATGTTCACTTTTAAAAGGCCCAAGGCCAGTCAATGTTTCATTAAAGAGTAAGAAGCACAACTTATGGGATATATGTGGAAGATGGCATTTAACCATAGACTTGAACAGGTTAAACCATAGTGACCAGGAAACATTCTCATGGGAGTTGGTCCCACAAAGCAATGAAGAAGCTTATAGTAGAAATTACATCTTACCAAAGGTAATGAAAGGTGATTCATACAATGTCATATCATGCCATTTCTCTGGTGGAACCCTGTACTGTAGTTCATCTGAAGACTTTTCATAGAAATGGCAATAGAGTAACAAGAGGCTTTTCTTCAAGAAAGGATTGCAGGGTGGAAAATAATTTGTCATTCACATTCAGTTCTCGGACTTTTGAGAGCAGAAAGCAAAGACTGACAGCCCCAGCAGTAATTAATTTTCAGCCTAATGAATGATTATAAACATGAGAAGACAATAAATAGTAAATACTTGCTATTTGGTACAAGGAAACTGTCCATTTTCTCAAATCTTGGTTAGTCAATGGCAAAGAGAATCAGAAAGATTGATTTTCCAGGAGAGAAGAAACCAAAGAAATTGGTTAATGATTCCTGCAAGCAGAAATGGTCAGAGGAAATGAAGAAGTAGGGTCATTAGAGTGCAAAACATTGGAATTGATTCAAATTAACAACAACTGATACAATTCAGAAGTAGTTCCCTCAAACCAAGGTATTGCAGTCAATTTTGCAAGCATATAAAACAAAGAACAAATTCAAAGTCTGTGTTTAAGAAATAAGTTAATGATATTACTTTATGAAAACACTGAAAATGTCAGAAGCAAACAGAGATAACTCATGACAAAATGTTTGTATTCAGTTACTTAACATAAGTAATGCATAAGTACTTAAGCTAAATGTAATACGAGACATCTCAACAGTTGCAAAGCTTGAAATAGAGAATGTTGATTTGGATAGAATTTACTTTTCTGCCAGGAGAAAGTGAAAATGGTCAAAACCGAGCAATACCAAGTTTAGATGAAACCTGAAATATTAACTTCAACTCACAAATTCTCTTTCTCGAAAATTATTTGGGAAGAATGCAATAAGAAAAATGGCATCCTCAGCTATTAAAACTTTATGAATGTGTTTGCTAGTAGAATTAAGAGACTCTGAGGAGAAACTATTTTTAAACAAGTTTATTTTGGGGAAATAAAAGTCAATTTGAAGAAAATAATATGGAATTAATGGAGAAATTTAATAAAATGTTGCATATGTAAAAATAATAATAATAAATTAATAACTAAAGTAAAAAAAAAACAAAAAACTAACTGAATTTTAAAGTGAATGACTAACAAAGATTATATGAAGTTGTCAAATTCATCAATATTTTTACAACTTAAAGCTGAAACATTTTTGGATTGTAACCTGGCTTGAGTCTTCCGAACATCTAGTCACACTGAGGAGCTGATACAGTGAAACAGTACTGTCTGCAAAAATATATATATATATATATATATATATATATATATATATATATATCTCAATCGTGAAATCCAGGGTCATGAACTTATATCAATCCAACTAAATATGTTAGCTCTATCACTGATATTTAACACTTTCTACTAAGTACCGCATATATATATATACACACACGCACATATACAAACATACATTATATATATATATGTAAAATGTGTGTGTATGTATATATGTACGTGTGTGTGCGTATATATATATATGCAATTTTTATATATATTATTTATATTAACATATTCAGCTGGATTGATATAAGTTTGTGACACTGGGTTTCATGCTATTTGCGATTGTCAGACAAACTGATTAATTTTTAAATTTACACAACCATAAATAAATCAAAAATTTGAAATTAATCAGTTTGTCACAAACTCACATTAATCCAACTAAATATGTTAGCTCTGTCACTGATATTTAGCACTTTCCAATAAGTACTGTACATATATAAATAATATATATAAAAATTACATATATATATATATATATATATATATATATTTACATACATACACATTTTATATATATCAGTGTTTTTTAGGGCAGTGGGAGGAAAAAATGTTGTCGGGACACCACTCATACATACACATGTTTACACATGCAGCTCACACAAACAAACATCTATGAACAATGTGGGACTGGGCGAATATGCACATCCATGTGTTGTGTGTATACATATGCAATAGGTCGCTGTATTTAATTGTTGGATTGAGTAGCAAACTTCAATACATCTATTTTGTCTATGCAATAATGAACAGAAAATGCTCAAACAGCACTACACTATCCACATACATATGACATCTAAAAGACAGAAATATTACACCAAGAATAAACTGGGAAATATTGAAAAATGCACCTGCCTACAACAACATTACAAAGAAATGCCTACATGAAAAGGTAGCAATAATTCCTCATACCCAACAAAAGAAATTACTAAACATAAAATCAGAAATAATTTCTAAATGCCGACATGAAAGCAAATACCTATTATCACAATTTATATCAAACGGATAAAAAAAAAACAAACAAGCAAAAAAAAAAAAAAACCAACCAACACTGCTACATAAACCACCAATGACCCTATGAATATGAAAAAAGAAACCACTGTCACCATAACACCATCAATTATTTTCTAATTCAAACTACCATCATAATAATTATTGTTATTACCATTCCACCATCATTACTACAATCACTTCTACCATTTTACCATAATTATTTGCTGCTACAATTATTATCATCACCTGCTCCCCACACCATTACTACCACATCACAATTACCATTGCTGCATTAGTTCACAATTACTACCGCACCATAATTACCATTACCAAAACAATCATACTTCCTTCCCCCCAGCAAAATTAATACCATTGCATAAATACCAATAAGTATTATAAATTGGAGTTTCTACCATTTACATAAGCACAATCGCCAAAAGCAAGCAAATAACTGGCTTTAAAATAATAACAATTTTACCTACCATAGTCTTACTAGTCTTACATAGACCCCATCTTAAGATTAAATTAAAAAAACAGATGGATAGATGATGTGTGAACGTGCGTGTATACGCATATGTGTGTGTGTGTGAAAACATTATTCCAAACAAAATAGACGAACAATCTATGGGTTGACACTGCAACTTGCAAAAGAAGTTTGCTACACAATCCAACATTGAATACAGCGACCAATTTCTTATGCACCAACACATGGATGCACATATACGCCCAGATCCATACTGTTCATATATATTTATGTTTGTGTGAGCTGCAATGCATGAATGTGTGTGTATGTATGCCTGCGTATGTATGAGTGGCATTCCGACGACAATTTTTCCTCCCACTACCATAAAAACACCAACATATGCTACCATAAATAAATCCAAAATTAAAAAATTAATCAATTTGTCTATCGCAAATAGTGTGAAACCCAGAGTCACAAACTCACATCTAACTATATATATATATATATATAAATATATATGTGTGTGTGTGTGTGTGTGTGTGTGTGTGTGTGTATATATATCTATATATTGGAATTGAATATTGTATTTTGGAAAATAATGCTTTTCATATTCAAGTCCTACAAAGAAGCTGGGGGGGGATAAGATGGATTCATACCTTTGCCAAAGGGTATGCAAGTGAATATAACGAACCTGACAAATATGAACTCAACTCTCCGATTTCGTATTCTGATCCATTATCCATTTACCACCCACACATCGAAGCTTAGAGCACCTGGTGTTGCCAAGACATCACCCATCTAGTTACTGACTTGACTCAATGTTGCTTAAGTAGGTATTAGACATGAACTGGTATTTCAACATAAGCCATCAGAAGATTTAAATACATAATCCAATGACAATAAACACCAGGAACAAAAAGTCTACCTTGGCCAAAGTAGATGTAGGCCTCCATATTAGTGTAGACTTTTGTATGGATTGATGCGTAATTTTTAAAAATTCAGGAATTTTTAAATATAAAAAAAATATTGCCTGAAGTTTAGGATTAAAGTATTTTCATTATTCCACCATTTATTCAGACTAATAATCCTCATCTCCCATGTTTTTTCAGTCTTTCTCTTGTCCAAATGTTCTTGAAAGAAATTTTTGCTTCCATAATAAGAAAGATTTACAGCTCATGAAACTATGATATAAACATTTTCCCAAAATAAACTTGTTTAAAATTAGCTTGTTTTCAGACACTCCTAATTTAGAATATTAAAGGCTGATGATAACTTTTTTATTGCATTCTTGCCAAATCATTTTCCAGTAAGAGAATTTGTGAGTTGAAGGTTAATATTTCAGGTTTCATCTAAACTTGGTATTGCTCAGTTTTGACCAGTTTCACTTTCTCCTGGCAGAAAAGTAAATTCTACCCAAGTCAACATTCTCTATTCAAGCTTTGCAACTGTTGAGATGTCTCGTATTACATTTAGCTTAAGTACTTATGTATTTCTTATGTCAAATAATTGCATATGAACAGGAATGTGTTTACCATTGCTCAAAAAAAAGGGTGCTAATATGTTCAGTATGACAAGACATGTTGTGGATTGCTTCTGATGTACATCCGCATCTATTCCACAGTTTTATTTAAGGCAATATAAATAATCATAGAAACATGATAAACTCAGTTTTTTGCCTTGTTCATTCTGTTTTGCATTGTAGTGCACTAAGTTAGTAGGGAATACAGAAACTATTAGCACACACATGAACAATCCCTGCCAGGCTGTCTTGAAATTTTAAGGAATAACTTTATTGTTTAGACTTGTACTCATTTTGAAAGGTGAACAAAAGAAATTAAGATTTCATTAATTAATGATAATGCACCCTCTAAAATCTCCAAACAACATTAACATTTACCTAAGTTAAAGATTTAAATTGAGGTGGAGGGGTTTTATATGTGATTATGACATGGAACATACATGTGAGAAGGAAAACATCAACTGAAACACAATGCAGATTTGTGTGTGTGCAATTATATATGCATATATCACACACAGAGAATGACAACCAATAACACATGAGTGACAGCTACCGTTTGTATAAGAACTGCATATTAAGGCAAGATAAGCTGGCCTCAATTACTATCTTTTGATACAGTGAAAATCCCAGTAAAAGGTGAATTTGAATGACACTGATAAAGGCCAAATTATTGTAGCCTGGAGGCTAAGAGCATTTCTGAAATGGCAGGGCTTGCCAGAGAGTGCTCACATTCAACTGTGTACCCATCAGCTATGGCCAAATGAGGGAAGATGACAAAGTATTCGGTAACCAGCACTTATTGATGTGAGAAGTGAACAAAAGCATTCTTACTAAGGATGGCTACTATGGTGCAGATTGCTTTAAAATGAAGGAAAGTATGTATTATAACATACAATACATTAATCTTTATTGTATATGGGACTGTATTGTTGAAGGCCAGTGAGAGTACCAATATTAATTGTTCATCAATAAAATAATTTTCAATGAATATACAGGTATTGAAACTAAACTTTATATCAATAGAAGGTCATTTGGTTTGATGAATCTCATTACCATTTAAGGAAGTGACAGGATCAGCATACACTATGGAAAAAAGCATCAAGCTGTATGATAGCTTGGACAATGTTCTGCTAGGAACCACTTACTTTATGACATACTACCTACTTTAGCATCACTGAAAGCCAGATACAACTCTTCATAGCAACCATTCTATGATAGCAGTTACATATTTCTTTTGAAGAATATGAACAAATACAACTGTACGAGTTGCACAAGAATAATTTCAGGAACATGAAGACTTCATTCTGTTGCCCTGTCCTCCAACCCCAATCACATCTCAGTCCCATTACACACTTATAGAATATATTAGACAAACAAGTTGACTCTTCAGAACAACCATCATTTAAGTTACAATAGTAAGGGAGCTGGCACTAGATCTGCAATGAAACCTTTAAAGTCCTTATAGAATCAATGCTTGATTGGATAACTTATTAGGTAATTGCTCAGAGTGTTTTGATTCATCGATGTACATATGAGACAAAAGACATTAGCTGAAATGTCTTGATAAAGATGATAATATCAATCTGAATAATTTAAAGATAATACTGAAAAAAATTGATTACAAGATATTTTTTTCAAATTCTTGATTGCTAAAATTTTTATTAACACTGTGTTTAGCATATAAACAAATTGGAAAATTAACAGTGGAATGTTAACAATCTGAAAATTAATTTGATGGCATTTGTTGATTATTCAGAATATCTGTTTTTAAATCATGAACAATCACAGTAAGTGCCAAATAATGGCAAATTACTGTATTGGGTTATGTCCCTCTCCAATCTCTACAAGGCCAAACTTTTATTTCTGCCAGTGAACTAGTGCTGGGCCTGCTATTTGGCATTATTTGCACATTCTTATTGCCAACTTGATGGCTGCCTTAAATCTGAAAGGGCAGTATGAGGGGTGTCTCACTCATGGATGTCCATTATGTTGGCATATGATCATTATTTAGATAATGCCCACAAAAGTGACATAGACTGATGACAGTGTAACCCTCAAACCCCTTCTTCATTAGTCACTAGCTCTACTAAGCTTTGTTGAGAAACACCAACCTTATAGACATCCTGCTTTCTTTACTCTCCTTGGTTGTGGCCAGTGTGTCTTCTTGGTAGGGTTGCTTCAGGACTCCAAAAATCTTATGATATTGGGGTTGATGGTGGTGTCTAGTGGTGGACCAAAGTGTATGTTGTGTACCACAGATAAGAAAATGACCAATTTTCAACTGGCCACGGTAAGTTTAGTCTTTGTGTTTCAGTAAAAAATTGAGAATCAAGGCTGCAATAGGAACTCCTTCAGTAAAATGAACAACACTGTTGATAATTGTAACAACAAGTTTATTGAATATTAAAACTAGAGAAGAAAATGTTTCTATTATCTATTGAAGGGCTAATTTAAACCAGCTGGATGGTGGCCTGGGAAATATGGCAGTAATTGTTGAAACAAGTCTAGCACTGTCAACACTCACTAAATTCTTGTCTTACAAGGCTTCCTTTGTCAAAAGAAATTTGGTCACTCTTTTTCTGTAAGAATGTAAGCATTTTAAGCATATAGTATTAATATAAACAAACCCTGAGTTTGGGATCTCAGTGTAAACCACATGACTTCCTTTGTTTAAAGAAATTAGTTCACTCTTTTTCTGTAAGAATTTTAGCGTTTTTGGCCAATGGCATTAATGTAAACAAATTTTGACTACAAATACTGAAACTTTCAGAGTCAATATTTACGAGGCACGTTTGAGTGTGTTGAAGGCTAAAGGGTTAATGTCCATCAATGCAGAGCAAGGTCATTGTTTCCCACTATGATCTCCAACCTCATTTGTTTCAGGAGGATGTTGGTCATTTTATCACAGCTTTTTGTAATTTTGTTCACTTCATTATATTTGTTGTCATGTGAAGCAGTCCACATACTGGAATATACCAGCAGAGAGAGAAAGTGTTGGGTGCATTCAGTACCATATTTCCCTGTTTTCATACTGAGGTGCTGAATTTCAACTTCTTTTTCTCATAAATATTTACAATAACCTATTTACTAGTGTGAGATTTTATTTTGCAACTTCATCATATTGTCAATAGATACAATAGTATAGTAACTGATATTTTTGAATTCAGATATATAAAGATTGCCATGGGCCATAAGAAAGTTGTAATTTTGAAAGAGAAACAAGATAATGTAAAGTTTCTGAGTTTTGAGAATACAATTTTGGAAATTGCAAAAAAGTTAAGAGATCATAAAACAATTAATAAGTAAATTGAAAATGTTCGTAAGATAGCAGAAAAAAATGTTTTTATAAATATCAAAAAAAAAAAAAAAGAAAGAAAGAAGAAATTTGAAAAAATTAAAAGGATAAAAAAAGAAAAGAGTAAATTGGCCAGCAAGAAAATACTTAAAGGATTTGGTATTGCGAATGTAAAGAAAGAAAACATTAAATCAACCACACTACCACCTTTAAGTAAACATCAAAAAGAGAAACATGTAAATTGAGCAGAATGGGTTTCTCAACTGTAAATTTAGAATGTAGAACTACATTGGATGAAGTAGAGTTTGGGTCATTAATGTAAACAGTCAACCACAATGACTTGAAGGAGGGTGCAATAATGTATTGTTAATTGTATCAAGATCAATGCAGAGAAGTATTGTCAGTTCAAGAAGATGATGCTTCATGTGTGGTACAAGTCATAACCAAAAGCTTTAAGCTAAAGACTATATTCATGTAAGACAATGCTTCTTCACATTCTACAAAGTTATTAGCTGCTTTGCAAAAATATATAAATAAAAAGATACCAAAATAACGGAATAGAATCCAGCCTCTGCAGGTATTAATCCAATAGAAAACTTGTGGTCCATCATTAAAAGTGACAGATATGAGAATTAAAAACAATATTCAAGTTCTACTAGAAGAATATTAATGTTGAAAAGATAAAAAAGTTAACAAAATCAAATAATGAAAGGCTGATGAAGGTTATAGAATGTTAAGAATCACTTATCAACATGTAAAAGAAAATAATTTTTTTTTTTTTTTTTTTTTAGGCATATAGAATATTGCATTACGTATCAAATATATATTTATGTTATTTGTATCTTTTGGATATAATTTTGTGTAATAAAACCTGAAATTTCCAAAACAAGTTATTGATATTTTTAATAAAGATATAATAAGCAAAAATGCATGCAATATATTGCTCATTTCTGAAAAATACAGATTAATTTATTTCATTTAATTGGAGAAATACCATTCTTCCATGAAAGATATAGATTAAATGAGTTTCTTGTGTTAACCCTAACACAACAATTGCTACAAAAGAAACTAGTTTGAACTCAGCAGCGCATGATCTGTAATATGAGAAATGAATTCCACATGAAAACATTCTGAAAATTATAAATTATTTTAATTTATTTTTCTTAGTTCTAAACCTTTCAGGATGAAATTCTAAATGTTAAGTTTTCAAGCAAACTTAAATTGTGAGCTATCTACACAAATTAACATCTTATATATATAAGTCTAGTAACAATATGCTCTGACTACATGTAAAGGCATTTTTACTTATATCTTTTCCACAGAAACCAAATACAATATCTACATTGTTTGACTGACCAGATCTGGAAAGATCTAGGCAAATAAATTCAAATTTTGTAAGATTAAATTTAACAGATACAAGATGATAGAATGAACCAATTCCTTCCTAAAATTTATCATAAACAAAACAATGAATTTTGGTATTTAAAAAACAATTTCAGACAAGGGAAATAGAAACAAATACTTTAAACAAGTTGAAAAAAATTGTTTTATAAGCAACTCTCCTAAACAGAGCAAATATATCATAGGCTTTCTTAGAAAAGCTGTAACCAAGTTGTCATGGAAAAATTCACATGTGTTTCCACAAGAATGTTGAAGTTGAAAATATTTTTTGAAACAGCTCCTAAGTGGCAAGGGCTTGTAATATCTAAGGCTTCCCCAGAAACACAAGAATGAGAAACATGACATGAGAAATGGTCAAACAGTGAAACCATGAAAATTCAATTCTTTTTCCTTGTTTCACTCTTCACAAACATTGACAGGTTAAACAGAGATTCACTGTATACAACAACAAAATGAATTAATTAAAAAGGTTGGTGTGTGTAGTGATCAAATGATATTAATAATTTCTCAAACTTGCATCAATTTTCTGAAGAGGCTTTCTTTCTTTCTTTTTTTAAATCATTTCACCCAAGCAAGGTTGGAATACCACTAGTACTCAGGTGGTTACAGGGAGTGAAAGTGAGAGAAAAGACTTAGTATAGGGAGGATTGAGAAAAGGACATATAATGAGTGGGATTCAAGAAGAGAGAAGATGGTAATTGATGTTGCATTTAAAATTTTGAAGATTATAGTTATCAGGAAAGCAAGTAAATGGAAGGGAGTTCCACAGGTGGAAGGTATGAGAAAAGAAACTGTCAGAAGTGTTGGTTGCATTTAGCTATTTCAACATTAAAAGGATGGGACCTAGATGCCAATCTAGTAGTACACTTAAATTCATGTAGTTGGGGCACCATAGAAAAAAACTCATCAGAGTAGTTGCCACGAAGATATTTGTAGAAAAGACAGAGAGGAAGCCATGTTGCATCAATGAGAAAGTGACTGAAGTCGAGATGTCAAGTTACATTACATTACAGATCTTTCTTTGGATTTTGTCAAGAACCTCAGAATGAATAGCAGGAGCACCAAGCCAGATATGGCAGCAGTATTGAATGCACAGGGGAATGGTAGATGGACTCTGACAAGAAAGATTTTCTGGCATGACACAGTGACCCAACCTTCCTTGCAGTAGATGCACTTATTGATTCGATGTAGTCACTTCACTTCAAATCAGTCAAAAACATGAGGTCAAGAAGACGCAGTGTGTTGCTCTCCAAGAGTCAGCTATACTGATGGCAGGCAGAAATATGGCTTTTGCTTCCTTTAGGTCAACTGTTGATTTCTTGACAGTTATTGTTAAAAAGAGTCTGTCAAGCTTTAGATAAGAATGAAGCCCA